>LR738714.1:128951845-129080309 GCA_902687465.1 Secale cereale
AAGAAGGCGGGGAAGGGTGGGTGCCGCCGCCGGCCGCCGGGGAGTTGGCGCGGTAGGAGGCGGGGAGGGGTGGGGGAGGAGGCCCGCCGCCGGGGCGCTCCCGCGCTAGGAGGCAGGGGCGGTCGGGGAGGACGCCGGCCGCCTGGGCGCTCCCGCGCTAGGAGGCGGGGAGGGGTTGGGGAGGACGCCGGCGTCGGGAGGGCGCTCCCGCGCTAGAAGCTCTGTAGGGGTGGGGGAGGGTTGTTAGGAGAATAAGCTTTTTGTTAGGAGAATAAGGTCTTATTCTCATAACAAAGGTCTTATTCTCGTAACACCCCACCTTGCTACTACTACTACCTACCACCACCATACCCCACCCCGACCCAGCCTCCATGCAGTGCCGCCCCACCACAGCCACCAACCACCCCACCCAACCCCGCGCCGCCCACCACTCCCTCTCCTTCCCACCTTCTCGTCGTCGGGCCGCCGGGCTGGCCGCTGCACCGACGTGCCCCCTAGCACCGTCCACCGCCACGCCCCACACCGACAAGCCCTCCGATAAGCCCTCGCCCCACCATGACCGACCACGGCAAGTGCACCACCGGATCCACTCTCCTCCGGGCCAGATCCGCCTCAGCCCCAACCAGATTCGACTTGCCCCGTGGTGGACACAGCAGGCCACGTTGCTCAGGATCGAGTTCCTCCATGCCCCGCGTGCTCCCTCGCCGCGGGGAGCACCTCCGCCTACCTACGCCGACGGAAGCAGCTGCGACAGCTACTACTAGAAGGCCGGTCGCTGCGGCGGATACTAGCTACCACGAAGATGAATCGGAGAAGCCCCGCCTCCCCGGCGTTGAGATCCGAGAGGCCCCGACCTCAACGTGTTAGCCCCGCCATGAATCAGGTGAGATAGACCATCACCTATTCTCCGGCGCATGTCTTGACCAACCACCAACACACCTGGCCATGGATCTCGTTGATGGTGATTGAAGCAGTCCATAACTCCCCTGCTGCCTTAAGCCAGGGCGCCGCCGCCCACTCCCCCCTCCCGACGTCCATCTTCTTTCCCATCTCAGGCCCCTCCCCTACCCACCTTCTTCTGCAGCGGCGACCCACTTCTTCCCCGTTGCAGGTCCTTCCCTCCCCTACCTACCTTCTTCCACGGCACCGCGGGTTCTTCCCGAAAATCGCAGTACCACCCAAGCCCGTCACGCATCTGATCCACTCGTCATCGTCGCACACGCAGTCCGCCCCCCGATGGCGAACAGTTCAACACTAGAGTTGGTGCAGCCCGCTGGCTGCACCTATGCATGACGACTGCAAAGTCCCCAGGATGAAGACTTGCAGCTCATTTCGGCTCATCGTGCAGCTCGTCGTGGCTAAGGTTGCCGCTAGGCATGCCGCGGCCTACAATATGTTTTCGTGAGCGTAAAGTTTGTCACTGGGTGGTGCGGGAGACTGCCGGCCAGCCGAGCTTGCCGTTCTTTTGTCTTTTTTTCTTCAGTTTTGGACGGTTATGTCTCAGTTTGCACCGCGCATGGTGCAGTTTGGCAGAGCCTTCGGCATCATTTGTAGTCTCGTGTGACTATGTGTTCAATTAAACAGCAAAAAACAACATTCTATTGGCAGACCCGTGCAGTTTGGTGTATTTTTACTGTACATTTTGCTTTGTTTTTCTCGTGTCGTGCAGTTGTCTTCTGGGTCTGGTACAATGCTATCCTGGAAAGATATGGGCGACGAGGCATGCAGTTCCCTAGCATCAACATGTTGTTCGTGGATGTGGATTTTGTTTTTGCAGTTCGATGTTCCTATTTGAGTAGTCCACAAGCATGTTTTATGTGATGTGCGATGTACGGTTGTATGCAATTGTAATTGTGAAGTCCGCTACACCTTGTCTCATGTGGTTAACTTTAATTTGTGACGTGGTTCACTTCCCTCAATTGTAAATTACACTCGTCTCATGCAGTCCTCGGATGTAGTTCACTTTTGAGAGTGATGAGGTTCACTTCCACACAACATCGAAGTGCGAAAGAATTAGCAAAACAACAAAAAAAGTAATGCGGTTCACTTCGATATATGTCGCGGTACACTTCCCTCGTCTTTGCGATCCACTCTCGGTCATAAAAAATGTTGAAAAAAAGACGTCAAAAACTCGATAGAGAAAAAATTGCGTTCGATAAAAAAACGATGCAGTTCACTTGACCGTCTGATGCACTGCGGTTTTCGTCCGATGCAGTGCTGTTTGTAGTCGGATGAAGTACCCACGTCGAATTGGGTGTCGCGAAAAAACAGAGTATCCGCATTTCGATAAAATCGGAACTGCTCTTAAACCGTAGGTAATTAGAGAGAGTGTTCTACATGAAAAAGTTGCTTCTCGACGATATATTTCCAACGGCATATATATTGAATCATTTCAACCAGCGGTTTGTAAAAATTTCGCCAAAAACTGCTGCCGCCCCTCGTAGTCAGCCGCACGATTTTCAAAATTAAGTAAAAACCGTAAGGAATCTCAAAATCATTTCAACATATGAAAGTTGCGCCTCGTCCATAGCTTTCCAACGGTATATTACCTGGCTTGTTTTGACAAACGGTTAGAAAACTGAAGTGAAAACAGTACCGAAATTTTGAGAAAATTCGAAAAATAGAATTCCGCGATTTAGTAAATTTGAAACTGCTTTTAAACCGTAATGAATTAGAGAAAATAGTAGATATGTAAAAGAAGCGCATCAACGATACCTTTCCAACGGTGTATCGCTTGCTTCATTCCGACGAGCGGTTAGGAAAAAATCGCGGAAAAACGCTCGCTGCCATTATTCGTCGAACGCACCGTTTTCAAAACTGCTCTTAAACCGTGCGGAATCTCGAAAAGTGTTCAACATGGGGAAGTAGCGCATAATCCATACCTTTTCAATGGTATATTACACGCATTGTTCCGACAAACGGTTAAAAAACGAGAGCAAAAAAGGTACCGAAAAAACAACACGTACAATTTTTTTAACATGAAGTTCACTGGTCTCTGTGTTGCAGTAAGAGTGCAGTGCCCTCGTGTTATGAGAATATTATTCTCATAATATTATGAGAATAGACCGGCTGTATATATATATATATATATATATATTGTTCATTAGTTCATCACAAAATATATATAATATCATCACATATACGTGATGATACTTAACTACTAGGTACAATGCATAAAATTGAAAACGAAAAATACTAAAACTAATAATCCCTCCTGGGGTTGTATTCCGGCAGCCCCTCGCCAACAGCTCCCTGGTGCGCGCCGTCTTCCTAGCGCGGAGGCAGTACTCCGCCTCCTCCGCCTCGTAGCGCTTGACGTACCGATCTGGCTTGCTAGCGAATGAGCGCAAACAATCTTGCCATTTCGGTGGGCGCCGACCGGAGCTCCTCGTCGGTGGCACGCTGGAGGTTATCGGCACACCTCCACACAGCGATGAGGCGCCTAGTGCCTTTGACCTTCCTCGCTAAGTACCCATCTTCGTATACCTCTTCCGCACGATGACGCGCCCGCCCCCAAAGCTCCACCGCCTCTTTTTTCTAGGCAGCATCATGGTCTTCACAGACCGCCTGGTACCTGGCTTCCTCCTCCGCCATCTCCTTCTTGAACGCCACTTGCCTGGCTTTCTCAGCCGGCGGCAGAGACTTCCACATACAAATATTTTACTGGCCTCAAAACCAATCCAAAGTTGGGGGGTATGGCGCAACCTCGCCCGACGACGCGTAGGGGTCATCCTCCTTGTTGCTCTTCGACTGAGCGTCCTCGGGGGGAGACGACTCCTCGTTGCCGCGTGGGCAGATCGGCGGCACCATGGCAGAGATTTGAGAGAGGGAGAGACAGAGAGACAGAGAGAGAGAGGGGGAGAGAGAGAGGGCGAGCGAGGGGAGGATGTAGATGAGAATGTAGGTGGGACAACACGAGCAAGGTAGTATTTATTGGCGGCTGTAATCTAGATTGACGTGAACAGTACACATGCCGGTCACCAGAATTTACGAGTCAGTGTGTGAACTTAATAGCTGACGATTTCGAGTACAGAATCGTGTCTGATTAATAACCCACGCCTTTGACCATCCAAGCCCCGAGGCGCGAAATAGAGTGCCAATTGTGTGGGGGCTGGTTGTCTTGCCAGATCTTTACATTTTCTTTTATGAATACCAGATATTTACATCGTCTGATGATTTTTTTTTTGGAATTTAAATACCATGTCACTCAATGCATGTGCCCAAGCCGTGACACCAATATGTTTGAAAACTCGTTCCAATTTACTGCCCATGGAATTAACACACACACATTTTTTTTCAAAACGTTATGGTTAACCGCTGCATGTAGATGTAGTTCAAATTTGGATTACGATCATTAAATGCCTAGAAAATCACTTAAATGTCTTAAAAAGGTCAAATGACCCCTAAAAGTTTCCAAATTTTGACATGACAGTTGTATTGGTGCATGTTAACTGTAGAATTTTTTTGAAGCCCACAAGAGGAAGCTATCGCCCATTCGTCATCAAACATGCATTGTTCCCTCTCGAAACCACGAGACTTCTAGTCAGTTGCTCCGGTTTGTGAGGGGTGTGTGTCCAAACTTTCATCAAACAAGACAATTATTTTACCACATCATCTTGGTGGCATGACACTACGTCAAGCAATGTTTCATGTGTTTTTGATCATTTTTTTGGAATTTGAATGGCATGACACTTTGTGCATGTGTGTCCAGACTGGGACACCAATGTGTTTGAAAATTTCTTCTAATTTACTGGACATGGAATTAATTAACTCGCACACAAGTACACAAAAATATGATTGTTCAAACCGTTATGGTTAGTCATTGCATGTAGATGTAGTTCGAATTTGAATTACGGTCATTAAATGGCTAGAACATCATTTATATGTCTTTAAAAGGTCAAATAACATCTAGAATTTTCTAAATTTTCACATGACAGTTGTATTAGTCCACGTTAAATGTAGATAAAATTTGAAGGCCGCAAGAGGAAGCTATCTCCCGTTTGTCATCAAACATGCATTGTTCCCTCTCGAAACCACGAGCCTTCTAGTGAGATTCTCCGGTTTCTGAGGGGTGTGTGTCCAAACTTTCGTCAAACATACCAATTTTTTTACCACACCATCTTGGTGGCATGATATTACATCAAGCAAGGTTTCATGTGTTTTTGATCTTTTTTTATTTTTTTGGAATTTAAATGCCATGGCACTCCATGCATGTGTCCAGGGCGTGAGACCAATATGTTTGAAAATTCTTTCCAATTTACTGCACACGGAATTAACTCGCACACAAGTACACAAATATGATTTTTCAAACAGTTATGGTTAGCCGTTGCATGTAGATGTAGTTCAAATTTGTATTACAGTCATTAAATGGCTAAAAACAGTTAAATGTCTTTAAAAGGTCAAATGACCCTTGAAATTTTTCAAATTTTGACACGACAGTTGCATAAGTGCATGTTAATTGTAGATTTTTTAAGCCCATAAGAGGAAGGTGTCGCTCGTTCATCATCAAACCTGCATTGTTCCCTCTCGGAACCACGAGCCTTCTAGTAAGTTATATCGGTTTGTGAGGGGTGTGTGTCCAAACTTTCGTCAAATAAGCCAATTTTTTACCACGTCATCTTGGTGGCATGACATTACATCAAGCATGGTTTCATGTGTTTCTGATTTTTTTATTTTTTGGAATTTAAATGCCATGGCACTCCATGCATGTGTCCAGGACGTGAGACCAATATGTTTGAAAATTTCTTCCAATTTACTGCCCATGGAATTAACTCGCACACAAGTACACAAATATGATTTTTCAAACCGTTATGGTTAGCCGTTGCATGTAGATGTAGTTCAAATTTGGATTACGGTCACTAAATGGCTAGAAAATCACTTAAATGTCTTAAAAATGTCAAATGACCCCTGATAACTATAGAATTTTGACACGACAGTTGTATTAGTGCATGTTAACTATATAATTTTTTTGAAGCCCGTAAAAGGAAGCTATCGCCCGTTCGTCATCAAACATGCATTGTTCCTTGTCGGAACCACGAGCCTTCTAGTGAGTTGCTTCGGTTTGTGAGGGGTGTGTGTCCAAACTTTCGTCAAACATGCCAATTTTTTTACCAGATCATCTTGGTGTCATGGCATTACATCAAGCAAGGTTTCCTGTGTTTCTGATCTTTTTTAAAAAAATTGGAATTTAAATGCCATGGCACTCCATGCTTAATTGTGTCATAGCCGTGAGACCAATATGCTTGAAAATTTATTCCAATTTACTACATATGGAATTAACTCGCACACAAGTACACAAAATATGGCTTTTCAAACTATTATGGTTAGATGTTGCATGTACATGTAGTTCAAATTTGAATTACGGTCATTAAATGGTTAGAAAATCACTTTAATGTCTTAAAAGGTCAAATGACCCCTGGAATTTTCCAAAATTGGACATGACATTTGTATTAGTACTACAAATTTTCTCGTACATTTAAAACAAAATACGTTGCTAGTTTACTCCAAATTCGTCTTTCACAGCTAATAAAAAATATCAACAACATCACTCACAGTTTTTTTGTAGGAACTGTTACGACGAAAATTTGTGGGTCTATTTAAGTCTTCCTCCTTAAGCTTCTTTGGCTCGTCTGCTCCAGTGCCGACAACCCCCGAATCCACGAATCCTGATCCCCATTCCTGCAATCCCTTCTAGCAAAGATGACGCCGTGGAAACACTTCATGAAAGCCCGTACGATGGCCGCGTCCTCCCCGAGCGCGGCCGCCTACGCCAAGAGTGCCGCCGCATCCGCATTGAGCGCTACCGCATCCGTCGAGAGGGCGTCTGCGGTAGCCGACAGGGCGGCTACAGCAGTCGAGACGGCTGTAGCTGCTACTGCGACAACGGTTGCAATTGCCGAGAGTGCTCGAGCTCCCATCCGTGCCACCAATGTCACCCTAGCCTGGGTCGAGGCCATCCATTCCAAGATCGAAGCCGCACACACCAAGATATTCCAGGTCACCTCGGAATCTAGCATGCAACTCTCGTTTGAAGAGGTGGCGCTGGCCAGGGAGCACCTGCTTCCTCATGAGATCGCCGAGCGGGAGCTGGAGATGCAGGAGGCGGCAGCGATCGAGGAGCACCGGGAGGAGGAGTTGCGCGTGGACGAGGTCGAGGAAGAGAAGAGTATGCCCATCGAGGAATTGGTAGTGGAGTACCAACGCGAGCTCTGGGGCAGCCACTACTACGAGTACTACAACCTTGAGGGCAGTGCCGAGGACGAGGACGCGGTCGACTTCAGCAGGGGGGACGCAAAGTCCACCAACAACGGCATGTCGCCAGGACAAGTCGTCGATGCCTCATCTTACACTAGTGATGCATAGGCCGGCACGGCGGAGGCTTTGTTAAAATTGTGCGTACTTAGGCTTCATTTTTAATGCTGGTCTTTTGTTAGAGCAATATTTAGGTCAACTGGCTCTGTTTAATTACTAAAATTACTCGATTCAGTAAGTGTTGTCTATGTGCTGTACACTCTTTTGTGTGCCCAAATTAGCAAGCGATGTTAAATTATGCAATGACGTGGATGAGGACAATACCTAGGGAAATTTTGACCAAAATTTTAATTATCAAACTCAACCCATGCACGTCAAGCAGAAGAATCGTTTGCGATGCACACAATCGTTCAAAGTGAATGATGTCTGGCGGCACCGCGCGCAAAGTTTCCCTCCACATTTCAATTTTTTTGGCCTAGTGCCGAAATATCTACCCCCGCCCCCTTCCCCACCCCCTTTTCTCCCCGACCACAAGTCACATTTTCCCTTTTTCCTCCTTCCTTCCTTCCTTCCTAAGAATAGTTGCTTCCTCGCTCTCACTGTCTCGCATCCTACCGCCGGGGTCGCCATGGTCTTCTTCAATGACCTCTCCAGTGGTTCCTCCTCCTCCGACGACTCCTTCACCACCCGGGTATGCCTCTATTCTCTCTCTCGGGCTATGACTTGGAATGAAGGATTTTAACCCGGCGGTCGATTTGAGTCATTTCTTCCTCTTATAGCTCCCTAGGACCATCAGTTGCAATGAATGGAGCGGGGTGGCTGAAGATCTGTCTGCTTGTTGTCACCATCATTCTCCATGCGTGAAGCTAGTTGCGTTTGAATCTGCGGACAGTGGAAGGAAGTTTCTGGCATGTGCAGAGAAGGTTAGCCCCACTTTCATTGTTACAAATCATTTGTTAGATGTGATTCAAACACTGTCATGGTCCCAACCCATTCACACCACACCTTCAACCAAACGCATCCTAAGACAATGTCACAGTTTATACCTAGTATCAAAAATGTTGCCATCTCATCAGCGGTGCCATTAGAAAATTATTTGGCACCACTTCAGCAGTTTGTGTAGCCAACTTTGGTCCACACATCCGAGCAGCCAAGTAGTAAAATACTAAATCTTTATGGCACGAAGGAACTGGGCATCGGAGCAACTAGGTGCTCCAGAGTCCGGGGTCCTGATTTTTTCCGCTGCATCGGCTCGCCACTACAGGGCCCCGGTGCGAAATGTAGCAACAATTTTCTTTACACCGGTTTTGGCATACATAGCGAACGACCTTAATGCTATTAGTTCTATGTTACTAAATTTGTGCATGTACACACATGTTAGTATCAATTTGCTATCATCCAAACACTGTCGCTATGCCGTTGCAACTATATTTAGCTTCCTCATAAAATGTTCAATTTTTTATTTATAGTAAATGTGTAAGAACTTGTAGCGTTGTTTTAGTTAATTATAGCTTCTGATGTTTCAAAATCTGGTTGTTGTCTCAGTAGCAATTAATTCATTTGTACATTGTTATTTTTTAGAAGATATATTATAACTAACCTATTTCTTCAGTTTTGCAAAATAAGTATTGGTGATTTTTTATGTTGTTGTAAACCCATTTCCCCTACAATTGTTACTAATCTATTTTTGAATATTATATGATGAATGAAAGTGTTCTTACCTAGAGTGGGTTGATCAAGAGTGGCCACAGTCTTTGAAGATGTGCCTGTCAAAGCTCTAGAGCATGTATGAGGAAGAGAACAGAGGTAGGCTTAGAGAAAGTGTTGTCAACGCTGAAGAATATTTGATGATGCGGGATAAAAAGAGGAAGGTGGAGAATGAGCTCAGGTTTTTTAAATCAGACATTGCTAAGATGGTGTTGGCGAAGGAGGAGGCACTTTCCGAGTTGGCCAGTGCAAAATAGGTTCTTACTGAACTGAAAGTAGGGGTGAATAAGACGAGCCTGAATGATCTCGTTTAGAAAAATGAATATATTGTTCTACTATTGTTCTTATGAAGCTGAACTAGTTATATGATATATTGTGCCGTTTTCAGGTAGCTATCATACTGTGATGTTAAAATATATTTATGTGCCTGATATGAAATTGGCAAACAGTTGTTCGATATGAAATGTGAATTTGCGTAATACTGGAATTATTAGTTGTAAACTAATAAACCTGCTAAATGGGGCATGGGACTTTACAAATGGTTCTAGCAGTAAAAGCACTTGTGACGGATAGCCCAATGCCACACAGTTTTCTTCATCAAATTGCGTGTGATATAGTTGAATAAAAGCAAACGGTTAACCGAGGCAGAGTGTGTGTGATAGTTACCCCTATCACACACGAGCCTATACATAAAACTGTGTGGGATGTACATACGAACGAAGACATTTTCCCTGGATTGACTGTGTGGGATGTACATACGAACAGAAACGTTTTCCCTCGATTGACTGTAACATCTTGGATTTTGTTTTTTCTTTCTTTCTTTTGATTTCCTTTGAGTTATTGCTTTGACTTGTTTTTTCGTGGCTCTGTGATCCTAAAACCTAGGAAGATCATGTTTTCCTAGGTTTCATCGTAGCTTGTTATCCTCAAAACCATCCCTATCTCATGTCATTTTCATCCTAGCCCTAATCCCAACATTCTTTTTATTGGAAATATTCCTTTTATATTGAAGGAATAACCCTATTTGCCCTTGGTTGTGAAGCAACCTACATTTCTGTCATTCTAAAAATTCCCAAATAATTCTCATAATTTTTTTGGGTCATATCTTCCTCAAATATGGCAAAATGTTTCATTGCCATGTTCAAAAATAATTCTCAAATAATCCTTTCCCTATTCTACCCTAAATGACACTTTGTGAAGGAAGTGCTATTTATCTTTGCTTTATTGACCTCAAACTTTTTGTACACCTTTTCCTGTCCATATAATTGCCTCATACCAAGATTAAACTCAGTTTGCCAAGTAAATATTTTTCAGCTAATTTCCAAAGTTTCTGTCCAGAAAGGAACTTTGTGAAGGAGGTACAAGCTAGGCATAATAAGTTGAAACTTTGCCACATCCTTCATATGATCAAATCATAGATCTCCACCAATTTGTAGCTAATGACACATCCCTATGTGAGCTCATCATCAATTCTTCTTTTCTGGCCAGAATTTCAGTTTGTGAAGCAACTATATTTTATATTGCTTTATTATGGCTGCAAATTTACGAGGCCATTCCCATATCCATATTAACTCCCTCCACCAAGTTGTGGAACATTTCATCTATCCATTTTCTTTCTGCAATTTTTCTAAGTTTCTGTCAAGATTGAAGCTCTGTGAAGCAAGTACCATTTTGGCATTTCCAAATGGCATGAAAATTCTACAGCGGCTTCATATCATCAAATAAATCATATCCTCCAAGTTTCAGCTCATGCAAAGCATCTGTGTGAGTGCTACTTCATGTTTTCCAACTCTGACCAGTAGGGCCCTTTCTACAGCAAGTGCCACCTTTGCATATCCATTTGATCTGATTTTTGGCGAACATAGTGATCTTAGCATGTAATTACACCATGCCAAAGACTTGAGTCTAGCCCCTCTCGGATCTTCCTCACCACAACACAAACATGTTGCTGTTCATCTGCATTGGAGCCAAGTGCTAATCTCTTCTTTGCCCCTGGACTCATTTATTTCTTCATTTGAATTTAGGGTAGCAGGCTGTTTCTGCTAGATAAGGTTTGGCAACCCAGAGCATGAGTAATCATCGTGTGCACGCGGTGATCACACTTGCGTCATGCAAATAACAAGCTCTGTCTCATTCCGGCACCTATTCTCGTTTGCTCCCTCTGCGTCTCGACGTCTCTCTGATGTCTACTACGCAACTTTATTCATGTAGAGACGTGTTGGGCCTCCAAGCGCAGAGTTTTGTAGGACAGTAGCAATTTTCCCTCAAGTGGATGACTGATACGTCCAAAACGTATCTATAATTTCTGCTTGCTCCATGCTTCTTTTGTGTGATATTGCTATGATATTGATGCACTTCCATACATTTTTGATCATATTTGGACTAACCTATTAACTCAGTGCACCACAGTGCCAGCTCCTGTTTTCTGCTGTTTTTCTATTTCAGGTTTCCCCCATATTAAAAGTGCTCCAAAAATTCCAGGAAAAATACAGGAAAAATCAGCGTACAGGAAGCTTCACGAAGAACCAAAGATGGGCCAAAGGGGAGCCAGGGGAGGCTCAGGCGGCCACCTGGCGCGGCCCCACCCCAGGCCGCGCCAGGGGGGCGCCTGGGGCCCCTGCTCCGCCTCTGGCTGCCCCCCTTCGCCTATATATCCCTCTCGTCCCGAAACCCTCGAGGACAGAATCCTTTTTCGCGATCTCGCCTCTGTTCCGCCGCCGCAGCGCTTCCAAGATCGGGAGCATCAGCAGAACTCTTCCCGGCACCCTGCCGGAGGGGAGAACCACCACCGGGAGCTTCTCCACCACCATGGACGCTTCCCGGATGAGTCATGAGTAGTCCACCTTGGACCATGGGTCCATGATCAGTAGCTATGTGATATTCTCCTCCCCTCTTTGCTCGTCATGGTTTAGACCTCGTGAGCTGCCCTACATGATCGAGGCACATATGTAATCTTTCTGCTGTTGCTTTGCTGAGTTTGCTGGGATCTGATGGATTATGAGACTATGTTCAGATTGTGTTTGAGTAATATATTTGATTCACCTCTTTTATATCTTTGTTCTTGAGTAATTCTTGCATGTTCTCCGTTGCTGTTTATTGCTTTGGCCAAGTAGTAGGTAGTAACTCCAAGAGGGAGCGTTATGCTTGATTGTGGGTTCATGCCCCCTGATGACTAGCTTGAGTGACAGAAACATGAGTCTAGGGGATGTGCTGTTGCCACAAGGGAGAAAACAACGGTGCTTGTACTTGCGGGTGCAAGGATTGTTTACTTTACGCAAAGTTCTTTTAATGCAGTTGTCTGTTGCTTTGAGTTTACACTTTGGGTGGGATTCGCAACTTAATACCAGCGAGATGTTCTGGATAGATATCTCAAGGTGGATGATTAGTAGTAGATGCAGATGGATTTTGGTCTACTTGCCTTGGCGTACCGCCCATGCTTTTGAGCCTCTACCTTTCTTTGCAGCATAGTTAGCATTGGTTTGCGCACATAATCCTGTCAATTGCCCAGCTGTAATTTGTTTACCTCGCTTTGCTATTTTATCGTCTTTTGGGAGAGAGACATCACTAGTGAACATCATGGGACCCCGGTCCATATTACCACCGCTGATCACACCTTCTATTTACTTCCTGTTTTTATTTCCTAGTTGCAGTCATAGCTATCATTATTATCTCTTGTGTTTGATCCTTTTTAAACAACGAGGCCGGAGGGATTGACAACCTCTCTGTACTCGTTGGGAGCAAAGTTATCTGTATCTGTGTGCAGGTCCCGTCAACCGCTAAGTTTTTGGCGCCGTTGACACCTACTTGTCGACCCTCGGAGTCTCACGGGATTCGATCCTTGGTATCTTTGCCAAGAGAAATTTGCCGCTACGCTACATCTCAACCTTCCACTTGGGGTAACCAACGAGGGGCGAGAAGCCATCAAGCAAGTTTCTGGCGCCGTTGCCAGGGACTCCACTCTTCAAGATAGGGGAGTTGCACGCTATCTTTTATCTTTGCTTTTTAGTCTTGTTAGTTTACCTTTCAGTTTTTGCTTTAGTGTCCCTTACCAAAAATCACAAAAATAGTTATCTTGCTTGCTGCTGCTATGGGTTCCACCGAGAACACCAAGTTGTGTGACTTCACTAGTCATAACAACAGTGACTTTATCTGCACGCCTATTGCTACACCTTCCACTTCAGCACCTTCTTATGAGATTAAACCTGCTTTGCTGAACCTAGTTATGAAAGATCAATTCTCCGGTGCTGGAGATGATGCTGCTTTGCACTTAAATAATTTTGTTGAGCTCTGTGATATGCAAAAGTACAAAGAAGTAGATGGTGATATTGTTAAGCTTAAGCTTTTTCCTTTCTCCTTGAGAGGAGGAGCTAAAATCTGGTTTCAATCCTTGCCTAGGAATAGTATAGATTCTTGGGACAAGTGCAAGGATGCCTTTATTGGGATGTACTACCCCCCTGCTAAAATTATCCAATTAAGGAGTAACATAATGAATTTTAAACAATTGGATAATGAACACGTTGCCCAAGCTTGGGAACGCATGAAATCTCTTGTCAAGAACTGCCCTACTCTTGGTTTGACTACTTGGATGGTTATCCAAACTTTTTATGCAGGCTTGAACTTTACCTCGCGGAACTTGTTAGATTCGGCCGCGGGAGGAACCTTTATGTCAACTACACTTGGTGCTGCCACGAAGCTTCTCGACGAGATGATGATCAATTATTCCCAATGGCACACCGAATGCACTCCAACAGGTAGGAAGGTAAACTCCGTCGAGGAGATTTCCTCCCTAAATGAAAAAGTTGACTTGATCATGTCTCTACTTTCCAAGCAATCTTCTATTGATCCTCATGATGTTCCTTTAAATTCTTTGATTGCTCAAGATCAAGTAGATGTGAACTTTATCTCTAGAAACAATTTCAATAACAATGCTTATAGGAGTTATTTTGGTAGCAACCCTAGACCGTTCCCCTCTAATTCCTATGGGAACAACAATACTTATCCTAGCACCAAGAACTCCACTTCTGAACTAGAGATTATACTTAAAGACTTCATCACTACCCAAAAGGCCTTCAATAAGAGTGTAGAAGAAAAACTAGACAAACTAGATAATCTCTCTTCGAAGGTAGACAATTTAGCCCATGAGGTAGAGTTGCTTAAAATTAGAACTTCTCCTCTTGAGGAGAGGAAGACCACTCCTATGAATGCTATTCAAGTGCAAATTAATGAAAACATTAGGATGATGGCTAAACTTAAAGAGAGATGGACTAGAGAAATGGAGGAAGAAGATAGAATTAAGAGCCTTCCTACCCACCACACTGTTGCTACTATTCAAGTTGTTGAGGATATCCAAACTCTTAGCACCCAATGCACTCCTAGTCCCATTGGACCTATTAATGGTGATGCTATGACCTCAACCGTAGAAGAAGAAACTCCTATGACCATAGAAGCTACCAAACAAGTGAGCCTAAAGGACACCACTACCACTTTACTTGATAGTAGTGACCTTGATTTTGATAATTGCACCCTTTCTGAAGTTATTGGTTTTCTTCACAAGATGTCTAGAGATCCCCACACTAGCACACTTAATCTTGCCTTCACGGAGCATATCACTAATGCTCTCATCAAAGCTAGGGAGGAGAAGCTTAGGGTAGAAGCCTCCATACCTAGAAAGCTAGAAGATAGTTGGGATCCTATGATTAAAATTAAGTTGAATAACTTCTCTTGCTATGCTTTATGTGATGTTGGAGCTAGTACCTCCGTTATGCCCAAAAGAATGTATGATATGTTTGAATTGAAACCTTTTGATCCTTGTTCTTTTGGTGTTCGTCTTGTTGATTCTTCCGTAAAGAAACCTTTGGGGAAGATCGACGATGTTCTTATCATTGTCAATGACAATTATGTTCCCGTACTTGTCTCTTTGTGAACCTCCTAATTAGATTGAGAGTTACCGATAATAAGTGCATGAGTTCTTCGGACAAATGTGAGTATTCGAAAGTTGACACTTCCACCTAGCCATATTTTTCTAGCCTCTTCGGTACCGTGCATTGCCCTTTCTCACCTCGAGAGTTGGTGCATACTTCGCCGGTGCATCCAAATCCTTGGCACGATACGCTCTGTCATCATAGGCCTCATTATATCCTTCTTCAAAACAGCCACCATACCTACCTATCAAGGCATTTCCATAGCCTTTCCGAGATACATTGCCATGCAACATCCATCTTCTCATGACTTGATCTTCATGTCATACATGCTTTTGCTTGATCGATGAGCCGCATGCTAGTTGGGCCTTGCCCTAATCATTGCTACATGACACGCTAGTATCATTGCATATCCTGCTACACTGGCAGAGGCATACATTTTGTGAGAACCCGGAATTAGCTTCCAGACCCTCCTGTGTATATTTGTCAACCCCAGGATCATTGTTGACAACACAGCGAAATGATATCATTGCACAATACGTAAAAGTATTACAAGTAGTATATTTGTCACAAGACATACCTAGCGAATTGTCTCATGACATTTACAATCAGAAAACAGCGGAAAGTACAATGCATAGCGACTCCATCTCAGCCACAGGCAGTCGATGTAGTCCACGTGACCTCACTCCTACAGATCGCCATAGTAGTCGTAGTCATCACCTTCGTCTTCATGGATCTCTGTTGTCAACAAAATTATTGCCATGAGTACATTACGTACTCAACATGCCTCCCGCGGGGAAGGTCCTAACAACTACATGTGGCTTCAAAGGAAGGCTGTATGGCTCATTTGCATAAAAGCTAATTTTGTTTGAAAAACATATAGCAGTTGGATAATAGCAGTTTTAGATGCAAACATGTTTTGTATCCAGAATAACTTTCATCAAAGTGAGGACCCTCGATCAAATCACACTCTTCATAGGTTCCAAGAATAGGGGAAAGAGGGAATAAGAAAGACAGGTCATGTATGTCAAGAAAGATTCATGTGCCGTCCATGACCGTGGACACGGCTATTCGAATAGTATTACACTCTGCAGAGGTCGTACACTTTACCCACATGACACAATCCCGACTTGTTGCCACCAGTGGCCGCTGGTATAGTACTCCTTTTGGTGTACCGACAAGGGGATTGTGACGAGGTATTTCATTAGACCAAACTTACTGTGCCAAGCCCACTAGGTTTCAACACGAAAGTAACCGCAGTTCACAGTCCGAGCCCCCTTTTGTGCCGAGGACACTCCCCGCAAGGCAGCTATCCCATCTGTGATACGGCGATGACGACAATAAGAGTGAGCTAACTAATTAACCAAGCCAGTGCCCATATAGCATGTGGCTGTACTGTTATCACAATCTTCAAATCCAAGACTTATTAGGCCTCATGCGGCACGGACGACTGATTGCCCCCTTCAACTCGTGAAGGGCGGCCAATCACTCCTTCAATCCTTGATTCAGCTGTCGCCCGCGCCAGTATTCAGATGGTAAGTTTCACCCAGAGTAGAAGAGAGTAGAGAAGGTCAACAAGGTCAACCGACCTAGCTCAGCGAGCTTAGCAACAAGTTCCAAGTGTCAATGATCCAAAGATCATTCAAATAAGGACCTATAGAATAATAAGCATGGCTAAGCATTTCTACTCTACCAGAATAATATATAATTCTACTCAGGTGTCAAGTGAATAGGCGACAAGCGGATCAAGGCATGTGTCAATCGACACGCTATCTACGAGATTAAAACATGCATATAGTAACCATAAAACACAATGCAATTTTGTAAACATAGGATAAGTATGATCAAAGAAGGAGGCATGCCTTCGTTGTTGAGTCCTTCTTCGGTAACCTGATTCTGTCCATATCTGACATCGTCGTCACTCCCTACTCGTCGTAACGATATCAAATGAAAATCAAGTAAATAGCAAAGTAAAAGTAAATCCAAATAACATCCAAAACAAATTAAGAGTGGATGGATAACAAGATATTGATCAGGATGGAGGCTCCCAAATGTGGTAGCATGGTAGGAAGGTAAGGGAGATGATTCAACGAAGTGACATGCATTAAGTTGACACGGCTTAGGAAGGTTTAGCGATGAAGACTAACGTTCTAGTATGAACTATGCTACTATCCAGTAGTAGTGCCCACTACACATCTTGGCTAACTCTACATGTAACAAGTATATAACAAACACAATGGCCTCCACACATATGAAATGGATCCATCCTATGCATTTAACTACATGATCACAACATGGAATGAAAAGGTAAGAGTTAACCACAACCAAATATTAGAAGTATCTAAATATTTATAATGGTTAACAACAAGCAAAGACTAAACATCCATCATAACAACTACTAGAAGGCATTTCTATAACAAAAGAGAACCAATACTACTAACCACTAACAATAAATTATCACCACATTGGTTATTTAACAATGCACAATATGCACACTAAATGTATGATCAAAGCACAACTCTACTATCATTACATATGACTTGTCCTAAGCATATGATAAGCTATCATAACATTCATAATACTAACATGAGACGGAGTTAAATATCTATAAGCAACAGAACCACAACTATAATACCTGGAGTGTAACAAGAGACATGAAATATCACTCGCATGACTTGATGTCTAGACTTAGGCATACCACATATGCAAAGATAAACCAGATATGATACTAAGCATGGATGATCATCACACGAGATGCCAAAATATGGTACTAATAGAATACACCTTGTAACTATGAGATAACCTAGTTGATAACAACTAACCTGAAAATCAAGCACGACATTAGCATACAATACTACCATGCTAGTTATGATAAACAAGCACATGAAAGCATACTAAGCATGTTAGGAATGTAAACAACTAGATCATCTGATCAGCCAAATCAACATTATTTATAGAAGCATGAATAACAAGATGGCATGCATTTCTATATAGTACATCCAACACTTGCAACCACATAAGACACACAACTAGCATCACTAAAAGATATTGCAGTAGTATACGCACGTCATGCATTCTAGTTATATAATAAGAACAACGTCATGCCATGGTATTGACAAGAGGTAACCATACTTATTAAAAGTATACACACACAATACATCCCTAACATGTATCTCAACCAAATGGAGTCTAACCATATGCCTAAATATACAATACAATTAGCAATCCAATAAAACATGGTAGGCATAACATGGAAACATGCATTCTACTTCGAGTAAGTACTAACACGGCATGTCTATCAACTAAGCATGCACTATTACCATCCTAGGTAAACAAAACATGTAGGATAATCTACAAGAAGTATGAATTAAGTTATGTGATACAAGCATATAGTATACATAGCAATACAAATCTGAATAATGACATGAAGCAACCAACCACATGAAATAATAGAATACAAACATCTACAAAACAAGAGGATCACTTAGGCAATAAATGGTACACATCAAGTAACTACAATGTATTTGTTCTTGAACGACAAATCATTTCATTTGACATCTAGCATGAAGAAAATTATGCAACAACATGGACCAAAATAATATAAATATCTATCATAGGAATGGGACTGATTTCAAACAATAAAGCAAACATGTGACATGAATAATAATGAATATGTAAAACCATAACTACGATGTCTTCATGCTAAGCAAAAATGAAAACAATCAATACATGAAGTATTTCACCAAAATAAAGCAAAGGATAAAATAATTATATAGAATTATGAGCACGATGAGCATTCACCAAATTATGTATGCATGCACAAAGGAGGACTATATACAATACCACAAATTGCTAGGTCAAAACAAGTAGATACGTAGAATTATTTAAATAACTATAATAGGTAAACAATACATCTAGAAAGTCACATGCAAAATTATGAGACCAATAAAATGCACTCTTATGCATAACACGAACATAATAAAAATATGATTAACAAGAAAAGTTTACCGACCTCGAAACACTATCGGATTTTAGGCATAAAGGACTATTCAAATCTAACCAAAACCCGATTGACCAAACAAGTAATTTAGTAAATCATAATCATATGTAACTCCTACAGTTGAAATAATTAAGGCGACTCCTAGGCACAACACGAACATACGAACAATAACACGTCAACGCAAATGCTCACCGATCTACTACTATGCATGGCAATAATTTAAAACAACCAATTCAAAGGTGTATCACACTACTACATGATGCATAAAATTATCTACACGTGACCATGCAAAACTATTATTTTAATTAACACGAACGACTAGATAAAATCTGTAGTATTAACCGATTGATGAAACAAGCGATCTAACTCCATCCTGGGATTACTAAGGTGATGAAAAACAAATCATCTATGGGGCAGGAAATCATATGATGAATAAAACTAAAGAAAAATGTGAATATCATCGGATGGTCTCCGGTTCATGGACATGGCGTGGTTGGCGCGGCCAACTACCATCATAGGATGTAAAGAGATGTCTACAGCATACTACGGATATGATATATCACGCCTATAAAATGAATTAGGCAGAGGCTCACCGAGCACGACGAATCGATGTGATGAACTCGATGAACAGTGTGCGCCGACATGTGAAATTCTTCATGTGCGATCGACGAAACGCGTTCCTTCTTCCCTGAATGGAATCATGGTGTGGGGAGGAACCTTCTGGTGCAGGGATACGGATGGAGATGGCCTCCTTCATCGGGGTCGAACACCGGTGTCCATGGAGCACCGTTTCTTTGCACACTGTTCTGGAGAGAACGAGGAAGGGAGAGGGCAGCAGAACCAGTGGATATGAGAGAGGGTGTCAGGGTGCACGCCTAAGTACTCACAGAATTGGAAACGGTGGAGGATTATGGGGATTAAGGAGGAAGGCAGAAGGCAAGCGTACATATCCTTTCCTCTCTGTAGATATAGTGTGCGTGTATGTGTGAGAGGTTAAAGACATGAAACGGTGGTTTAATTAGCAGAATGAGATCGTGGTGATGTGGGGAGTAACTCTTGTGTTGAAGTCGAAGTGAAACAGACAACCAAAGGGAAGCTAACTGGCGGCCTCGACGTTACTGCTTCTCCTTCTCCTGTGCGTCTCCTATACTTGTACGTGCAGGTGGGGAGGTGGAAGAGGAGCGTTCGGTCTAGAGCTGGGAGATGGGCCAATTCGGCCAGGCCCAAGTGGGAGAGAAAATAAGAGAATAAGAAGACTTGTAGGCCTTTAGCCCATTCGTTTTGAGACAACGTGTAATAGAAAAATAAAGATGTGGTAGAATTGGCTTAGTAAAGTTGGCCTAGAGTTTAACAGATGGAAAAGAAATTGACTTCCTTTTTTTTGGAAAATATAGAGAATTATTAGAAGCTCAAAAATATCAAACAAACCAAGAAATCCACCAAAATGCAGACTCACATATTTAAATGTGTTGAAGACGGAAAATAAAACCCAAGAAAAAAGAAAAAAAAACTCAAATTTAGATTTATGTGGGCATTAGTTCAAATTAAATCCTCCAAATTTAAATGTCCAATTTAAGCTTTGTTAACAAACAAAACAAAATGAAATTTTCTCGCCCTGATTTTTGAAAACAAAATTCTTAAACATTCCGAGAATCGGGATGTTACACATTTGCATACATCATGATAGTTTCATCTTCTTTATGTTGAGTACTCTTGTAAAGTGTGAAAGATCTTCTATACTTCTTGTAATTTATAGAGTGTTGCCCCTAAAGTGAGGAAAAGATCCCAAAGAGGACAAAATCAAAAGATCCTAAAGAGGACAAATGAGAGTTAAATAGAAAGAGCCATTGAGGCCACAAAAAAATAAAAAAAAATAGAAAAAAGAGAAAAAGAAATAAAAAGAGAGAAGGGGGCACACTACTATTCCTTTTGAGAGATCCACACCCCTACTCCATCTTATACCTTGTACTCCATAGAGATTATCATTCATGCATATAGCTATGTGGGGACCTTCACACTATAGAACTTGGCTTGTATATTCCAATGATGAGTCTCCTCAAAAGAGCTCTAGGTATTCTTGAGCGAGCAAGTTGGATGCACCCCCACTAGTTCCATTGGAGAGCTTACCTTAGCTCATATGTGCATCCGTTGCATGGCAATCCCTACTCCTCACATCATATCTATCATTTGGCTTTCTCTCGCCTATGATTGTCCTCATTGATGTGAGCCTTTCACACCTTTTTTGTCTTCCCCCTTCATCATTTTTCTCTCTTTGCCATCCTAAGTGTCAACTTTCTTGCTTACGCTCATCCATTGCATGAGTGCTCAAAATATCGAAAGGGAGTGGATCATTTTGACTTGTACCTGGCTAGTGGTCTGGGGATGAGTCAAGATAAGATTCCAAAGAAGACCAAGTGTGAAACTTTAGTAGATTAAGTTCTCAACAATACAAAAACTATGTTTTACTCTCTCGTATATCCCTATCCCCTTTCTTGCACGCAAACACCATTTGGAGACATTCGAGTCACGGACAGCGAGAGCTCTTGCACCTTTATGTTCTTATGTTGCTTGTTACAATGCTAATATAGACTCTTGCTTATTATGACTTCAATTGAATTACATGCCTTGATTGCTTTACTTAAAAAGTTCTTATATGGTTGGTAGCATGTCACCACAGAAATTATGCTTGTTATCATTTACCTACTCGAGGACGAGCAGGAATTAAGCTTGGGGATGTTGATACGTCCAAAACGTATCTATAATTTCTGCTTGCTCCATGCTTCTTTTGTGTGATATTGCTATGATATTGATGCACTTCCATACACTTTTGATCATATTTGGACTAACCTATTAACTCAGTGCACCACAATGCCAGTTCCTATTTTCTGCTATTTTTCTATTTCAGATTTCCCCCATATTAAAAGTGCTCCAAAAATTCTAGGAAAAATACAGGAAAAATCAGCGTACAGGAAGCTTCGCGAAGAACCAAAGATGGGCCAGAGGGGAGCCAGGGGAGGCCCAGGCGGCCACCTGGCGCGGCCCCACCCCTGGCCGCGCCAGGGGGGCGCCTGGGGCCCCTGCTCCGCCTCTGGCTGCCCCCCTTCGCCTATATATCCCTCTCGTCCCGAAACCCTCAAGGACATAACCCTTTTTCGCGATCTCGCCTCTGTTCCGCCGCCGCAGCGCTTCCAAGATCGGGAGCATCAGGAGAACTCTTCCCGGCACCCTGCCGGAGGGGAGAACCACCACCGGGAGCTTCTCCACCACCATGGACGCTTCCCGGATGAGTCGTGAGTAGTCCACCTTGGACCATGGGTCCATGATCAGTAGCTATGTGATGTTCTCCTCCCCTCTTTGCTCTTCATGGTTTAGACCTCGTGAGCTTCCCTACATGATCGAGGCACATATGTAATCTTTCTGCTGTTGCTTTGCTGAGTTTGCTGGGATCTGATGGATTATGAGACTATGTTCAGATTGTGTTTGAGTAATATATTTGATTCACCTCTTTTATATCTTTGTTCTTGAGTAATTCTTGCATGTTCTCCGTTGCTGTTTATTGCTTTGGCCAAGTAGTATGTGGTAACTCCAAGAGGGAGCGTTATGCTTGATTGTGGGTTCATGCCCCCTGATGACTAGCTTGAGTGACAGAAACATGAGTCTAGGGGATGTGCTGTTGCCACAAGGGAGAAAACAACGGTGCTTGTACTTGCGGGTGCAAGGATTGTTTACTTTACGCAAAGTTCTTTTAATGCAGTTGTCTGTTGCTTTGAGTTTACACTTTGGGTGGGATTCGCAACTTAATACCAGCGAGATGTTCTGGATAGATATCTCAAGGTGGATGATTAGTAGTAGATGCAGATGGATTTTGGTCTACTTGCCTTGGCGTACCGCCGATGCTTTTGAGCCTCTACCTTTCTTTGCAGCATAGTTAGCATTGGTTTGCGCACATGATCATGTCAATTGCCCAACTGTAATTTGTTTACCTCGCTTTGCTGTTTTATCGTCTTTTGGGAGAGAGACATCACTAGTGAACATCATGGGACCCCGGTCCATATTACCACCGCTGATCACACCTTCTATTTACTTCCTGTTTTTATTTACTAGTTGCAGTAATAGCTATCATTATTATCTCTTGTGTTTGATCCTTTGTAAATAACAAGGCCGGAGGGATTGACAACCTCTATGTACTCGTTGGGAGCAAAGTTATCTGTATCTGTGTGCAGGTCCCGTCAACCGCTAAGTTTCTGGCGCCGTTGACACCTACTTGTCGACCCTCAGAGTCTCACGGGATTCGATCCTTGGTATCTTTGCCAAGGGAAATTTGCCGCTATGCTACATCTCAACCTTCCACTTGGGGTAACCAACGAGGGGCGAGAAGCCATCAATGACCTAAGGTTTATCAATCCATGGGAGGTGTAGGATGAACATGGTCTCTCTCAAACAACCCTACAACCAAATAATAAAACGTCTCTTGTGTCCCCAACACACCCAATACAATGGAAAATTGTATAGGTGCACTAGTTCGGTGAAGAGATGGTGATACAAGTGTAATATGGATAGTAGGTATTGATTTTTGTAATAGTAACAATAAAAACAGAAAGGTAGAAAGTAGCCAAAAGTGAGCACAAATAGTATTGCAATGCTTAAAAATGAGGCCTAGGGTCCGTACTTTCACTAGTGCAATCTCTCAACAATACTAATATAACTGGATCACATAACCATTCCTCAACGTGCGATGAAGAATCACTCCAAAGTTCCTATCTAGCGGAGAACATAAGAAGAAGTTGTTTGTAGGTATTCTTTCCGATCGATCTATCCAAGAGTTCGTACTAGAATAACACAAGTTATTCTTTTTGATCGATCTATCAAGAGTTCGTACGAGAATAACACAAGTTATTCTTTCTGATCGATCTATCAAGAGTTCGTACTAAAATAACACCAAAACAAATTCAGATTTATAATACTCAATCCAACACAAAGAACCTCAAAGAGTGCCCCAAGATTTCTACCGGAGAAACAAAGACAAGAACGTGCTTCAACCCCTATGCATAGATTACCCCAATGTCACCCCGAGAATCCGCAAGTCGAGTGCTAAAACACATGTCAAGTGAATAAATATGATACCCCATTGTCACCACGAGTATTCAATTGCAAGACATATATCAAGTGTTCTCAAATCCATAAAAAGTATTCAATCCAAAGAAATCTCAATGGGAAAACTCAATTCAACACAGCAAGATAGAGAGGGGAAAACACCATATGATCCGACTATATTAACAAAGCCTGCGATACATCAAGATTGTGCATCTCAAGAACACGAGAGAGAGAGAGAGAGAGTGAGAGAGAGAGAGAGAGAGAGATTAAACACATAGCTACCGGTACAAACCCTCAGCCCCGAGGGTGGACTACTCCCTCCTCATCATGGTGGATGCCGGGATAATGAAGATGGCCACCGGTGATGATTTCCCCCTCCAGCGGAGTGCCGGAAAGAGCTCTAGATCGGATCTCATGGAATACAGAGACTTGAAGTGGCGGAACTTCTGATCTAGGGTAACCCCAAGGGTTTTCGGAATATTTGGGAATTTATAGGGTAAAGAGGGGTTGCGGGAGGCCACCGAGGTGGGCACAACCCACCTGGGCGCGCCTGGGGGCCCAGGCGCACCCTGGTGGGTTGTTCCCCCCTCGGGGAACCCCCCAGGTGCTACTCTGTCCCATCCTGGGTGTTCTGGTCCATAAAAAATCTCCAAAAAGTTTCGCGGTGTTTGGACTCCGTTTGATATTGATTTCCTGGGATGTACAAAACAAGCAAAAACAACAACTGGCACTGGGCACTGGGTCAATAGGTTAGTCCCAAAAATGATATAAAGTTGATATAAAATGATTGTAAAACATCCAAGAATGATAATATAACAACATGAATACTTCATAAATTATATATACGTTGGAGACGTATCAGCATCCGCAAGCTTAATTCCTACTCGTCCTCGAGTAGGTAAATGATAAAAGAAATAATTTATGAATTGTGAATGCTAGCAAAGTGCACAAGTTTGATCAATGACAATTTCAATTACTTTTCCTAGCATCATCACAACAATTCTTTCCTATAAAACTTCTGATGTTAGAGTAGCAACCAATTCACATATTAAGGTTCAAACAATGAATTCTCTTGAAACTCAACAACCTATGCTCTCAGTCACCAAGCAATTTTAATTCAGTTTATTCAAAAGATTTAAGTAAGAGATCCACATACTCAACCATCATACAGTCTTCTATGATTGTTAACACTCACCGCATACACATGAGCAAAACGTTTCAACCAGAACCATAAAAAGATAGGGGCTTGTAATTTCGCTTCCCAATGTATTCAACTTTGGGTGATGTCAACAATAATAACTCATGCAACCCATATTCAACTGGACATATGTGCCTAGATCTTTCCTGACCACATGGTGCTTGCCAAAAGACAAAAATAAAAAGGAATAGAGAGAAAAACTTTGACTCTCGGATAAAAGTAAAAGATCGGCCCTTCGCAGAGGGAAGCAGAGGTTGCCATGTGCTTATTTGTTTGTATGCTCAACCCCTTAGTGCAAAAGAACGTCACGTTATATTGCCCCTTATGATAGGAACCTTTATTATGCACTCTTCGCTTTTATTCTTTGCTATCACAAGTTCGTACAACGCTCAATTTTCTCTTACACTAAATGATCTAACACTTTTAGAAGCAATTTTTATTGCCTTAATGCACCGGTGACAACTGACTTGAAGGATCTTCCTCAATCCTTAGGTAGGTATGGTGGACAATTGAAGATAATATTTGGGTTTAGGGGTTTTTGGATGCACAAGTAGTATCTCTACTTGGTGCGGAATTTTTGGTTAGCAAAGATGGCGGGCAAGCACCACATGTTGAAGGATCTATGACAATATAACTTCTATGTGAATATGAACAAACATAAACCATTACGTTGTCTTCCTTGTCTAACGTCAAGAATTTTGGCATATAATATTTGGATGGGGGCACACAATCACAAAAGATTTCCAAGATAGTGTATTTTCATGTGAAAGTTCTCTTCCTTATACTAATTATTCGTGAATTGCATGTATGACCAATATTGTGATTGTCAAGCCTAAAAAGATTTCACTTTCTAAACCCAATGTGAAGTTATCACTAGGCATGATATGATTTCAACTTCATGACATTCAATTTATTCAAGAATTTACTCATAGGATATAAGTGAAGCACAAGAGTAAATGACAAGCTACTCCAAAAAGATATAAATGAAGATCATGAGCATAATATTTGTTTCTCTCAAAATAATTTAAGTGAAGCAAGAGAGAATTTCTTCAAAAATAATAAAGCACTGATGGCTTCTCGCCCCTCGTTAGTTACCCCAAGTGGAAGGTTGAGATGTAGCATAGCGGCAAATTTCCCTTGGCAAAGATACCAAGGATCGAATCCCGTGAGACTCCGACGGTCGACAAGTAGGTGTCAACGGTGCCAGAAACTTAGCGGTTGACGGGACCTGCACACAGATACAGATAACTTTGCTCCCAACGAGTACAGAGAGGTTGTCAATCCCTCTGGCCTTGTTGTTTACAGAGGATCAAACACAAGAGATAATAATGATAGCTATGACTGCAACTAGGAAATAAAAACAGGAAGTAAATAGAAGGTGTGATCAGCGGTGGTAATATGGACCGGGGTCCCATGATGTTCACTAGTGATGTCTCTCTCCCAAAAGACGATAAAACAGCAAAGCGAGGTAAACAAATTACAGCTGGGCAATTGACAAGATTATGTGCGCAAACCAATGCTAACTATGCTGCAAAGAAAGGTAGATGCTCAAAAGCATGGGCGGTACGCCAAGCCAAGTAGACCGAAATCCATCTGCATCTACTACTAATCATCCACCTTGAGATATCTATCCAGAACATCTCGCTGGTATTAAGTTGCGAATCCCACGCAAAGTGTAAACTCAAAGCAACAGACAACTGCATTAAAAGAACTTTGCGTAAAGTAAACAATCCTTGCACCCGAAAGTACATGCATCATTGTTTTCTCCCTTGTGGCAACATCACATCCCCTAGACTCATGTTTCTGTCACTCAAGCTAGTCATCAGGGGGCATGAACCCACAATCGAGCATAACGCTCCCTCTTGGAGTTACTACCTACTACTTGGCCAAAGCAATAAACAGCAACGGAGAACATGCAAGAATTACTCAAGAACAAAGATATAAAAGAGGTGAAACAAACATATTACTCAAACACAATCTGAACATAGTCTCATAATCCATCAGACCCAGCAAACTCAGCAAAGCAACAACAGAAAGATTACATATGTGCCTCGATCATGTAGGGCAGCTCACGAGGTCTAAACCATGAAGAGCAAAGAGGGGAGGAGAACATCACATAGCTACTGATCATGGACCCATGGTCCAAGGTGGACTACTCACGACTCATCCGGGAAGCGTCCATGGTGGTGGAGAAGCTCCCGGTGGTGGTTCTCCCCTCCGGCAGGGTGCCGAGAAGAGTTCTCCTGATGCTCCCGATCTTGGAAGCGCTGCGGCGGCGGAACAGAGGCGAGATCGCGAAAAAGGGTTCTGTCCTCGAGGGTTTCGGGACGAGAGGGATATATAGGCGAAGGGGGGCAGCCAGAGGCGGAGCAGGGGCCCCAGGCGCCCCCCTGGCGCGGCCAGGGGTGGGGCCGCGCCAGGTGGCCGCCTGGGCCTCCCCTAGCTCCCCTCTGGCCCATCTTTGGTTCTTCGCAAAGCTTCCTGTACGCTGATTTTTCCTGTATTTTTCCTGGAATTTTTGGAGCACTTTTAATATGGGGGAAACCTGAAATAGCAAAATAGTAGAAAACAAGAACTGGCACTGTGGTGCACTGAGTTAATAGGTTACTCCAAATATGATCAAAAGTGTATGGAAGTGCATCAATATCATAGCAATATCACACAAAAGAAGCATGGAGCAAGCAGAAATTATAGATACGTTTTGGACGTATCAACATCCCCAAGCTTAATTCCTGCTCGTCCTCGAGTAGGTAAATGATAACAAGCATAATTTATGTGGTGACATGCTACCAACCATATAAGAACTTTTTAAGTAAAGCAATCAAGGCATGTAATTAAATTCAACTCATAACAAGCAAGAGTCTATATTAGCATTATAACAAGCAACATAAGAACATAAAGGTGCAAGAGCTCTCGCTGTCCGTGACTCGAATGTCTCCAAATGGTGTTTGCGTGCAGGAAAGGGGATAGGGATATACGAGAGAGTAAAACATAGTTTTTGTATTGTTGAGAACTTAATCTACTAAAGTTTCACACTTGGTCTTCTTTGGAATCTTATCTTGACTCATCCCCAGACCACTAGCCAGGTACAAGTCAAAATGATCCACTCCCTTTCGATATTTTGAGCACTCATGTAATGGATGAGCGTAAGCAAGAAAGTTGACACTTAGGATGGCAAAGAGAGAAAAATGATGAAGGGGGAAGACAAAAAAGGTGTGAAAGGCTCACATCAATGAGGACAATCATAGGCGAGAGAAAGCCAAATGATAGATATGATGTGAGGAGTAGGGATTGCCATGCAACGGATGCACATATGAGCTAAGGTAAGCTCTCCAATGGAACTAGTGGGGGTGCATCCAACTTGCTCGCTCAAGAAGACCTAGAGCTCTTTGGAGGAGGCTCATCATTGGAATATACAAGACAAGTTCTATAGTGTGAAGGTCCCCACATAGCTATATGCATGAATGATAATCTCTATGGAGTACAAGGTATAAGATGGAGTACGAGTGTGGATCTCTCAAAAGGAATAGTAGTGTGCCCCCTTCTCTCTTTTTATTTCTTTTTCTCTTTTTTCTCTTTTTTTTTTTATTTTTTTGTGGCCTCAATGGCTCTTTCTATTTAACTCTCATTTGTCCTCTTTGGGATCTTTTGATTTTGTCCTCTTTGGGATCTTTTCCTCACTTTAGGGGCAACACTCTATGTATTACAAGAAGTATAGAAGATCTTTCACACTTTACAAAAGTACTCAACATAAAGAAAATGAAACTATCATGATGTATGCAAATGTATGCCTCTGCCGGTGTAGCAGGATATGCAATGATACTAGCGCGTCATGTAGCAATGATTAGGGCAAGGCCCAACTAGCATGCGGCTCATCGATCAAGCAAAAAGCATATATGACATGAAGATCAAGTCATGAGAAGATGGATGTTGCATGGCAATGTATCTCGGAAAGGCTATGGAAATGCCTTGATAGGTAGGTATGGTGGCTGTTTTGAGGAAGGATATAATGAGGCTAATGATGACAGAGCGTATCGTGCCAAGGATTTGGATGCACCAGCGAAGTATGCGCCAACTCTCGAGGTGAGAAAGGGCAATGCACGGTACCGAAGAGGCTAGAAAAATATGGCTAGGTGGAAGTGTCAACTTTCGAATACTCACATTAGTCCGAAGAACTCATGCACTTATTATCGGTAACTCTCAATCTAATTAGGAGGTTCACAAAGAGACAAGTACCCCGAGGAGGAGTCTATGGGGGTTTGGTTATCCTTGCGCATCCTCGACTCATGGTACGTGAGTGTACTCTAATATTCGATCCCTCCAAAGATTAGTGATCCATCTAGTAGCTAAAGTTCTCAACTATTTTATAGGTTTTCAAAATAAACACGGATTGCCTAAAATACGACATCTATCACTAATAGGCTAAAGCTCTTGACACCAAAAGTTCAGACATTACTCATGGCAATACCTCAAAACTATTGCAAGTTACTACTAAAATTAAATAGCAACCTCAATTACCTACTTTAAGTTAAGACACACAACTCAGTGCAACAGGCAAACTCTCTTAACAAGATAAACATGAAAACTCAAGAGAGTTCAGCAACCAACTAAACAAAAGCTCTTTAAAAAGAAAAGCATGAAAACTAAGAGCTAAACATGACAGCAGCTATGGAAAGACAAAGAACACACAAAGCAAAGATAAGCATGAAAATCCTATGTTGTGTTCTAGGTTGAAGTGGAGCGTGTTTCTCTCCCACACAAAGAAAGCTGGGTTCTAACTTGTTATGAACAACAAGCAAAGCTAAAGAAAACTAAAAAAAGAAACTAAGAGCAAGACGCTCCAAGCATAGCACATAACGCATGAAGTGATAAAATTATAGTGGAACGAAAGACGAACTGATAATTGTTGATGGAGAAGGGGATGCATGGGGGCATCCCCAAGCTTAGACGCTTGAGTATTCTTGAATATTTCTTGGGGGTGCACGGGGGCATCCCCAAGCTTGAGCGTTTGACCCTCCTGAATCTTCTTTTATCATCTTCCCTCGCACACTTGAAAACTCCCTTCATACATTACTCATCATAATCTGATTAGCGAGGTTAGTACCCACAATAAAATAATTTTTCCCTACTGGAAATAAAGATAATCTTGAAGAGCTACTGTTTCTCAAGATTGCCAAAAGGTTTTTGCAAAGAAAAAGCAAGCTCAAGGTTTGCAAAACGAAGAAAAGGCAAAACAGGACAGAATCTGTGAAAAACAGACCAGCAGGTAGTAAATAATTTTTTCGGGGCACTTCTGCAACTCAAATAAAAAAACTCAGAACAGACGCTCGAAAGCCAATTGTATAGAGCACGCTGTCAAAACAATTGAGATCAAAAAGATGATCTGGTGATTTTATTCGAATTTTTCTGTCCAAGGACAGAATCTGTTTCTGGACAGCACGACACAACTTTTGAACTTTCTTGCAATCGGAGGCTAAACTTAGCACAAAGCTGAAAAGAAAAGATACAATGATGATGCTACTGTAGTAACAAACATCAAGACACAACAAAAGCAAAATAAAACCTAATTCGTTGTGGGCTGCCTCCCAAAAGCGCTTTCTTTTATGCCTTTAAGCTAGGCATGATGCAAAAAAAGAAGATCAAGTTTTATCAAGAGTAAGAGAATAGCTAGCCCGTGTAACGGACTCAAAAGGCAACTTAATCTTCTTTCTAGGGAAGTGTTCCATCCCTTTCTTGAGAGGGAATTGGAATTTTATATTCCCCTCTTTCATGTCAATGATAGCACCAACGGTGCGAAGAAAAGGACGTCCCAAAATAATTGGACATGAAGGTTCACATTCAATATCCATAATAGTAAAATCAACGGGAACATAATTGTCATTGACAATGATAAGAACATCGTCGATCTTCCCCAAAGGTTTCTTTACGGAAGAACCAACAAGACGAACGCCAAAAGAACAAGGATCAAAAGGTTTCAATTCAAACATATCATACATTCTTTTGGGCATAACGGAGGTACTAGCTCCAACATCACATAAAGCATAGCAAGAGAAGTTATTCAACTTAATTTTAATCATAGGATCCCAACTATCTTCTAGCTTTCTAGGTATGGAGGCTTCTGCCCTAAGCTTCTCCTCCCTAGCTTTGATGAGAGCATTAGTGATATGCTCCGTGAAGGCAAGATTAAGTGTGCTAGTGTGGGGATCTCTAGACATCTTGTGAAGAAAACCAATAACTTCAGAAAGGGTGCAATTATCAAAATCAAGGTCACTACTATCAAGTAAAGTGGTAGTGGTGTCCTTTAGTCTCACTTGTTTGGTAGCTTCTATGGTCATAGGAGTTTCTTCTTCTACGGTTGAGGTCATAGCATCACCATTAATAGGTCCAATGGGACTAGGAGTGCATTGGGTGCTAAGAGTTTGGATATCCTCAACAACTTGAATAGTAGCAACACTGTGGTGGGTAGGAAGGCTCTTAATTCTATCTTCTTCCTCCTTTTCTCTAGCCCATCTCTCTTTAAGTTTAGCCATCATCCTAATGTTTTCATTAATTTGCACTTGAATAGCATTCATAGGAGTGGTCTTCCTCTCTTCAAGAGGAGAAGTTCTAATTTTAAGCAACTCTACCTAATGGGCTAAATTGTATTGGGTGTGTTGGGGACACAAGAGACGTTTTATTATTTGGTTGTAGGGTTGTTTGAGAGAGGCCATGTTCATCCTACACCTCCCATGGATTGATAAACCTTAGGTCATTGATGGCTTCTCGCCCCTCGTTGGTTACCCCAAGTGGAAGGTTGAGATGTAGCGTAGCGGCAAATTTCCCTTGGCAAAGATACCAAGGATCGAATCCCGTGAGACTCCGAGGGTCGACAAGTAGGTGTCAATGGCGCCAGAAACTTAGCGGTTGACGGGACCTGCACACAGATACAGATAACTTTGCTCCCAACGAGTACAGAGAGGTTGTCAATCCCTCCGGCCTTGTTGTTTACAAAGGATCAAACACAAGAGATAATAATGACAGCTATGACTGCAACTAGGAAATAAAAACAGGAAGTAAATAGAAGGTGTAATCAGTGGTGGTAATATGGACCGGGGTCCCATGATGTTCACTAGTGATGTCTCTCTCCCAAAAGACGATAAAACAGCAAAGCGAGGTAAACAAATTACAGCTGGGCAATTGACAGGATTATGTGCGCAAACCAATGCTAACTATGCTGCAAAGAAAGGTAGAGGCTCAAAAGCATGGGCGGTACGCCAAGGCAAGTAGACAGAAATCCATCTGCATCTACTACTAATCATCCACCTTGAGATATCTATCCAGAACATCTCGCTGGTATTAAGTTGCGAATCCCACCCAAAGTGTAAACTCAAAGCAACAGACAACTGCATTAAAAGAACTTTGCGTAGAGTAAACAATCCTTGCACCCGCAAGTACAAGCACCATTGTTTTCTCCCTTGTGGCAACAGCACATCCCCTAGACTCATGTTTCTGTCACTCAAGCTAGTCATCAGGGGGCATGAACCCACAATCAAGCATAACGCTCCCTCTTGGAGTTACTACCTACTACTTGGCCAAAGCAATAAACAGCAACGGAGAACATGCAAGAATTACTCAAGAACAAAGATATAAAAGAGGTGAATCAAATATATTACTCAAACACAATCTGAACATAGTCTCATAATCCATCAGATCCCAGCAAACTCAGCAAAGCAATAGCAGAAAGATTACATATGTGCCTCGATCATGTAGGGCAGCTCACGAGGTCTAAACCATGAAGAGCAAAGAGGGGAGGAGAACATCACATAGCTACTGATCATGGACCCATGGTCCAAGGTGGACTACTCACGACTCATCCGGGAAGCGTCCATGGTGGTGGAGAAGCTCTCGGTGGTGGTTCTCCCCTCCGGCAGGGTGCCGGGAATACTCACGACTCATCCGGGAAGCGTCCATGGTGGTGGAGAAGCTCCCGGTGGTGGTCCTCCCCTCCGACAGGGTGCCGGGAAGAGTTCTCCTGATGCTCCCGATCTTGGAAGCGCCGCGGCGGCGGAACAGAGGCGAGATCGTGAAAAAGGGTTCTGTCCTCGAGGGTTTCGGGACGAGAGGGATATATAGGCGAAGGGGGGCAGCCAGAGGCGGAGCAGGGGCCCTAGGCGCCCCCTGGCGCGGCCAGGGGTGGGGCCGCGCCGGGTGGCCGCCTGGGCCTCCCCTGGCTCCCCTCTGGCCCATCTTTGGTTCTTCGCGAAGCTTCCTGTACGCTGATTTTTTCTATATTTTTCCTGGAATTTTTGGAGCACTTTTAATATGGGGGAAACCTGAAATAGAAAAACAGCAGAACACAGGAACTGGCACTGTGGTGCACTGAGTTAATAGGTTAGTCCAAATATGATCAAAAGTGTATGGAAGTGCATCAATATCATAGCAATATCACACAAAAGAAGCATGGAGCAAGGAGAAATTATAGATACGTTTTGGACGTATCAAGCACACCGTGCTCAAAAAGATATAAGTGAAGCACTAGAGCAACGGCGCCAGAAAAGAGCCTCGTTGACGGGATGTGAATGCCGCTTACCTAACCTCCCTGGCAACTATTTGGGGGCTCTATTTTATTTAAAAACTTTCAGATCTAAGTATTTTATTAAAACAACAAGAAAAAAATGACATTTCAAGAATAGGACATTTCATGTGAAGAAGCAAAAACTTAGGATCAACCGATATTAACCGATAATTGTTGATGAAGAAAGGTGGGATGCCTATCGGGGCATCCCCAAGCTTAGATGCTTGAGACTTATTGAAATATTATCTTGGGGTGCCTTGGGCATCCCCAAGCTTGAGCTTTTGCGTATCCTTAATTCTTCTCATATCACGGTTTTCCTAAATCTCAAATACTTCATCCACACAAAACTCAACAAGAACTCGTGAGATAAGTTAGTACAAATCAATGCAGAACCTTATCATTCTCTACTGTAGCAATCACTAAAATTATTATTCAACATTGTATACAAAATGCCTCTGCATATTTAATACTCCTATCCTCAAATAGAATCATTAAACATGCAAACATATGCAAACAATGCAAACATAACAGCAATCTGTCAAAACAGTATAGTCTGTAAAGAATGCAAGAGGATCCATACTCCCCTAACTCAAAGAATTATGAAATTTTAACATGTTGTAGGAAATTTATCATAGCATTCTATGCAAAAAGTTTCAACATTTAATCATATTCTGACTTTTCTCGGGATTTTGGAACAACGACAAACTTTCTGTTTTCAAACAGCAACATATAAACTTGCAAAATAAGCATGGTAAAGGCTATCGTTGACACTTTTATTAAAATAAAGGATACAAAACATTATTATGAATAACAGAAAGAAAATCCTAGCAAAATAAAATGACGCTCCAAGCAAAACACATATCATGTGATGAACGAAAACATAGCTCCTAGTGAGGTTACCGATAATGTTGGAGACAAAGAGGGGATGCCTTCCGGGGCATCCCCAAGCTTAGTTGCTTGGATATTCCTTGAATATATCCTTGGGGTGCCTTGGGCATCCCCAAGCTTAGGGTCTTGTCGCTCCTTATTCTCCTCACATCGACATCTCACCCAAAACTTGAAAACTTCAATCAAACAAAATTAACGAAACTTCGTGAGATGGGTTAGTATGATAAAACAAATCATTCACTTTGGTACTATCAAAGACAAGATTCATAATTGTTTCCACACAATGCCTACTGTAGCATATTATTTCTACAATTTATATTGATCATTATAAGCAATAGAAACTAGAAAACAAGCAAACTATGCATTGAAAACAGAATCTGTCAAAAATCAGAACAGTCTGTAATGATCTGGATAACCACCATACTTATTCAACTCCAAAAATTCTGAAAAATTAGGACAACGTAGGAAATTTGTGTATCAATCACGTGTCATAATTTCAGCTAATTATCAAGTTCCAGTGATTTATTGAATTTTCTGCACTGGACGCAGCACAGAATCTAATCAATTGTCATCCACACTATCCCAATGGCTTTACTTGGCACTTTATTAAAACAAAAGCTATAAAACATGATTACTACAGTAGCATAATCATGTTAACACACAAAAACAGTAGGGGTACATGTTGGGTTGTCTCCCAACAAGTGCTTTTCTTTAATGCCTTTCTTGCTAGGCATGATGATTTCAATGTTGCTCACATGAAAGATATGAACTGAAACACAAAGAGAGCATCATAAAGCATATGACTAGCACATTTAAGTCTAACCCACTTCCTATGCATAGGGATTTTGTGAGAAAACAATTTATGAGAACAATAATCAACTAGCATAGGAAGGCAAAACAAGCAAAACTTCAAGATTTTCAACACATTGAGAGGAAACTTGATATTGTTGCAGTACCTACAAGCATATGTTCCTCTCTCATAGTAATTTTCAGTAGCATCATGAATGAATTAAACAATATAGCCATCACATAAATCATTCTTTTCATGATGCAAAAGCATAGAAATTTTGCTACTCTCCACATAAGCAAATTTATTCTCATGAATAGTGGTGGGAGAAAACTCAAAAAATAACTATCATGAGATTGAAAATTAAAGTCATGATGACAAGTTTCATGGTTATCAGTATTCAATATAGCATACATGTCATCACCATAATCATCATAGATAGCAACTTTGTTATTATAGTCAATTGAAACATCCTCCAAAGTAGTGGATTCATCACTAAATAAAGTCATGACCTCTCCAAATCCACTTTTATCAATATAATCATCATAAATGGGAGGCATGCTATCATTATAACAAATTTTCACATCAAATCTTTGGGGGTTAAAAATATCATCTTCATCAAACATAGCATCCCCAAGCTTATGGCTTTGCATATCATTAGCATCATGGATATTTAAAGAATTCATACTAACAACATTAAAATCAGGCTCATCATTTATGCCAAACATTTTATAGCATATTTCTTCTAACAACTAGGCACAATTGCCCTTTCCATCATTTTCACGAAAGACATTATAAAGATGAGCAATATGATGCATCCTCAATTCCATTTTTTGTTTTGTTTTATAAACCAAACTAGTGATAAAACAAGAAACTAAAAGATTCGATTGCAAGATCTAAAGATATACATTCAAGCACTCACCTCCCCGACAACGGCGCCAGAAAAGAGCTTGGTTTCTACTACGCAACTTTATTCTTGTAAACACGTGTTGGGCCTCGAAGCGCAGAGTTTTGTAGTACAATAGAAATTTTCCCTCAAGTGGATGACCTAAGGTTTATCAATCCATGGGAGGTATAGGATGAAGATGGTCTCTCTCAAACAACCCTGCAACCAAATAATAAAAAGCCTCTTGTGTCCCCAACACACCCAATACAATGGCAAATTGTATAGGTGAACTAGTTCGGCGAAGAGATGGTGATACAAGTGTAATATGTATAGTAGATATTGATTTTTGTAATAGTAACAATAATAAAACATCAAGGTAGCAAGTAACAAAAGTGAGCGCAAACAGTATTGCAATGCTTGAAAATGAGGCCTAGGCTCCGTACGTTTGGTAGTTGAATCTCTCAACAATACTAATATAATTGGATCACATTACCATCCCTCAACGTGCGATGAAGAATCACTCCAAAATTCCTATCTAGCGGAGAACATAAGAAGAAGTTATTTGTAGCTATTCTTTCCGATCGATCTATCCTAGAGTTCGTACTAGAATAACACAAGTTATTCTTTTTGATCGATCTATCAAGTGTTCGTACTAGAATAACACAAGTTATTCTTTCTGATCGATATATCAAGAGTTTGTACTAAAATAACACCAAAACAAATTTAGATTTATAATACTCAATCCAACACAAAGAACCTCAAAGAGTGCCCCAAGATTTTTACCGGAGAAACAAAGACAAGAACATGCATCAACCCCTATGCATAGATTACCCCAATGTCACCGCGGGAATCGACAAGTTGAGTGCCGAAACACATATCAAGTGAATTAATATAATAATCCATTGTCACCATGAGTATTCAATTGCAAGACATATATCAAGTGTTCTCAAATCCATAAAAGTATTCAATCCAAATAAATCTCAAAGGGAAAACTCAATTCATCACAAAAAGATAGAGAGGATAAAACACCATATGATCCGACTATATTAACAAATCCCGCGATACATCAAGATTGTGCATCTCAAGAACACGAGGAGAGTGAGAGATATTAAACACATAGCTACTGGTACAAACCCTCAGCCCTAAGGGTGGTCTACTCCCTCCTCATCATGGTGGCTGCCGAGATGATGAAGATGGCCACCGATGATGATTTCCCCCTCTAGCAGAGTGCCTGAAAGGACTCTAGATTGGATCTCGTGGACTACATAGCCTTGCGGCGGCGGAACTTCTGATCTAGGGTAACCTCGAGGGTTTTCAGAATATTTGGGAATTTATAGGGTAAAGAGGGGGTGCGGGAGGCCACCGAGGTGGGCACAACCCACCTGGGCGCGCCTGGGGGCCCAAGCGTGCCCTGGTGGGTTGTGCTCCCCTCGGGGCACCCCCCAGGTGCTGCTCTGGCCCATCCTAGGTGTTCTGGTCCATAAAAAATCTCCAAAAAGTTTCATGGTGTTTGGACTCCATTTGATATTGATTTCCCGCGATGTAAAAAACAAGCAAAAAACAACAACTGGCACTGGGCACTCGGTCCATATGTTAGTCCCAAAAAATGATATAAATTTGCTATAAAATTGTTGTAAAACATCCAAGAATGATAATATAACAGCATGAATCCTTCATAAATTATAGATATGTTGGAGGCGTCTCACCCTCTGCGTCGCCCTGTGCCGCTGCCCCGCCCTGTTTCGTCATTGTTTGACCGCCGTCGAGCATGGCCGTGGTACTAACTGCTCTGCCTTCTCCTTGGCATGTCGGACGAGGCCTCTAGAGCGCTCCCGAGCACTTCCCTCGGCTATATATAGCACCCTCGTGGTCCTCCGGACCTCGTCGCACTCTCCTTTCTCCTCCTCGACCACCGGAGCTCGCCGTTTCCTCCTCCACCGCCGCGGTTATTGCCGGAGCTCGTCTCCAATCCAGCGAGCTGAGCCACTCCACTCCTCATGACCTCACCACCACCTCCTCCACTCTCTGGTGCCCCTCCCCCTTCCCTTAGTTCGCCACCGGAGCCATCGAGGTCGCGCCTCCCTTCCATAGGCCGCCAACTCAGGTTCCTCCAACTGCGGTCGCCCTAGCCCTCCCCAGTGCGTGTGCCTCCTCTGGACGGGCACAACGCTGCCTCCCACGATTGCCGGAGGCCTTCGTATGGCCAGAGACGACCGGACCGGCCGGGACCCTTGTAGACGCCCGCCCCTACTCGTCCCCTGCTTCCTGTCGGGGGAAGCGGGAGGAAGAAGACAAGTGCCCGCCTGGCCCCCTGCCTGTAGGTGATACGTCCATTTTACATCATGCTTATAAGTTGATATTTATTGCATTATGGGATGTTCATACATGTTTTGTGACAATACTTATGCCTTTTCTCTCTTATTTTACAAGGTTTACATGAAGAGGGAGAATGCCGGCAGCTGGAATTCTGGGCTGGAAAAGGAGCAAACTCTGGAAACCTATTCTGCACAACTCCAAAAGCACCGAAACTCCACAGAACATTTTTTCAGAAAATATAAAAAATATCTGACGGAAGAAATCCACGAGAGGGGCCACTGGCTGGCCTCGAGGGTGGGGGGCGCCCCCCCTTCCCAGGGTGCGCCCCCCTACCTCGAGGGCCAGCCGGTGGGCCCCTGATGCCCATCTTCTTCTATATGAAGTGTCTTGACCTGGAAAAAAAATTAGAAGGAGGCTTTCGGGACCAGACACCGCCGTCTCGAGGCGGAAACCAATCTAGGGCTCCGGCAGAGCTGTTCTGTTGGGGATACTTCCCTCCGGGAGGGGGAAATCGTCACCACCGTCATCACCAACAACTCTCCCATCTTGGGGAGGGCTATCTACATCAACATCATCACCAGCACCATGTCCTCGCAAACCCTAGTTCATCTATTGTATCCAATCTTTCTATCCAAACCTCAGATTGGTACCTATGGGTTGCTAGTAATGTTGATTACTCCTTGTAGTTGATGCTAGTTGGTTTATTTGGTGGAAGATCATATGTTCAGATCCATTATGCATATGAATACCCCTCTGATCATGAACAATATTATGTCTTGTGAGTAGTTACTTTTGTTCCCGAGGACATGGGAGAAGTCTTGCTATTAGTAGTCATGTGAGTTTGGTCTTCGTTCGATATTTTGATGAGATGTATGTTGTCTCTGCTCTAGTGGTGTCATGTGAACGTCGACTACATAACACTTCACCATTATTTGGGCCTAGGGGAAGGCATTGGGAAGTAATAAGTAGATGATGGGTTGCTAGAGTGACATAAGCTTAAACCCTAGTTTATGGGTTGCTTCGTATGGGGCTGATTTGGATCCATATGTTTCAGGCTATGGTTAGGTTTACCTTAATACTTCTTTTGTATTTTCGGATGCTTGCATTAGAGGTTAATCATAAGTGGGAGGCTTGTCCAAGTAAGGGCAGCACCCAAGCACCGGTCCACCCACATATCAAAGTACCGAACGCGGATTAGATGATCGTGATGAAAACTAGCTTGACGATAATTCCCATATGTCCTCGGGAGCGCTTTACCTTGCATAAGAGTTTGTCCAGGCTTGTCCTTTGCTACAAAAAGGATTGGGCCACCTTGCTGCACGTTATTTACTTTTACCTTTTGTTACTTGCTCCAATTATCCTATCACAAAACTATCTGTTACCTATAATTTCAGTGCTTGCAGAAAATACCTTACTGGAAACTGCCTATCATTTCCCTCTGCTCCTCGTTGGGTTCGATACTCTTACTTATCGAAAGGACTACGATGGATCCCCTACACTTGTGGGTCATCAAGACTCATTTCTGGAGCCGTTGCCGGGGAGTGAAGCGCCTTTGGTAAGTGGAATTTGGTAAGGAAAAATTTATATAGTGTGCTGAAATTTGTTGTCACTTGTTACTATGGCTCAAAATCCTTTGAGGGGCTTGTTCGGGGAATCTTCACCCCGAGCAGAAGAGCAAAGAGTTTCTCCTCAACCTACTGCACCTAATGAAAATGTTTGCTTTGAGATTCCATCGGGTATGATAGAGAAACTGCTTGAAAATCCCTATACAGGAGATATAACACTTCACCCCGATTTACACCTAATTTATGTGGATGAAGTTTGTGGATTGTTTAAGCTTGCAGGTATGCCCGAGGATGTTATCAAGAAGAAGGTATTCCCTCTATCTTTAAAGGGATATGCATTGACATGGTTTCGGCTATGCGATGATATGGGATCATGGAACTATAATCGTCTGAAGTTGGAATTTCATCAGAAGTTCTACCCTATGCACCAGGTTCATCGTGATCGTAATTATATTTATAATTTCTGGCCTCGCGAAGGAGAAAGCATCGCTCAAGCTTGCGGGAGGCTTAAGTCAATGTTATATTCATGCCCCAATCATGAGCTTTCAAGAAAGATGATCATCCAAAAAATTTATGCTCGGCTTTCTCTCAATAATCGCACCATGCTCGATAATTCTTGTTCTGGCTCTTTTATGATGAAGACTATTGAAAATCAAATGGGATTTATTGGAAGGAATTAAACGCAACTCCGAAGATTGGAATCACGATGAAGGTAAGGAGTCAGGTATGACCCCTAAGTTTGATTGCGTTAAAGCTTTTATGGATACCGATGTTTTCCATGAGTTTAGCACTAAATATGGACTTGACTCTGAGATAGTAGCTTCTTTCTGTGAATCTTTTGCTACTCATGTTGATCTCCCCAAGGAGAAGTGGTTTAAATAGCATCCCCCTATTGAAGTAAAAGTAGTTGAACTAATTAAAGTTGAAGAAAAGACTATCACTTATAATGTTGATCCTGTTATTCCTACCGCTTATATTGAGAAACCACCTTTCCTGTTAGGATAAAGGATCATGCTCAAGCTTCAACTGTAGTTCGTAAGAGTAATACTATAACACCTACACCCTCTGAGCAAATTAAAGTTGAACCTAGTGTTGCTATGGTTAAAGATCTCTTGGTAGAAGATTTAGATGGACATGTTATTTATCTCCAAGAAGAGTCTGCTAGGATAGCCAAACCCAATGCTAGGAATAAACATAAACCTATTGTAGGCTTTCCCGTTATCTCTGTTAAGATAGGAGATCATTGCTATCATGGTTTATGCGACATAGGTGCTAGTGCGAGCATTATCCCTTTTGATTTGTATAACGAAATTATGCATGATATTGCACCCGTTGAGTGAGAAGGGATAGATGTTACTATTAAGCTTGCTAATAGAGAAACTATTTCACCAGTTGGGATTGTTAGAGATATTGAAGTCTTGTGTGGGAAAATTAAATACCCTACTGATTTTCTCGTTCTTAGTTCCCCACAAGATGCTTTCTTTCCCGTTATATTTGGTAGACCCTTCTTGAATACCGTTAATGCCAAGATAGACCGTGTGAAAGATATTGTTACTGTTGGATTAGGGGATACGTCTCATGATTTTAACTTTGCTAAATTACGTAGACAACCCCTTGAAAAGGCACCACCCAGTAAGGATGTTGGTCTCGCTTCTATTGCCGTGGCACCTAATGATCCTTTAGAACAATACTTGCTAGACCATGAAAATGATATGCATATGAATGAAAGAAGGGAGATAGATGAAATATTCCTTACACAGGGACCCGTATTGAAAAACAACTTGACTGTTGAAATCCTAGGGGATCCCCCTCCACCCAAGGGTGATTCCGTGTTTGAACTTAAACCATTGCCTGATAATCTTAAGTATGTTTATCTTGATGAAAAGAAGATATATCATGTTATTATTAGTGCTAACCTTTCAGAGCATGAAGAAGAAAGATTATTGAAAACTCTGAAGAAGCACCGAGCTGCTATTGGATATACTCTGGATGATCTTAAGGGCATTAGTCCCACTATATGTCAACACAAGATAAAATTGGAAGAAAAATGCTAAACCAGTTATTGATCATCAGCGACGGTTAAATCCTAAGATGAAAGAAGTGGTAAGGAAGGAAATTCTAAAGATCCTAGAGGCAGGTACTATCTATCCCATTGCTGATAGCCAGTCGGGAAGTCATGTCCATTGTGTTCCCAAGAAAGGAGGTATGACTATCGTCCCTAATGATAAAGATGAATTGATCCTGCAAAGAATAGTTACAGGTTATAGGATGGTAATTGATTTCTGTAAGTTAAATAAAGCTACTAAGAAAGATCATTACCCCTTGCCATTTATTGATCAAATGCTATAAAGGTTATCCAAACATACTCATTTCTGCTTTCTAGATGGTTATTGTGGTTTCTCTCAAATACCTGTGTCAAAAGGGGATCAAGAAAAGACCACATTTACTTGTCCTTTCGGTACCTTTGCTTATAGACGTATGCCTTTTGGTTTATGTAGTGTACCTGCTACCTTTCAAAGATGCATGATGGCTATATTCTCTGATTTTTGTGAAAAGATTGTTGAAGTGTTCATGGATGATTTCTCCGTTTACGGAACTTCTTTTGATGATTGCTTAAGCAACCTTGATCGAGTTTTGCAGAGATGCGAAGACACTAATCTTGTATTGAATTGGGAGAAGTGCCACTTTATGGTTAATGAAGGCATTGTCTTGGGACATAAAATTTCTGAAAGAGGTATTGAAGTTGACAAAGCTAAGGTTGATGCTATTGAAAAGATGCCATGCCCTAAGGACATCAAAGGTATACGAAGTTTCCTTGGTCATGCCGGGTTTTATAGGAGGTTCATTAAGGACTTCTCCAAAATCTCCAGGCCTCTGACTAATCTTTTACATAAAGATATTCCTTTTTTCTTTGATGATGATTGTGTAGAAGCATTTGAAATACTTAAGAAAGCATTGATCTCTGCACCTATTGTCCAGCCTCCTGATTGGAATTTACCCTTTGAGATTATGTGCGATGCTAGTGATTATGCTGTAGGAGCTGTTCTAGGGCAAAGAGTTCATAAGAAATTGAATGTTATCCAGTATGCTAGCAAAACTCTGGATAATGCCCAAAGGAATTATGCTACCACTGAAAAAGAATTTTTAGAAGTTGTGTTTGCTTGTGATAAGTTTAGACCATACATCGTTGATTCTAAAGTAACTATTCACACTGATCATGCTGCTATCAAATACCTTATGGAAAAGAAAGATGCTAAACCTAGACTTATTAGATGGGTTCTCTTGCTGCAAGAATTTGACTGTCATATTATTGATAGAAAGGGAGCTGAGAACCCCGTAGCAGATAACTTGTCTAGGTTTGAGAATATACTTGATGACCCACAACCTATTGATGACAGCTTTCCTGATGAACAACTAGCTGTCGTAAATACTTCTCGTACTGCTCCATGGTATGCTGATTATGCTAATTATATTGTTGCTAAGTTCATACCACCTAGCTTTACATACCAGCAAAAGAAAAAGTTCTTCTATGATTTGAGACATTACTTTTGAGATGACCCACATCTTTATAAAGAAGGAGTAGATGGTATTATTAGACGTTGTCTACCTGAGCAAGAACAGGAACAGATCTTACGCAAGTGCCACTCCGAAGCTTATGGAGGACACCATGCGGGAGACAGAACTGCACACAAGGTATTGCAATCTGGTTTTTATTGACCTACTCTCTTCAAGGATGCCTGTAAGTTTGTCTTATCATGTGATGAATGTCAAAGAATTGGTAATATTAGTAGACGTCAAGAAATGCCTATAAATTATTCACTTGTTATTGAACCCTTTGATGTTTGGGGCTTTGATTATATGGGACCTTTCCTTACTCTAATGGGTACACACATATTTTAGTTGATGTCGATTACGTTACTAAGTGGGTAGAAGCTATTCCAACTAGTAGCGCTGATCATAACACTTCTATTAAGATGCTCGAAGAAGTTATATTTCCGAGGTTTGGAGTCCTTAGATATCTAATGACTGATTGTGGTTCACACTTTATTCATGGTGCTTTCCGTAAGATGCTTGCTAAGTATGATGTCAACCATAGAATTGCATCACCTTATCACCCACAGACTAGTGGTCAAGTAGAACTAAGTAATAGGGAGTTGAAATTAATCTTGCAAAAGACAGTTAATAGGTCTAGAAAGAATTGGTCGAAGAAACTAGATGATGCATTATGGGCCTATAGAACTACATACAAAAATCCTATGGGTATGTCTCCATATAAGATGGTATATGGAAAAGCATGTCACTTACCTCTTGAGCTAGAACATAAGGCATATTGGTCTATCAAAGAGCTCAATTATGATTTTAAACTTGCCGGTGAAAAGAGGCTATTTGATATTAGTTGTATCGATGAATGGAGAACCCAGGCCTACGAGAATGCCAAGTTATTCAAAGAAAAAGTTAAAAGATGGCATGACAAAAGGATACAAAAGCGTGAGTTTAACGTAGGTGATTATGTTTTGCTTTACAACTCTTGTTTAAGATTTTTTGTAGGAAAACTTCTCTCCAAGTGGGAAGGACCTTACGTTATCGAGGAGGTCTATCGTTCCGGTGCCATAAGAATCAAAAACTTCGAAGGCACAAATCCGAAGGTGGTGAATGGTCAAAGGATCAAACATTACATCTCACGTAATCCTATAAATGTTGAAACTAATATTATAGAAACCATAACCCCGGAGGAATACATAAGGGACACTTTCTAGAACGATTCAGCCTCCGAAAAGGAAGAGGTACGTGATACGGTAAGTAAAACGACTCCAAAACAGTTCTAAAGGCAATTTTTCTCCGTTTTGGAATATTTAGAAAAATAGAAAAATGAACCGCAGTCCGGAGGAGACACGGGGCCTCCTCTAGGGTAGGGGGCGCGCCCCCCTTCCCAGGGCACGCCCCCTGCCTCGAGGGCACCCCGTGTGTCCCCTGGACTCTGTTTTCTTGTGGGTTACTCCTTATGTTCGGGAAAAAATCATTATATATACTCCCGGAGGTTTCGACCTCGGTATCACGCAGAATTACTTTGTTTTCGTTTCGAGCTGTTTTCTGCTAGGGTTTGCGAAACCAGGCATCATGTCGTCTCCCTCCTCCAACAACGAAGGCAACGATGCTTGGCTAATGAAGATAGATCTGAAGAGAGAAGGACCTGAGGGGATCCACAAGGAGAAGAAGATCAAGATGGAGGTGGAGGATCCAGCTCCTGCAGCGGGAGAAGAAGACACCTCTAAACCCCTTCCTAATCTCTTTACCTCAACTGAGCTAGAAGCTTTCAGGATGATTGAGTTAGTTTAGATTCGCAACAAGCATCTCACAAGTGAAAATATTTTGTTGTAGGATTACATAGCTGCTCTCAAAGGTATTATCCGCAAGCTGGAAGATCTCCTCTGCTCGATATATGAGGATCCCCCGTCACTACTTGCAACTCCATCATCGCCAACCCCAAAGAAGGAGACATAATCATATGGGTATGGGCACTCCCCTTGGCAACTGCCAAGCTTGGGGGAGTGACCCCGGTATCGTATCATCGTCACTCCTATCTTTACCGTTTTACTTAGTTTGATCCTTTTGGTAGTATCCTGATCTATTGGAATAAAGTTAGCATGATCTAGTTGTGAGCTTTTGCTTTGTGAGCTTTATCATTTGTAATCGAGTCCGTGAGCTATATAATAAAGATTAGTGTTGAGTCAATGGCTTGATTTCCTCACTTGGGTCATGATAAAAAGAAAGAAAACAAAAAGAGAATCAAAGAGATCATATCGATCTTATGGGAATTAATGACTTCACATACAAGAGTATGATAAATAAAAGTTGTTGGGAGGTGACAAACATAGTTTTGGTCATCGTTGTAATTAATAGGAAGTAATAAAGGAAGAGAGGCTTCACATACAAATATACTATCTTGGACATCTTTTATGATTGTGAGCACTCATTAAAGTATGACATGCTAAAGAGTTGATGTTGGACAAGGAAGACAACATAATGGGTTATGTCTTCTTATATCCGAAATAAAGTATATTGTCACGGATCTTCCAACATGTTGAGCTTGCCTTTCTCCCTCATTCTAGCCAAAACTCCTCGCACTAAGTAGAGATACTACTTGTCCTTTCATCCATCCTTAAACCCAGTTTTGCCATGAGAGTCCACCATACCTACCTATGGATTGAGAAAGATCCTTCCAAGTAAGTTCTCATGTTGTAAAGTCGCTAAAATATGTATGATTTATTAGTGTGGGAGAAATTAACTTTATACGATCTTGTGATATGTAAGTAATAAAAGTGACGGACTGCATAATAAAGGTCCTTATCACAAGTGGCAATATAAAGCGAAGTTCTTCTATGCTAAGACTTTATGCATCCAACCATAAAAACACATGACAACCTCTGCTTCCCTCTGTGAAGGGCCTATCTTTTATTCTTTTCTTATAAGTGTCAAGGTGATATCCACCTTTCCTTTTTCATTTTATCCTTTGGCAAGCATATTGTGTTGGAAAGATCCTGATATATATACTCACTTGGATGTAAGTTTTCATGATCTATTACTATTGACATTACCCTTGAGGTAAAAGGTTGGGTGGCAACACCATAAGCCCCTATCTTTCTCTGTGTTTGATTAAAACTCCATAAACATAAGTATTGCGTGAGTGTCAGCAATTGTGAAAGACTATATGATAGTTGAGTATGTAGGCTTGCTGAAAAGCTCTTATACTGACTCTTTCCGATGTTACGATAAATTGCAATTTCTTCAATGACCGAGACCAAAGTTTGTTAGTTTCCAATGAGGTTTATGATGCATACTTGATATTGTGGATGAATTGTTACATTAGCATAAGAATCATATGACTATATTTATATAAGTTGCTGTTATAAGAATGATCATGATGCCCTTATGTCCGTATTTTGTTTTTATCGACACCTCTATCTCTAAACATGTGGACATATTTTTTGATTTTGGCTTTCGCTTGAGGACAAGCGAGGTCTAAGCTTGGGGGAGTTGATACGTCCATTTTGTATCATGCTTATAAGTTGATATTTATTGCATTATGGGCTGTTCATACATGTTTTGTCACAATACTTATGCCTTTTCTCTCTTATTTTACAAGGTTTACATGAAGAGGGAGAATGCCGGCAGCTGGAATTCTGGGCTGGAAAAGGAGCAAACTCTGAAAACCTATTCTGCACAACTCCAAAAGCCTCGAAACTCCACAGAACATGTTTTCGGAAAATATAAAAAATATCTGGCGGAAGAAATCCACGAGAGGGGCCACTGGCTGGCCTCGAGGGTGGGGGGCGCGCCCCCCTTCTGAGGGCACGCTCCCCTGCCTCGAGGGCCAGCCGATGGGCCCCCGATGCCCATCTGCTTCTATATGAAGTGTTTTGACCTAGAAAAATTAGAAGGAGGCTTTCGGGACCAGACGCCGCCGTCTCGAGGCGGAACCGAGGCGGAAACCAATCTAGGGCTCCGGCAAAGCTGTTCTGCCGGGGATACTCCCCTCCGGGAGGGGGAAATCATCACCGCCGTCATCACCAACAACTCTCCCATCTTGGGGTGGGCTATCTTCATCAACATCTTCACCAGCACCATCTCCTGTCAAACACTAGTTCATCTCTTGAATCCAATCTTTGTATCCAAATCTCAGATTGGTACATGTGGGTTGCTTGTAGTGTTGATTACTCCTTGTAGTTGATGCTAGTTGGTTTATTTGGTGGAAGATCATATGTTCAGATGCATTATGCATATTAATACCCCTCTGATCATGAACAATATTATGTCTTGTGAGTAGTTACTTTTGTTCCTGAGGACATGGGAGAAGTCTTGCTATTAGTAGTCATGTGAGTTTGGTCTTCGTTCGATATTTTGCTGAGATGTATGTTGTCTCTCCTCTAGTGGTGTCATGTGAACGTCGACTACATGACACTTCACCATTATTTGGGCCTAGAGGAAGTCATTGGGAAGTAATAAGTAGATGATGGGTTGCTAGAGTGACAGAAGCTTAAACCCTAGTTTATGCGTTGCTTCGTAAGGGGCTGATTTGGATCCATATGTTTCAGGCTATGGTTAGGTTTACCTTAATACTTCTTTTCTAGTTGCGGATGCTTGCATTATAGGTTAATCATAAGTGGTAGGCTTGTCCAAGTAAGGGCAGCACCCAAGCACCGGTCCACCCACATACCAAATTATCAAAGTACCGAACGGGGATTAGATGATCGTGATGAAAACTAGCTTGACGATAATTCCCATATGTCCTCGGGAGCGCTTTACCTTGATTAAGAGTTTGTCCAGGCTTATCCTTTGCTACAAAAAGGATTGGGCCACCTTGCTGGACCTTATTTACTTTTACCTTTTGTTACTTGCTACCAATTATCCTCTCACAAAACTATCTGTTACCTATAATTTTAGTGCTTACAGAAAATACCTTACTAAAAATTGCCTATCATTTCCTTCTACTTCTCGTTGGGTTCAACACTCTTACTTATCGAAAGGACTACGATAGATCCCCTACACTTGTGGGTCATCAGTAGGCCCCGCGTTGCCTGACCCCACAAGTTAGTTGCTCAAGCCCCGCCACATCACGTAAGAGGATACGTCATTCCAGAAATATATTTTCTATGTTTGAAAGCGTATTTCTTTCCTCCTTTGGCCAAAATACGTTTTCTCTGTTTAGAAAGTGTATTCCTCTAAAAGGCATTTTCTGTTTTTCAGTCTAGGTACCTGTTTGTGGAGAAATCTTTACAGATTAGACCTTGAACTTCCACCTCTTGTATCTTCGCGACCGGTCGCTCGGATCGAGGTGAATCCAAAGCCTACTTCTTCGTCTCATCAAGCTCTATCTGTTGGTATCATTTTCACTAGGTGGTCTCACTATGAAAATGACATGTATAACCTTGCCCTTATCTAGCCCCCTACGAGAGTGAAGCGTCTGGCAAATTGTCCCGTAACTTCACCACACCTCTCCCCGGAGTATCCGGCAACCCCAGGCAAGCCACGAGATCCACTTGCATGATGGATTTGCAGTAGCCATGGTTTCCACTTGAATATTTAATAAATGTTTACTCTTTTAACTACTACTATTGCTGTTTCAGTTATGCTTGTGGATCCATGTTCATCTTCATGTTATGCCCTTATGCACCTTTTTAAATATGTGCTGCTTGCTAGTATTATTCTCATAGGTCATGTTGGTTGGTAGTACATACTGGTGATAGTGATGTTCCTCGATGCATTTTCATCGTATGTTATGAAAGTACCTGTGTTGTGTACGATCATCACTATGCCATGTTCATCTGCATCAAGTAGACTAAGTGCTTTATTACTATTGATGCTAATGATTCATATGGTTATGTTGATCTACCCATGCTCTCGTTGATATCATGTTCATATGCACTTTTATTTCATCATGTTACATTGTATGACTCAACATCTTTTGCATTCAAGTTTAACCAGACTTTAATTGAACTTGAAAACCTGTTGGTTGAGTCATAGTGTCATCGAAATCGAACTGACCAGTGCAACCACATTTGCCTATAAGGGAATGCCCTAATTGGGTCTATTGTCATGCCTCTCGCTGGTGCCTCCAACTAGGGAAGGTCATGGGCACGCGCTATCCTGATCAGGTAGGCGGACATAAGCCTTGTGTGCCCGTCTTGGTATTGAGCTCATGTCCCTGTTTGGGATCATTTTTGTTCTGCCACAACGGTGGCCGTTGGGTGTCACAAGGTGGTATTGGGGAAACCCATGACTTAGCCCAAAAAGGGGAGTTTGTCAGAGTGGCTGGGAGAGTGTCATGACAATTGATCGGTTTGGTCGGAACGTCGTTGGCCCACCCGAATGGGAGCACGAGGCCATGAGTTCTGTAGTGTGGGTACATTGTGCTAACCTTTGCAAAGTGTGTATAATCTATCGATGGCCGCGCCCGCGGATATGGGCCCAGTTCGTAGTAGGTCACACTATGAGTCAACAGTTATGATAACCTGACTTAGTAAGAACCCCGATTCGATGAAGGAAGAAGTTGGTTGATCTTTATGTGGTCACGGGAGGATCACGACGGTATTCTTGATAATGTTGAGGTGGTCTTGTGAGGATCCTAATGGTATTCTTGATAATGATGAGGTGATCCTGTAAAGATTCCGATGGTATTCTTGATAATGATTGAAGTGATCCCGTGACCACGATGGTAAGTAAGAGTGGCATATATTTGGTGGTTACGAGGTAACCCTCGAACAGAGTAAGAGATATTCGTAAGCCTGTTGCATGCTAGTACCATCATTGTTCATGTATAGAGTAATATGTTCATGCCATGTTGATAATGTTCTAGAGATATCATGTTCATCTTGCACATGCCATGTTGTTCTAGTTGTATCATGCTCATCAGTGTTAAAATATAAATGCCATGCTGTTGTTTGTCTTGACTGCTCTTGGTTGTTGTGAGCTTGCAAGTACATTCAATGTACTGACCTGGTGTGTCATGCTAGTTGCATGTCATGCCTTGACGGCTTGCTTGTTTGTTGTGGATCCTGAGTTGGCGAACTAGGCTAAGCATTCCAGCCAGAGTCCCTGCGGAGTGGAGTCCATCGTCGCCGTCGTTGTTCCGCTGCTAGATTTTATTCCGCTGCTATGAGCTGTTCTGCTGCTTGGATAGAGCAACCTTGGCAGGCGTAGTGCCTCCGTGCCGATGTAATCCCCTTGTATTCATATCGATTGTAATAAAGAGCTGTTTGTTCTATGCCAACCAATGTCGTATTCCAGAGACATACCTCGATCTCTAGGCTGGAATACGGGGCGTTCCGGTGTCTCTGAGCCTGGGTGCCACATTGACTGTGTGGGATGTACACAAGAACGAAAACATATTCCTTGGATTGACTGTGTGGAATGTACATAAGAAACGGAAACATTTGTTTGGGACTGACTATGTGGGATGTACTTACGACCGGAACCGGTTGGGCATGTATAATCATATTTGATCGCTCGCTCGTCGCACACGATCTCATTTTGCCGAGCATGTGTGCCAGGAGAGCCTACCCTCGACGGTTTCTGGGTTGTGTGGGAAGGACCCTCCTATCGCGATCACTCACTAGGCGACGGTTCGGAACGCCGTCGCGGAAAGGTGTTAAAAACCGTTTGTATAGCACCTCGCTGTACCAGTGCTGCATCCATGCCATAAGCTAGCATGTTTCAATGCAACCATGCACTTCTGGTAACTAGAGAATCCAATTCTTAATACAAAATTCTTCTTCAAGACGAAGTAGTCATCGCGGGACCGGATGCCATTACAGAGGCGAATGAACACATTTATATGCATCCGAAAGCACCAATAAACATTATCCATGAATAGGGCATCAAAGTTAAAGTTATCGTCCATGAGTGTCAAATGCCCCAGTGCACTGTTCCGATTCAGCACTCAATGACCCTTGATCGATCCCTTGCAATGAAGAACATACTCTTTAGCACACTCAACGCGTGCAAGGACCTCTTGTAGCATCGTTGTTTTATCCGCATAATCCTCCTCATCGAATGACTCAAGCTAGTGCTCACATATGTACTCCATGTTCGAATCCATTGCTTCAAATAAAGGGAGACAAATTATCAAAATTTTATAATAGGCATTTCACTAAACACTTGGTAGGCGTGGTGACCCACATGGACGACATCCGAAGGGGCGGTTGGTACCTATGCAGTGGATGGACCATAGGTGTGGAACGACGACGTAGGCAAAGTGGCATGCCGACCGAGTGGTGCGCCGAAGGTCCGACAAGGGTTTGATGGGCTTTTGGGGTGGTACAATGATGACATCGGATAGGGAAGAAGCAGGTGTAGAGAAGGAGGGAAGAGATGAAGAAGCGGGACCAGGTACTGATTATCGATGGGATGAAGGTGTCTGAGTCCTATGTGGCGGAGATTCGGACTTTCGTCAAGCCCCTTAGTTAGGTTTTTGGTTTGCGGGAAACAGACGTGTGGTATGGTTCATGGACCAATGCTAGATGGCGTTAGGGAATATCCAACATTGACCCTCAAATCTCTCGCAACCGTCGGAACCACGCTGCCCGGACGTGTTTTGTTATCCAATTCATGCTTGTATATGTTCGTGAGCTGTTCCGGATGTCATTTTCCCTCAAACCAGAAGCAAACAAGGATGAGGGGCCTTGCGAGTGTCCGAACCACTACCATGCCCACTTCCGACAAACTTCGTCCACCCAACATCCTCTCCCCGCCCGCGCTCTTTCTCGCTAGAGCTTTCGCTCCACATTGATGGCGACCCAGAGCGGACGTGACCTCTCATTGGCGCTGTCATTTAAGCGGCTCGCTGGTTGGGAGCGCTGCCCGCTACGCACGCCTTATCTCCACATTGAAATGACATCCGTGTATTCGCCTACCTTCATTAAACCAGAGCTTGTTGCGAGGAACGCACTCCTGCGCCCTTAGCACCACCCATTCGTCCCTCCACCGGCTGGATGGAAAATTTCATTTTTTTCCACTCTAGCTTTTGCCAATTTTCCTTATGCCATTCTAAATTTTGACATTTCACTTTTGTTACTCTTAGATTTTGACAATGCATCACAATTTCCATTCCATGGAAAAAGAAAAATAATTTCATTTCACTTTTTCCACTCTTAGATTTTTGACAATGTATCACAATTGCCACTCTAATTTTTTTGCTTGTGCCACAGAATGGCAATTGTGATTATTTTAAAACACTAAGAGTGGTAAAAGTGAAATATCCAAAGGTAGAGTGGCATAAGGAAAATTGGCAAAAACTAGTATAGGAAAAACAAAATTTTCCACCTCTCCGGTTGATGCCTCGCATCTACCCGCTATTTAAGCGTGGCCAGATGTCGGGCATGAACCACATTACACATCTGCCCTCCATCTCCTTGGACCACACCCACCATGGTCTCTTCGAGCTCCATAGCCGTCTGGACCAGCTCTCGTCCAAGTGGAAGAAGGAGATCACCGACATTGCAGCCGACTGGGTTGCCCTGTGAGCCATCCGGATACAGGCTTGCTTGTCGGCAAGCCATCCTGGCCAGGCGACACCGCCATTGTCATGCCATCCTCGTCCGTCTAGGCTGGCCAACGCGCCTAGCAGTCAAAGAAAGAAGTCATGTTCATGGACGTTGATGTGGCGACCGAGGGGATTTGGCTGGGCGCTGAAGACGTTGCCAACTACATGTCGGTCATGCCCCGATTTCACAACAACGAAGGCGTCACGTATGACTACGGCGACAATGAGGAAAAATAGAATATGGGAGGCCACCGCCGCTTGGGTCCCACGAAGGCCACCGCCATCACCTCGCCGGGTTGCATAGTCAGTGACTTGTCCGGTGAGCGGGGGCGCAGGCCACGACGACTGTCTTTCCCCAACCCAAAACCAACCCTGGTACGTGCTTTGCGGCAGGGGAGGCTATTCTTCCCCTCCCGCTGAAGCATATCCCTCCGGGGCTCACGACAGTCCGATGGGCAGACCGCCGGTCAGACGCAAGACGTGTCGTGGAATATCTGTCGTGGCCGTTATTAGACTAGTTTTAGCCTGGTCCAGTATAACCTAGTTAAAATATGTGTGAAATGTAAATGTTTTCCTCCGAGTTGTGTGAAAATCACTCAGTTTGCATATAATTTGCCCGGTTAGCTGAACTTCAGCTTGAAATATATACTACTAGCTTTGGATAATCGGCTCTTACATCTGTGTCCATGGACTGATCCCTTTGTTCATGGACAAATGCGATGTCCAGTTTACGGGTCAGCGTTGAAAATATCATTAATACTAATAAACTGCATCCAAACAACTTGGTGCCGAAATTTAAGGGCTCGTTTTCGCCCCTAAACCGCGAGCATGTATCCGGCGGCCTACTCATCGGAACCGCGAGCATGTATCTATAGCCGCTTGAAACTTGCCCAGGGCAAAACCGGGCCAACAATTAAAGCGTGGCGAGGGATAATCACAAGTACCCATGCACCTGTCAGCCATAATCCAAGGCGTGTCACATCGATCTACGTACATAAACGTGCACAACGGTGCACTCCTAAAAAGACATACGGTGATGTGTACTTATTGTGTCCAAAAAAGTCATAGTGACGTGCACGTACTCGTCCGTCACAAACCTGGGTACGCTTAATTGGCACAAGGTGGAGATACTCCAACGCATGTCGTAGTCCTTATGTGGCAAATTTTCGTGTTTTGACGCTTTTTTCATTTTATTTCGACATCTGACTCCTGTTTCAAAAAATTTCGGGATATGACCCTTTGGCCTACCGCCAGCCATAGACGTCCTACCAACAGCGGGTCCGGAGGTAGGCGTCGGCACGCCGTTAGCTGGGCTGACGGCAGGGCTGACGTGGAAAAGGGTCCTACCGGCATGGGCCCTGACGGTAGGGTACTAGAACCTACCGCCAGAGGCCCTGGCGGTAGGGTCCTGTGTTCTGGATAAGGTGGGGAGGGACTGGTTTGTCGGCCCCACCACCACTCTTCTTCCCCACTCATCTTCTTCCTCGTGCTCAGCTCCTCTCCCTCCTCTCTCCCCCTCACAAACCCCCCTAGATCCCCTCCATTTGCTTGAGATTTCACCGGTGGATCCGGAGCATTTTCCTAAATGCATCATATACATAGATTCCACCACAACAAACACATGAACTAGATTTGCAACAAAATGACCAATATACATGATCTCAGCCAATCAAAAGGATGGGGGATGGGGGAGGTACCTTGGGTGATGAAAATGCTCCGGATCCACCGGTGAAATCTCAAGCAAATAGAGGGGATCTAGAGGGGGTTTTTGAGGGGGAGAGAGGAGCTGAGATCGGAGAAGAAGGTGAGTGTGGAAGAAGAGTGGTGGTGGGGCCCAGAAACCAGCCCCTCCCCACCTTATCCAGAATACAAGACCCTACCGCCAGGGCCTCTTGCAGTAGGTTCTAGTATCCTACCGCCAGGGCCCATGGCGGTAGGACCCTTTTCCACGTCAACCCGGCTGTCAGCCCAGCTAACGGCGTGCCGACGCCTACCTCCGGACCCCCTGGTGGTAGGACATCTATGGCTACCGCCGTAGGCTCTGGCGGTAGGCAAAAGGGTCAGATCCCGAAAATTTTCGGAACTAGGGTCAGATGTCGAAATAAAAATGAAAAAAGGGTCAAAACACGAAAATTTGCCTCCATATGTTCATGTCATTTCTTATACTCACTTCTTTCTATTTTATAGGGCTCAAATATAAAATCTCATCAACCAAGGCACATGGTGAGTGGAGGAATGTATTTCGTACTTTACAAAACTATCCAGACTAAATTGATGCATTAATTGGGATTAATTGCAGTGCATGCATGATAGTAGCATTGCATGCATTGATGAGTTCCTTCTTAATTCTTGAATGTAAAGATTTAATGCGCCTTGGAATCTCAAACAGAGATGGAGATGAGCCCTTTAAATCGATTTTTTGAAAAAAAAAAGATAAGCCCTATAAACCAGAAAGGAGGGAGTAGTATCTACAACCGGACATCCTAAACCCATAATAATTGTCCGCGCAGGTGGAGCTATTATAACAAATCGATCCATCCGGATGCCTTATACCGGTCTCAAACGACCGGGCTGTCTTGCGCCCCTCATATACAGCCTAAATGTACGGGACCCGGATATGCCCGGACGCGGTCGCCATATTGGACCCGATAGGCCGAATCCACCATGACCCCATGGTTGTCCCATAGAAAACCGCAATCCGTCCCCTCTTCCGAACCCTAGCTCACTCATTCTCCTCTCTCGCTCCGTCCTCCCCTTTCCCCTCTACAGTTCCGATGCAATCCGGCGACATGTCGAGCTCCGAAAGCCACCCCGGTTCCGACCTCAACGTCGAGGAGGAGCTGCCCCTCCGCATTGCCTTGGAGCAGTCCAAGGTGGACACCTGGGGCAGCTCCGTATCTGCACTGTTGCCGCTCCTGCGCTGGCACAACGCGAACACTAGAGTTTCCCCTCCCGTGCAGCACCGCTAGGGCAGCGCAGTCCGGTCCGCCCCCGTCGGCTATTGCTCCATGCTGGCAGCTGTGGGTGCTAGCGCCCATGCTACCATCCTGCACACGCACTTCGAAATTAGAGGCGTGTTCCCGTCGTGAGAGGCAGCGGGCAAGGGAGAGGGACGTGGCAAAGCAGTCCATGCGCCGCCACCCCGGGGTGCTGGCGGAGCCCGTTGAGGATGAGTGGCTCGTCGCTTCGGTCTACCGTCGGATGAAGGGGTTAATTGCCTTCTCTAACTCCTCGCCCGACGAAGCTGACGACCACAGCTCCAACTCCTCCGATGATGACCAGGACCCTCCACCAGCCACGGACACCTATAGCTACGACGGTGACCGGAAGGGCAAAGGCCCGACGAGGAAGTGGTGAAGACGCTCCTCCTCGTATGTTCATTATCTTTTTTAGTTGTAGAAGTTAAGGACTTGTCCGACGCTGAACTTTGGTGATCTTTTGGAAGATGTACAGTTCATTTATGTGTATTTTGTTGTCTGTTTGATGCCGATTTTGTATTCCGTTGTTTGATCATGCAGAGTAGCTCACTGATACGTCCATTTTGCATCATGCTTTTATGTTGATGTTTATTGCATTATGGGTTGTTATTACACATTATGTCACAATACTTATGCTTTTTCTCTCTTATTTTACAAGGTTTACATGAAGAGGGAGAACACCGGCAGCTGGAATTATGGGCCGGAAAAGGAGCAAACATTGAAGATCTATTCAGCACAACTCAAAAAGCCCTGAAACTCCGCGAAAGTCAGTTTTGGAAAATATAAAAAATATCTGGCGAAAAGTACATGAGGGGGGCCACCCACCATCCACGAGGGTGGGGGGCGCGCCCCCTGCCTCGTGGGCCACCTGGCAGCCCCCCGATGCCCATCTTCTGCTATATCAAGTGTTTTGACGTGGAAAAAATCATAAGGAGGCTTTCGGGACGAAGCGTCGCCGTCTCGAGGGGGAACCTTGGCGAAACCAATCTAGGGCTCCGGCGGAGCTGTTCTGCCGGGGAAACTTCCCTCCGGGAGGGGGAAATCATTGCCATTGTCATCACCAATAACTCTCCCATCTTGGGGAGGGTTATTTTCATCAACATCTTCACCAGCACCATCTCCTCTCAAACCCTAGTTCATCTCTTGTATCCAATCTTTGTATCCAAACCTCATATTGGTACCTGTGGGTTGCTAGTAGTGTTGATTACTCCTTGTACTTGATGCTAGTTGGTTTATCCAGTGGAAGATCATATGTTCAGATCCCTTATGCTTATTAATACCCCTCTGATTATGAACATGAATATTATTTGTGAGTAGTTACGTTTGTTCCTGAGGACATGGGAGAAGTCTTGCTATAAGTAGTCATGTGAATTTGGTATTCGTTCGATATGTTGATAAGATGTACGTTGCTTTTCCTCTAGTGGTGTCATGTGAACGTCAACTACATGACAGTTCACCATTGTTTAGGCCTAGAGGAAGGCATTGGGAAGTAATAAGTAGATGATGGGTTGCTAGAGTGACAGAAGCTTAAACCTTAGTTTATGCGTTGCTTCGTAAGGTGCTGATTTGGATCCATATGTTTCATGCTATGGTTAGGTTTACCTTAATAATTATTTTGTAGTTGTGGATGCTTGCAATTGAGGTTAATCATAAGTGGGATGCTTGTCTAAGTAAGGGCAGCACCCAAGCACTGGTCCACCCACATACCAAGTTATCAAATTAACGAACACGAATCATATGAGCGTGATGAAAACTAGCTTGATGATAATTCCCATGTGTCCTCGGGAGCGCTTTCCTTTATATAAGAATTTGTCCCGGCTTGTTCTGCTACAAAAAGGATTGGGCCATTTTGCTGCACCTTATTTACTTTCATTACTTGTTACTCGTTACAAATTACCTTATCACAAAACTATCTGTTACCGATAATTTCAGTGCTTGCAGAGAATACCTTACTGAAAACTACCTATCGTTTCCTTCTGCTCCTCGTTGGGTTCGGCACTCTTACTTATCGAAAGGACTATGATAGATCCCCTACACTTGTGGGTCATCAAGACTCTTTTCTGGCGCCGTTGCCGGGGAGTGAAGCGCCTTTGGTAAGGAAAATATTATATAGTGTGCTGAAATTTACTGTCACTTGTTACTATGGAACATAATCCTTTGAGGGGCTTGTTCGGGGTATCTTCACCCCGACTAGTAGAGCAAAGAGTTGCTCCTAAACCTACGGAACCTACTGAAATTTTTTACTTTGAAATTCCTTCGGGTATGATAGAGAAACCACTGGCTAATCCTTTTACAGGAGATGGAACATTGCATCCCGATTTGCACCTAATCTATGTGGATGAAGTTTGTGGATTATTTAAGCTTGCAGGTATGCCCGAGGATGTGATCAACAAGAAGGTCTTCCCTTTATCTTTGAAGGGAGAGGCATTGACATGGTTTAGGCTATGCGATGATATTGGATCCTGGAACTACAACCGGTTGAACTTGGAATTTCATCAGAAGTTTTATCCTATGCACTAGGTTCATCGTGATCGTAATTATATATATATATATATATATATATATATATATATATATATATATATATATATATATATATATATATATATATATATATATATATAATTTTTGGCCTCGCGAAGGAGAAAGTATCGCTAAAGCTTGGGGGAGGCTTAAGTCAATGTTATATTCGTGCCCCAATCATGAGCTCTCAAGAGAAATGATTATTCAAAATTTTTATGCTCGGCTTTCTCCTAATAATCTCTCTATGCTAGATACTTCTTGCACCGGTTCTTTTATGATGAAGACTATTGAATTCAAATGGGACTTATTGGAAAGAATTAAACACAACTCTGAAGATTGGGATCTTGAAGAAGGTAAGGAGTCAGGTATAACACCTAAGTTTGATTGTGTTAAATCTTTTATGAATACCGATGTTTTCCATGAATTTAGCACTAAATATGGACTTGACTCTGAGATAGTAGCTTCTTTCTGTGAATCATTTGCTACTCGTGTTGATCTCCCTAAGGAGAAGTGGTTTAAATTTCATTATCCCATTGAAGTAAAAATGGTTAAACCTGTTAAAGTTGAAGAAAAGACTATCACTTATAATGTTGATCCTATTGTTCCTGCTGCTTACATTGAGAAACCACCCTTCACTGTTAGAATGAAGGATCATGCCAAAGCTTCAACTGTGGTTCGTAAGAGTAATACTAGAACACCTATACCATCTGAGCAAATTAAAGTTGAACCTAGTGTTGCTATGGTTAAGGACATCTTGGTCGATAATATTGATGGGCATGTTATTTACCTTTGTGATGAAGCTGCTAGAATTACTAGACCCGATACTAAGAATAAACACAGACCTGTTGTAAGCATGCTTGTTATTTCTGTTAAAATAGTGGAACATTGTTATCATGGCTTATGTGATGTGGGTGCTAGTGCAAGCGCAATACCACATTCCTTATATGAAGAAATTATGCACGATATCGCACCTGCTGAGCTAGAAGGTATTGATGTCACTATTAAGCTTGCCAATAGAGACACTATTTCACCAGTTGGGATTGTTAGAGATGTTGAAGTCTTGTGCGGGAAAGTTAAACACCTTGCTGATTTTCTTGTTCTTGGTTCCCCACAAGATGATTTTTGCCCCATTATATTTTGTAGACCCTTCTTGAATACTGTTAATGCTAAGATAGACTACGAAAAAGACATTGTTACAGTTGGATTAGGGGATATGTCTCATAATTTTAACTTTGCTAAATTTCGTAGACAACCCCATGATAAAGATTGCCTAGTAAGGATGAGATTATTGGTCTTGCTTCTATTGCCGTGCCACCTAACGATCCTTTAGAACAATATCTGCTGGACCATGAAAATGATATGTATATGAATGAGAGAAGGGAAATAGATGAAATATTCTTTAAACAGGGGCCCTTCTTGAATACTGTTAATGCTAAGATAGACTGCGAAAAGGACATTGTTATAGTTGGTTTGGGGGATATGTCTCATGATTTTAACTTTGCTAAATTTTGTAGACAACCCCATGATAAGGAATTTCCTAGTAAGGATGAAATTATTGGTCTTGCTTCTATTGTTGTGCCTCCTAAAGATCCTTTAGAACAATATTTGCTAGACCATGAAAATGATATGTATATGAATGAGAGAAGGGAAATAGATGAAATATTGTTTAAACAGGGACCTTTATTGAAACACAACTTGCCTGTTGAAATTCTAGGGGATCCCTCTCCACCCAAGGGTGATCCCGTGTTTGAACTCAAACCATTACCACATATCTTAAGTATGCTTATCTTGATGAAAAGAAGATATATCTTGTTATTATTACTGCTAACCTTACAGAGCAAGAAGAAGTGAAATTATTGAAAACTCTAAAGAAGCACCGTGCTGCCATTGGGTATACTCTTGATGATCTTAAGGGCATTAGTCCCACTCTATGCCAACACAAAATAAAATTGGAGAAGGACGCTAAGCCGGTTGTTGATCACCAACGACGGTTAAATCCTAGGATGAAAGAAGTGGTAAGGAAAGAAATACTAAAGCTTCTAGAGGCAGGTATAATTTATCCGGTTGCTGATAGTCAGTGGGTAAGTCCTGTCAATTGTGTCCCTAAGAAGGGAGGTATTACTGTTGTTCCTGATGGTAAAGATGAATTAATCCCACACAGAATTGTTACTGGTTATAGGATGGTAACTGATTTCCGCAAATTAAATAAAGCTACTAAGAAAGACCATTACCCTCTACCTTTTATTGATCAAATGCTAGAAAGGTTATCCAAACATACTCATTTTTGCTTTCTAGATGGCTATTCTCTCTCAAATACCTGTGTCAAAAGAGGACCAAGAAAAGACCACTTTTACTTGCCCTTTCGATACCTTTGTTTATAGACGTATGCCTTTTGGTTTATGTAATGCACCTGCTACCTTTCAAAGATGCATGATGGCTATATTCTCTAATTTTTTTGAAAATATTGTTGTGGTTTTCATGGATGATTTTTCTGTTTATGGAACTTCTTTTGATAATTGCCTAAGCAACCATGATCGAGTTTTACAGAGATGTGAAGAAACTAATCTTGTCTTGAATTGGGAAAAGTGCCACTTTATGGTTAATGAAGGTATTGTCTTGGGGCATAAAATTTCGGAAAGAGGTATTGAAGTTGATAAAGCTAAAGTGGATGCTATTGAGAAGATGCCGTGTCCTAAGGACATCAAAGGTATAAGAAGTTTCCTTGGTCATGCTGGGTTTTATAGGAGGTTCATCAAGGACTTCTCAAAAATATCTAGGCCTCTGACTAACCTCTTAGAAAAAGATGTTCCTTTTGTTTTTGATGATGATTGTGTAGAAGCATTTGAAATACTTAAGAAAGCATTGATCTCTGCACCTATTGTCCAGCCTCCTGACTGGAGTTTACCCTTTGAAACTATGTGCGATGCTAGTGATTATGCTGTAGGTGTTGTCTTAGGACGAAGAGTTGATAAGAAATAAAATGATATCCAGTATGCTAGTAAAACTCTAGATAGCGCCTAGAGAAATTATGCTACTACTGAAAAAGAATTTTTAGCAGTTGTATTTGCTTGTGATAAGTTCAGACCTTATATTGTTGATTCTAAAGTAACTATTCACACTGATCATGCTGCTATTAAATATCTTATGGAAAACAAAGATGCTAAACCTAGACTTATTAGATGGGTTCTCCTGCTACAAGAATTTGATTTACATATTACTAATAGAAAGGGAGCTGAGAACCCCGTTGCAGACAACTTGTCTTGTTTAGAAAATATTCTTGATGACCCACTACCTATTGATGATAGCTTTCCTGATGAACAATTAGCTGCCATAAATGCTTCTCGTACTGCTCCATGGTATGATGATTATGCTAATTACATTGTTGCTAAATTTATACCACCTAGTTTCACATACTAGCAAAAGAAAAAGTTTTTCTATGATTTAAGACATAACTTCTGGGATGACCCACACCTTTATAAAGAAGGAGTAGATGGTATTATTAGATGTTGTGTACCTGAGCATGAACATGAATAGATCCTATGCAAGTGTCACTCCGAAGCTTATGGAGGACACCATGTTGGAGATAGAACTCCACATAGGGTATTGCAATCTGGTTTTTATTGGCCTACTATCTTCAAGGATGCCCGTAAGTTTGTCCTGTCTTGTGATGAATGTCAAAGGATTGGTAATATTAGTAGAAGTAAAGAAATGCCTATGAATTATTCACTTGTTATTGAAGCATTTGATGTTTGGGGCTTTGATTATATGGGTCTGTTTCCTTCCTCTAATGGGTATACACATATTTTGGTTGCTGTTGATTACGTCACTAAGTGGGTAACAGCTATTCCAACTAGTGGTGTTGATCACAACACCTCTATCAAAATGCTTAGAGAAGTTATTTTTCTGAGGTTTGGAGTCCCTAGATACTTAATGACTGGTGGTGGTTCACAGTTTATTGATGGCGCTTTCCGTAAAAAGCTTGCTAAGTATGATGTTAATCATAGAATTGCATCCCCTTACCACCCACAGTCTAGTGGTCAAGTAGAACTAAGTAACAGAGAGCTGAAATTAATTTTGCAAAAGACTGTTAATAGATCTAGAAAGAATTGGTCCAAGAAACTTGATGATGCATTATGGGCCTGTAGAACTGCATATAAAAATCCTATGGGTATGTCTCCGTATAAAATGGTTTATGGAAAAGCATGTCACTTACCTCTCGAATTAGAACACAAGGCATATTGGGCTATTAAAGAGCTCATTTATGATTTCAAACTTGCCGGTGGGAAGAGGTTATTTGACATTAGCTCGCTTGATGAATGGAGAACCCAGGCCTATGAAAATGCCAAACTGTTTAAAGAAAAAGTTAAAAGATGGCATGACAAAAGGATACAAAAGCGTGAGTTTAACATATGTGATTATGTCTTGCTATACAACTCTCGTTTGAGATTTTTTGCCAGAAAACTTTTCTCTAAATGGGAAGGTCCTTACGTTATCGGGGAGGTCTATCGTTCCGGTGCCATAAAAATCAACAACTTCGAAGGCACAAATCCAAAGGTGGTGAACGGCCAAAGAATCAAACATTATATCTCAGGTAATCCTATAAATGTTGAAACCAATGTTATTGAAACCGTAAACCCAGAGGAATACATAAGGGACAGTTTCCAGAACGATTCAGACTCCGAAAAGGAAGAGGTATGTGGTACGGTAAGTAAACTGACTCCAAAACAGTTCTAATTGCATTTTTCCTCCGTTTTGGAATATTTGGAAAAACAGAAAAATAATAAGCAGTCCGGAAAGGACACGAGGCATCCACGAGGGTGGAGGGCGTGCCCCCTACCTCATGGGAACCTCGTGTGCCCTTCTGACTCCATTTTCTTGCACGCTACTTCTTTTAGTCGGTAAAAAATCATTATATAATCTCTCGAAGGTTTTGACCACCGCACCACGCAAAAAACTTCTGCTTTTGTTTCAAAGCTATTTTGTGCCAGAGCTGACAAGGCCAGGCATCATGTCGTCCTCCTCCTCCAACAATGAGGGAAACGATGCTTCGCTAATGAAGATAGAGCTGAAGAGAGAAGAACCTAGGGAGATCACTAAGGAAGATATGATCAAGAAGGCTATGGAGGATCAGGCTCCGGCAGCAGAAGAAGAAGACATCCTTCGACCCCTTCCAAACCTTTTTACCTCAACTGAGATTGAAGCTTTAAAGATGATAGAATTAGCTCAAATACAGAAACAGTATCTCACATGTGAAAATATTTTGCTGAAGGAGAATATTGCCGCACTCAAGGGCATTATCCGCAAATTGGAGGATCTCCTACGCTCAATGTACGACACTCCATCATCACTGCTACCAACTCCATCATCACCACCTCCGAAGAAAGAGACATAATCATATGGGTATGGGCACTCCCCATGGCAACTGCCAAGCTTGGGGGAGGTGCCCCGATATCGTATCACCATCACACTCCTATCTTTACTGTTTTCTTAGTTCGATCCTTTTGGTAATATCTTGATCTAGTAGAATAAAGTTTAGTATGATTTAGTTGTGAGCTTTGCTTTATGATCTTTATCTTTGTAATCGAGTCCGTGAGCTATATACAATAAATATTAGTTTTGAGTCAAGGGCTTTATTATCTCACTACGATCACGATTGAATAAAATAAAATATAAAAATAATCAAAGAGACCATATTGATCTTACGGAAAGTAATGACTTCACATAGAAAGAGTATGATGAATAAAAGTTGTTGAGAGTTGACAAACATAGTTTCGGTCATCGTTGCAATTAATAGGAAGTATAAAGAAAGAGAGGTTTCCACATATAAATATACTATCTTGGACATCTTTTATGATTGTGAGCACTCATTAAAATATGACATGCTACAGAGTTGATGTTGGACAAGGAAGACAACATAATGGGTTATGTTTTCTTATATCTGAAATAAAGTATATTGTCATAGATCATCCAACATGTTGAGCTTGCCTTTCCCCCTCATGCTATCCAAACTCCTTGCACCAAGTAGAGATACTACTTGTGCTTCCATACATCCTTAAACCCAGTTTTGCCATGAGAGTCCACCATATCTACCTATCGATTGAGTAAGATCCTTCAAGTAAGTTGACATTGTTGCAACTCTTTGAATATGTATGGTCTATTAGTGTGGAGAAAATAAGCTTTATACGATCTTGTTGTATGGAAGCAATAAAAGCGGTGGACTGCATAATAAAGGTCCATATCACAAATGGCAATATAAAGTGACGTTCTTTTGCGCTAAGAGTTTGTACATCCAACCTTATAAGCACATGACCACCTCTGCTTCCCTCTGTGAAGGACATATCTATTGTTCTTACCTTATAAGAGTCATGGTCATCTTCACCTTTCCTTTTTACATTATATCCTTTGGCAAGCACATTGTGTTGGAAAGATCCTGACATATATACCCAATTGGATGTAAGTTATCATGAACTATTATTGTTGACATTACCCCTGAGGTAAAAGGTTGGGAGGCAACACTATAAGCCCCTATCTTTCTCTGTGTCCGACTAAAACCCATACCCATAAGTATTGTGTGAGTGTTAGCAATTGTGAAAGACTAAATGATAGTTGTGTATCTGGACTTGCTGAAAATCTCTAACATTGAATCTTTCTGATGTTATGATAAATTGCAATTGCTTCAATGACTGAGATCATAGTTTGTTAGTTTTCAATGAAATTTCCGATTCATGCTTGACATTGTGAATGGATTGTTACTTTAGCATAAGAAATCACATGACAATATATTTATATGTTGCTGCTATAAGAATGATCTTGATGCCCTCATGTCCGTATTTGTTTTATCGACACCTCTATCTCTAAACATATGGACATATTTTTCGATATCGGTTTCCGCTTGAGGACAAGCGAGGTCTAAGCTTGGGGGAGTTGATACGTCCATTTTGCATCATGCTTTTATGTTGATGTTTATTGCATTATGGGATGTTATTACACATTATGTCACAATACTTATGCCTTTTCTCTCTTATTTTACAAGGTTTACATGACGACGGAGAATGTTGGCAGCTGGAATTCTGGCTGGAAATGGAGTAAACATTGGAGACCTATTCTGCACAACTCAAAAAGCCTAAAACTCCATGGAAATCAGTTTTGGAGAATATGAAAAATATCTGGCTTAAGAAGTATGGGAGGGGGGCCACCCACCGTCCACGAGGGTGGGGGCGTGCCCCCTGCCTCGTGGGCCACCTGGCACCCCCCCCCCGATGCCCATCTTCTGCTATATCAAGTGTTTTGACCTGGAAAAAAAATCATAAGGAGGCTTTCGGGACGAAGCGCCGCCATCTCGAGGCGGAACCTTGGCGAAACCAATCTAGGGCTCCGGCGGAGCTGTTCTGCCGGGGAGCTTCCCTCCGGGAGGGGGAAATCGTCGCCATCGTCATCACCAACAACTCTCCCATCTTGGGGAGGGTTATCTTCATCAACATCTTCACCAGCACCATCTCCTCTCAGACCCTAGTTCATCTCTTGTATCTAATCTTTGTATCCAAACCTCAGATTGGTACCTGTGGGTTGCTAGTAGTGTTGATTACTCCTTGTAGTTGATACTAGTTGGTTTATCCGGTGGAAAATCATATGTTCATATCCTTTATGCATATCAATACCCCTCTGATTATGAACATGAATATGATTTTTGAGTAGTTACGTTTGTTCCTGAGGACATGGGAGAAGTCTTGCTATAAGTAGTCATGTGAATTTGGTATTCGTTCGATATTTTGATAAGACGTATGTTGTTGGTGTCATGTGAACGTCGACTACATGACACTTCACCATTGTTTGGGCCTATAGGAAGGCATTGGGAAGTAATAAGTAGATGATGGGTTGCTAGAGTGACAGAAGCTTAAACCCTAGTTTAGGCGTTGCTTCGTAAGGGGCTGATTTGGATCCATATGTTTCATGCTATGGTTAGGCTTACCTTAATACTTCTTTTGTAGTTGCGGATGCTTGCAATAGAGGTTAATCATAAGTGGGATGCTTGTCCAAGTAAGGGCAGCACCCAAGCACCGGTCCACCCACATACCAAGTTATCAAAGTAATGAACGCGAATCATATGAGTGTGATGAAAACTAGCTTGACGATAATTCCCATTTGTCCTCGGGAGCGCTTTCCTTTATATAAGAATTTGTCCAGGCTTGTCCTTTGCTACAAAAATTATTGGGCCATCTTGCTGCACATTATTTACTTTCATTACTTGTTACTCGTTACAAATTACCTTATCACAAAACTATCTATTATCGATAATTTCAGTGCTTGCAGAGAATACCTTACTGAAAATTGCCTATCATTTCCTTCTGCTCCTCGTTGGGTTCGACACTCTTACTTATCGAAAGGACTACGATAAATCCCCTACACTTGTGGGTCATCACTCACCACATTGCATGCGTAGTATGGATATAGAGTACGAGATATGTGGTACACATATCTAAGGAGGGAAATTTAAGGCGTGACCGATCGGTGCTCGCGGACGCACCCGGGCGTTTGAATGGACGACCTTTCCTAGTCTGGTTGTAGATGCTCTTAGGCAAACTCCAACACATGACCTCAAACGGACGTTCATTTGTCTGGATTTTGTTTGTTTGGGTCAGGCAAAGGGGCGGCGTCCGGACGTTTCTACATTTGCGTTGACCATGCGCCCAACCGACGAACGCATTTCGTCTGGCCGCGTGGATATTTTGCAAAGGAAATGGAATCTGAAATTAAGACCCCTATTGTTGTAGTTCATGCCAACGGGCATAGTTCATGCCACCCAGAGTGCCAGCGGCCGCCACACATGCCATCCTATAAAATGATCACCACCCATAGTTTTTCATGCCAGCAAAACAAGGCCAACGTGAAATCACAAGTGCTCCCAAGGTGATTTTGGTAATTAATGACAACATCTCTCTTGTTGGACTAATATTGTCATCTAGTATATTTCAGATGAGTTCAACACTGGAGTGGCGGGACAAGAGGATGTGGAACCCTTTTCAAGAAGCTAATGACAAAGATTGGCAAAATCTCAAGACTCTACATTTTCATTTTTGTGATCCAAGATCACATTGAGTTCATAGGAAAAGCCAACACTATTAAAAGGGCATGAGGTGTTGCTTAATGGGTTACTTGCTCAAAATGCTTAGTGATATGATCCAAATCCCTCAACCACTTTCTCATTTCCACATATGTCCCAAACCTAAAAGTGAAACTCGGCCCCACCGATTTGATCTATCCGGCGCCACCGAGTTCACTTGACATAGCCACTGCCACAAACCCTAATCAGTTCAGTCTCGCCGATAGGGATCTCAGTCTCACCGAGATGGGATTGCAAACCCTCTGTTTCCTCTTTGTAATATTTTCGTCTAACCGAGATGAGCGAATCGGTCCCATCAAGTTTGCCTGACCAACACTCTGTTAGCCTATTACCGAAATAGATCTCTCCGAGTTTGTGTAATCAGTCAAGCCGAGTTGAGGTTTTGCTTAACCCTAACGCATCGTTCTCACCGAGTTGATACTGTCGGTCCCACCAAAATGTCTAACATTCACATTGTGAACTACTTCGGTCTGATCGAGTTTGTTTATTCGGTCTGACCGAGTTGGGTCAAATATGTGTATCAACTAGATTTTGTGTGGAGGCTATGTATACCCCTCCACCCCTTCTCCATCAGAGAGAGAGCCATCAGAACGTTCCTACACTTCCACTATTCATTTTTTGAGAGAGAACCACCTGCTCATGTGTTGAGACCAAGATATTTCAATCCAACCACAAGAATCTTGATATCTCGCCTACCCCGAGTTGCTTTCCACTCAAATCTTATTTCCACAATGTGTCCAAATCTGTGAGAGAGAGTTGAGTTTTGGGGAGACTATCATTTGAAGCACTAGAGCAAGGAGTTCAACATCAATACACCATTTATTACCTTTTGAAGAGTGGTGTCTCCTAGATTGGTTCGGTGTCACTTGGGAGCCTCCAACCAGATTGTGGAGTTGAACCAAGGAGTTTGTAAGGGCAAGGAGATCGCCTACTTTGTAAAGATCCACCCTAGTGAGGCAAGTCCTTCGTGGGCGACGACCATGGTGGGATAGACAAGGTCACTTCTTCATGGACCCTTCATGGGCGGAGCCCTTCGTGGAATCGCGCCTCCATTACCCTTCCTGGGTTGAAGTCTCCATCAACATGGATGTACGATAAACCCACCTACCGGAACTACGCCAAAAACATCAGTGTCTCCAATTGCGTTTGCACACTCCAATCCCATATCTTTACTTTCTTGCAACTTGCATGCTTTACTTTCCGCTGCTCATATACTCTTGCCATTCTTGCTTGAAATGTATTGTTAATGTTTCAAATTGTGCTAAAAACTCCACCTAAACTTAAAGAACTTGAAAACTGCTACTTTTCTTGTTGAGTGTCTAATCACCCCCCTCTAGACACCTCTTATTCAATCCTCTCAACTGGTATCAGAGCTTTGGTATCCATTGCTTTGGTTTAATCACCATTGGAGGAAGATGGATGAGTCTACGATTGGGAGTATTAGACGTAGAGTGACTATGCTTGATGGAGAGTTTTATAAGGAATGGAAAAATGACATGCTTGAGATCTTCAATGAATATCATTTGAACAAGTATATTGTTAGCCCTTATGTGCCCCCCATTGACCCTTTGAATCCAACTTCCGATGAACATCTTGACATGGTTCGCTATCTTAGAACTGTTGATCTTATCTAGAAATTTGCTTGTTTGCTTACCAACTTTCAAATGTGCTTGCACTATATGGAAATTCCTTGAGGAATGATTTCCGGACTACTCTTTGAAAAATCTGGATGTGATCCTTCAAAATTCCATTGCTTTAAATAAAATGAACACTAGTGATCCCAAATTTGATGCATGTTTATTTGAGCTTCGTGACCTTATGCATGCCAAAGGGGATGTAGGAATCATTAGTAATATCATCTCAGAAGTCATTAGAATTCATAAAGATGAACATTGTCATGATCACATAACTAATGAATCACTCTCTCCAGGTAATGATCAATCACAAGACGACATTGAACATGGATATCATGAGGAGGATGAGGATAGTGACTTTGACCTTGATGAACAAATGATACACTTTGGTCTTATGGCTAATCTTCGTGGTTACGCAGCCGGAGGAAAGGAATGGGTTCTTGATAGTGGATGCACGGATCATATGACCGGAGATAAGGACATGTTTGATGAGCTTGCTAGAAACGATGGTCCATGAAAGTATTTTACCTTTGGTAAAAACTCTAAGGGTAAAGTTGTTGGCCTTGGTAAGTTGGCCATATCCAACTATAGCTCTATCAAAATGTCATGCTTGTTGAATCTCTCGGCTATAACCTTCTTTCCGTGTCTAGATTAGCTGATTTTGGTTTAAATGTGCTATTTACTCCTGTTGATTGCCAAGTCTTTCGTTGAGATAATCATAATATGGTCTTTTCCTGCATTCGTAGAGGTGACCTATACATTGTTGACTTCACTAAGAAAGCCCAACCTCGCACTTGTTTTATTGCTAAATCTTTTAAGGTTGGTTGTGGCATAGAAGGTTAGGTCATGTCAGCATGAGAAATCTTGATAAGCTTATTAAAGGCGATCATATCCTTGGTGTTGAAGATGTTATATTTGACAAGGATAGACCTTATAGTGCTTGTCAAGCAGGAAAACAAGTTGGAGGAAGTCATCCCGTGAAGAACATCATGACCACGAGAAGACCGCTTGAGCTACTTCACATGGATCTTTTTGGTCCCAATGCTTACAAGAGTCTCGGTGGTAACTCTTTTGGATTGGTCATTGTTGATGATTTTTCAAGATTTACGTGGATGTTCTTTCTTGATGATAAATCACATGTCCAAAAGATCTTCAAGAACTTCGCTAGGAAGGCCTAAAACAAATTTGAAGTGAAGATCAAGAAGGTTCGGAGCGACAACAAAACGGAGTTCAAGAACGCCAATGTGGATATCTTTCTTGACGAAGAAGGGATTTCACATGAGTTCTCGGCTACCTACACACGCCTCAACAAAATGGAGTTGTTGCGAGGAAGAACCGGACCCTCATCGAAATGGCGAGAACGATGCTTTATCAGTAGAAGACGCCAAAACACTTTTGGGCAGAAGCGGTTGAGACAGCTTGTCATGCTACAAATCAAATATATCTTCACAAGCTTCTCGGCAAGACGGCATACGAGCTTCTCACCGGTAACAAACCCCAAGTTAGATACTTTCGAGTAATTGGCTCAAAGTGTTACATTCTTGACAAGCATCGTCGTTCGAAATTTGCTCCTAAATCTCATGAAGGTTTTCTACTCGGTTACGGCTCAAACTCTCACACATACCGTGTCTACAACAATTTCACACGAAAGGTTGAAGAGACGGTAGATGTGAAGTTTGATGAATCTAATGGCTCGCAAGTAGAGCAATTGCCAAATGATGTAGGAGACGAAGACCCTTCAGAAGCAATACAAGACTATTCTGTTGGCAAGATTCACCCAACAGAGGTGGAGGAGAATACTTCATCCATTCAAGTGGAAGCCTCAACTTCATGTCAAGGTGAACCACAAGTTGACTTGGAGGCATCCACAAGTGGGACACGCCAAGATGAAGGAAACGAGGAAGTGCATCAAGATGAACCTCATCGACCTCCTTCTCCACCTCCACAAGAGGACAACAATGCCAACAACAATGAAGAAGGACAACAAGAAGAAGAAAATGAAGAGGATGTTCCACTCCGACCCAAGCAATATGCCTCACGAGTTAGAGCAAGAATTGCTATAGATCATCCCGTAGAGCAAATCTACGATGATATCCAAACCGGGAGAATCACTCGCTCTAAATCTCGTTTAGCTAACTTTTGTGAACATTACTCTTTCATATCTAACCTTGAACCTATGAAAGTTGGAGACGCTCTTGATGATCCGGATTGGGTAAATGCTATGCACGAGGAACTACATAACTTCAAGAGAAACCAAGTTTGGACATTGGTTGAGAAGCCCGACAACAACCGCAACATCATCGGTACCAAATGGGTGTTTCGCAATAAGCAGAATGAAGATGGACAAGTTGTATGCAACAAGGCCCGTCTCGTCGCCCAAGGCTACACTCAAGTCGACGGTATGGATTACGGTGAGACATATGCCCCAGTTGCTAGACTTGAGTCCATACGCATCTTACTTGCTTATGCCAATCATCATGATATAACTTTATATCAAATGGATATTAAAAGTGCTTTTCCCAACGGTGAAATTGAGGAGGAAGTTTATGTTAAACAACCTCCCGGCTTTGTTAATCCCAAGAAACCTAATCATGTTTACAAACTTCACAAAGCTCTTTATGGTCTTAAACAAGCTCCTAGAGCGTGGTATAAATGCTTGACCAAGTTCCTTATTGAAAAAGGCTTTGAAACTGGGAAAATTATTTCAACACTTTTTACTAAAAGAGTTATTGGTGAATTATTTGTGTGCGAAATTTATGTTGATGATATCATATTTGGCTCGACTAACCCTCATTTTAGTGAAAAGTTTGGAAGACTAATGTCAGAGAAGTTCGAGATGTCTATGATGAGTGAACTCAAGTTCTTTCTTGGTTTGCAAATCAAGCAAACTAAGGAAGGTACCTTTGTTTCTCAAACAAAATATACCAAGGACTTATTCAAGAAGTTCAACATGCAAGAATGCAAAGGTATGAATACACCCATGCCTACTAGTGGACATCTTGACTTGACTAAGGATGGCGAACCGGTTGACCAAAATGTTTACCGCTCTATGATTGGTTCATTGTTATATCTATGTGCCTCCCGTCATGACATTATGCTAAGTGTGTGCATGTGTGCTCGATATCAAGCGGCCCCCAAAGAATGTCATCTTAAGGTTGTGAAAAGGATAGTGAGATACTTAATTCACACACACCAAACTTTGGCATTTGGTATCCAAAGAGGTCTTATTTTGATCTTGTTGGCTAGTACGATTCGGACTATGCCGGAGACAAGGTTGATAGAAAGTCCACTTCAGGTACTTGTCAGTTTCTTGGTAGATCTCTTGTATCTTGGTCCTCCAAGAAACAAAATTTGGTATCCTTATCCACCACCGAAGTGGAATACATTGCCGCTGGTTCATGTTGTGCTCAATTACTTTGGATGACCCAAACTCTTAAAGATTATGGAATCTATGTGAAACATGTTCCATTGCTTTGTGATAATGAAAGTGATATTAAGATTGCTCACAACCCCGTGCAACATTCTCGAACTAAGCATATTGAAGTTCCTCATCATTTCATTTAAGATCATGTTGCTAAGGGAGACATTGATCTTAAACATGGTCGTACCGATAAGCAATTGGCGGATATATTCACCAAACCACTTGATGAGAAAGTATTTTGCCGATTGAGAGGTGAATTATATATTATTGATGCCTCAAACTTGGATTAGTAACTCTTTTGAATGTATGCAAGGCATGATCCTTTCACTAATCCTTGATATTTCTCTTATGATGATGATCATATGTCTTGGATCTATACCCGTACCCTTGCATGCTATCTAACCCTTCTAGGTACTTGGATGAGCCCAAATCTATGAGATTGCAATTCACTCACATCCTAAGCAATCTTTACATCGCCAAGTCTCTACAATATGGTGGTTGAAGTCAAGGAAGCATGATTCCTTTCAACATATCCTTTGACAATTTCTATATATCAAATTTCATTTGGTATCAAATTTTCATCATTGTCATTTTGGATACACAAGTGCTCTTTGTTGCAAATCTAACCCATGTAGGTAGATGAACTCAAATTACAAGTGGTGCTCCCAACTCTTGATGAACTACATCAACCTTGAGCATCCAACACAAGTTCAACTACAGATCAAGATCAACACTGCCACCCAAGGTATGCTATTCCATCTTAAAGAAGCTTTACCCCAAGACATGGGTCAAAGCAGCTCAACAAGATGTGAATACATCAAAATGCTTGAACGAAAAATGGCAACCCCATTTTGAGCTTAAACGATGAGTATGACCTATGATCAAGTGTTCTCACTTGACTCCTAAGTTAATATACTCTAACATACACTACTGCAGGATGCTGCTAACGCGACACTACGATCAGAGACCCTTCGACAAAACTATGTGCTATGCCATAATCGCAAATGGGGGTGTAAAAAACCGTCAAAAAAGGTGCAAAACATTTGCGATGGAGGATGCATCAAACACGGTTCAAATTTTAGTTGCGCGTGTGATGCAGGGCATACGGTTCAGTTCAATTAACTGTTTGCGATGAGGAGGAACAAAAGAAACGGGCAACCAGATGAAGGCGTGTGCGATATACAGCATACGGTTCACTCGGATGAACTGTTTGTGATTAGGAAACACAAAAGAAACGGTCAGCCAGATCAAGGTGTGTGCGATATACAACATGCGGTTAACTTGGCCTTGTTGTTAGTGTGTGACCTCTGTGGCAACCGTTCGCTCCCCACTAGCCTCTTCTTGTACTGTGGCAACCGTCCACCGCCTCTTCGCCTTTCCGTCTCAATTTGGAACTGCTGTCGCACGCTCTTCCTCCCTCCATTTGCCTCCACCCTTCCTTATGCCATTGTTCGATCGTCTTCTCCATGGAGGGAATAGGCTGGAAACGACCCCGTTATTCTTGCCCTGATCTGAAAGATGACGTGGTGGAAGAATTCATTGATCGATGCGACGTCATCACCTCGGCTAGCATGGCAGGTTCGTATAAGACCATTCTCGACTCAACAAATAGGATCATTACAAAGAACCCAAGGGTTCGGGAGCGGTTTCATGACCCTGCTCGTTGTCTCGAGGATGACGGAAGCCTTGCCTTCTGCAAGTTCATGCCACTTGATAATGATACATGTGATGTTAAGATGCCATCGCTTAAGGGTAAGGCCTGAGCAGGCGCAAATGGAGATTGGGTTGTTTATATTGGGAACAACTGCGAGTTGGAACTTGTGAATGTGTACACTCGTCACCGGTTTCCACTTCCAAAAATCTTAGGCTGCCATGAGGTTCATCACACAGATAGTCGAAGTACGTTCAGATACGATCATCATGACTGTTGTCTACGGAAGATAGTAATTTCTCGAGTTCCCAACCGCTCTTGGGATTACAAGAACTATGCCGTTGTTGCTATCTTCGACAAGCTTGTTGCCATCTCTACTTCCATGGATGGATGGATATTGCTCAAAAATCAATTTCTGTACATGCATGAGTACTGTGATGCAATTCAATACGAGCTTCTTGTGTTTGCTGCCACCACTCGCGGCACTTTTTTTGCATGGGATCCTTATTGTTTCGGTACGTTTGTCTTCCACCATTATTAGAATTGTTTCATCCACATGCATGCTAGTTAGTATCACCGTAATAATTAACCTTCTTGTGTTTCCACTTTCCAAGGTCATGTGAACATTCCACCACCTATACTTGAAATTTTTTATAACCAAGGGGGCGATGACGATGGTGATGATCACGAGCATGAGGACAAACAGGACCCATATACTCAGTGGCGCCTGGCAACTTATTCCGATGGATCACCTCTTCTTGTATGTATACAGGGCACTACTGATGTTACTAACGAAGTAGGTGTTGTCTCCCATGGTTGCACTATCCGGACCTATTCCAATATCCGGTGCAGGGTATTCCAGATGGACACTAGTGTACTAGCGCCAACACCTCCTTCTCCCTGGTTCAGCACTGATTGTCTTGGAGAAAACTCGCTCTTCCTTAGACAAAACTATCCAATGATGGTGAAAGGTGATCCAGCTGCTGTTAACACAACATTACTACAATTTTTGAGAAGCAACTGTATCTATACCTTGGACATTGCTATGGTTCCCTACCGTGGCTATCACAATATGCATCCTGATATAGGCCGGTTCAGCCTGGATGATTAGTCCTGCGTTGGTCTCCAGATTGACAATAGCTGGCCCTTCCCAGAGAATCAGTTATGGTTCAAAGCAAGCGTTTCCAACGTAGAGGATTGGTTGAGCTGAAGTTCATTTCATCGCTTTGTTATTTGTTGTGTGAGAAAAACTTTACTTTACTAGAATGTTTTGTTGGAAATAATCTATAATCCAACATGTATCCTCGTTGTTGTTGTGTGTTGATGACTTGTTGTATGTAATGAATGGTACATTTGCATATGCGTCCCATCAACTCACACCTGCTCGCACGTCACAGGGGTCGCGTGGCGGCACGTACATTATGTTTCTATTTGGATGACCAAAAAAAGTACAATGCCACTTTATATTGGTGTCCATATGAACAGTGCTAGTGATTTTAGCTGCAAAAATTAGATAGTGCTAGTAATTTTTAGCTGCATATTCTAAAAAATCGCTATGTTACAAGGTTGACAAATGGCAATGTTACTAGATAAACAAATGTCAATCTTTCCAGTTTGACAAATGGCAACATACCCAATATGACGGATGCAAATCTTACCCAATTGTTTCTTCGTGGTTGCACATGGATCATCCAAAACAACCGCTTGCGTTGAAGGGATGCACAAATCCTGCACTATGAGTTTTCCATAGCTTTCACTTTGCATACAGGTGTTCTGTCTAAAACGTTTGCGATCAAGAGTTACACAAATCCTGCTCGACACATTTTCCCTTGGTTTCCTGGGGAAGTTGTCGGTTTGCATACGGGTATTCTAACTACAACATTTGCGATGAGTGTTTTATATTTAAAAACATTGACGTTTTGTTCAAAAGAAAATCGTTTGATAAGTCTGTACATTAAGAGAGAAAAACACAAGTCCGTTCAAACCATATCTTTCATTCAGTCACACTGCGAATTTATATTCATATGATCGAGAATTTGAGATACAATATTAAACCCCAAAAAAACTATTTCCGGTGGCGGCGGAGGCAGCATGCCGCGCCATCGTTGTCGTTGTCGTCCTCCGGGACGCCATTGTTGAAGTCTTCAAGGCAGCACAAAATATTCTTCACTTGCAAATCAAACATCATGTCGTCGCACGATCAACGGGCGGGGCGCGGGAGGACGGCAACTGGCACCGCTGAGAGGTAGCGGTCGATGGCAGTGTCCCATGCCGTAGAGTGGGCGCGCGCATGGGCACGGGCGTAGCGGGTGCAGCCAAATGCACGGGGACCAGCACCGCGGTGGGTGGAGGGGCGCGCACGGGCAGGGGCACATGCGCGATGGGTGCAGCCAAACGCACGAGGGCCGGCGCCACGGTGGGTGGTGGGGCGCACACGGGCACGTGCGCTGATGTTGGCATGTACACGAGCTCGCGCGGGTCTGCGGAGACCTCGCTGACACCCCGGCTTCCAGCTCTGCGGTAGTGCTCGGCGACCAGCCCGTCAATGCTACGGGGATGGTCACTGGCGCGGGCATGTGGATGGGAGCTGGGACATGAGTGGGGGCAGCAACCGCCGTGGCCAGCTCGTTTTGGGCCATTTCCATGAGGTCCAATTCCTCCTTATTTTCTATCTCCTCCGGCTCAGAGTCAACTTCACAAAACTTGAAGACTAGTGGCAGATGATCATTCTGCGCCATGGCATTGGTGGAGGTTTGTGGGAGGGAGGGGAATGGGAGGCGAACAGTAAGGCCGTCCGTCTTAAATAGCGGCTCGAGCACCATTAACGGAGAGGAAGGCGGGCGGCCATGGAAGTCAAAGGGCTCGCTTCCCAGTGAGCCTACATAGCGTACATCTCGCATGCTTCCCGGCGAGCCTGCGCATTGGAGAACAGCTTGCACGCCTCTTGGTCAGCCTGCGCACCTGATTTCGCTCGCACGCCTCCCGTTCAGTCAAGGTCAAGAAGCTGTCCGCACGGCACCTCATATAGCCATTATAACGAAGACACGCGGCGTCACGTGAATGGTTAACAGAATGCACACGATTTGAATCATACAAAAATTTGAGATATTAAAGTGGAACCTATTTTTTCAAAATGCCTTTGTTGGCTGTTATTCGAGTGCGCCTTCTCTCAAAATGGACACGAAAAATACCACAGCATGTGGGGTGCCATTCCATGATAGTATGCCAAGTTTCATGAATTATAGACGTTTTTTGGATTTACTATAATTTAAAAACAAAGCATCTCAACGTTTTGCTGGCAATCAACGATGCACTGGTGTTTGAAATTCATTCCCATTTCTAGCATGGGACCTAAGCATGCACCCAAGGACACATATTTGATTTTTTAACTAATTAGTATGCATTAGAGCATGTGCATGTAGTTAGAATTTGAATTATGCACATAAATGCATTGAAAACTCAATTAATGTATAAAAATGTCCAAATGAACCCCGAAAACCCCAAAAATTGACACAACGCTCCTGTTGTTCTATGTTGACACTAAGATAATATTTGAAATCGAGAAGAGGCAACGGATATCGTTTCGTCCAGAAAGGTAGATCTTTCCCTACCGAAACCATCAGGCTTATTGTGAGAAGCTCTGGTTTGTGAGAAGCATATCCCAAAACCTGCCCCAAATGGGACAAAAAACTTACCATGACATGTTGATGCCGCTCCATGATAGCATGCCAACTTTCATGAAATTTAGACGAGCTTTGGATTTACTAGAATTAAAAAACCAGGTATCTCAATGTTTGCGGCCGAGTGATCGTGGCAGGGTGTTTGACATTCATTCCTATTTCTTACATGGGACCTAAGCATGCAACCAAGGACATGGATTTGAATTGTCAACCAATTTATATGTATTAGAGCATGTGCATGTAGTTCAAATTTGAATTATGCACATAAATGCATAGAAAACTCAGTTAATGTATAAAAATGTCCAAGAATTATGCACATAAATGCATAGAAAACTCAGTTAATGTATAAAAATGTCCAAGCGAACCGCGAAAAATACCAAAAATTGACACAACGCTCCTGTTGTTCTATGTTGACACTAGGAAAAAAAATTGAAATCAAGAAGAGGCAATGGATATCGTTTCGTCCTGAAAGGTGAAACGTTCCCTACTGAAACCAGCAGGCTTGTTGTGAGAAGCTCTGGTTTGTGAGAAGCATATCCCCAAACCTGCCCCAAATGGGACAAAAAATTTACCACGACATGTTGATGCCACTCCATAACAGCATGCCAAGTTTCATGAATTTCAGACGAGCTTTGGATTTACTAGAATTAAAAAACCAGGTATCTCAATGTTTGCGGCCGAGTGACCGTGGTAGGGTTTTTGATATTCATTGCCATTTCTTGCATGGGACCTAAGCATGCAACCAAGGACACGTGTTTGAATTTTCAACCAATATATATGCATTAGAGCATGTGAATGTAGATCAAATTTAAATTATGCACATAAATGCATAGAAAACTCAGTTATTGTATACAAATGTCCAAGCGAACCCCGAAAAATCCCAAAAATTGACACAACGCTCCTGTTGTTCTATGTTGACAGTAGGAAAAAAATTGAAATCGAGAAGAGGCAACGGATATCGTTTTCAGCCAGAAAGGTGAAACATTCCCTACAAAAACCATCAAGCTTGTTGTGAGAAACTCTGGTTTGTGAGAAGCTTATCCCCAAACCTGCCCCAAATGGGCAAATTTTTTACCACGGCATGTTGATGCCGCTCCATGACAGCATGCCAAGTTTCATGAATTTCAGACGAATTTTGGATTTACTAGAATTTACAAAACCAGGTATCTCAATGTTTCCGGCCGATTGACCGTTGCAGGGTGTTTGACATTCATTCCCATTTCTTGCATGGGATCTAAGCATGCAACCAAGGACACATATTTGAATTTTCAACCAATTTATATGCATTAGAGCATGTGCATGTAGTTGAAATTTGAATTATGCACATAAATGCATAGAAAACTCAGTTAATGTATAAAAATGTCCAAGCGAACCCCGAAAAATCCCAAAAATGACACAACGCTCCTGTTGTTATATGTTGACACTAGGAAAAAAATTGAAATCATGAAGAGGCAACAGATATCATTTCGTCCAGAAAGGTGAAACGTTCCCTACCGAAACCATCAGGCTTGTTGTGAGAAGATGTGATTTGTGAGAAGCATATCCTGAAACCTGCTCCAAATGGGACAAATTTTTTACCACGACATGTTGATGCCGCTCCATGACAGCATGCCAAGTTTCATGAATTTTAGACGAGCTTTGGATTTACTAGAATTAAAAACCAGGTATCTCAATGTTAGCGGCCGAGTGACTGTGGTATGGTCTTTGACATTCATTCCCATTTCTTGCATTGGACCTAAGCATGCAACCAAGGTCACGGATTTGAATTTTCAACCAATTTATATGCATTAGAGCATGTTCATGTAGTTCAAATTTGAATTATGCACATAAAAGCAAAGAAAACTCAGTTAATGTATAAAAATGTCCAAGTGAACCCCAAAAAATCCAAAAATTGACACAACGCTCCCGTTGTTCTATGTTGACACTAGGAAAAAAATTAAATAGAGAAGAGGCAACGGATATCGTTTCGTGAAGAAAGGTGAAACGTTCCCTACCGAAACCATCACACTTGTTGTGAGAAGCTCTGGTTTATGAGAAGCTTATACCCAAACCTGCCCCAAATGGGACAACATTTTTACCACGGCATGTTGATGCCGCTCCATGATAGCATGCCAAGTTTCATGTTTCGGACGAATTTTGGATTTACTAGAATTACAAAAGCAAGTACATCGACGTTTGCCGGAGAGCCACGGAGCCGTGGTGTTCGAATTTCATCCCCATTTCTTGCATGTGACATAAGCATAAACCCATGGACACATATATGATTTTACAACCCATGTTGGGTCACCGGAACATGTGCATGTAGTTTAATTTTGAATTGTGCACCTAAATGGCTAGAAAACCAATTTAATGTATAAAATGTTCAAACGAACCCTGAATAATTCCAATTCTTTTACGACACACATATTGTTGCATGTTCAGTGCAGATAAAAGGTCTAGCAATTCAAACACCGTCCATTGCCGCTGTGACCCCATTATGTAATTCAAGTCAAGATGAAAAATCAAGTAGATCGCACACAGTTTATTATCACAAACCGTGTGAGATGCAACACAAAATATCCTGGAGCACCGCCGGTGTATAGTGCGCCTATGGCTTACGCGAGAATATGGCATACACGAGAAGGTGCGTCGGCTACAGTCCACAGCCGGCGTCTCAAGCACACTAGCGCACTCCCCAAATATCATTTCACTGTTCAATCGTCGTCGGTGAAAGATGGGCCCATGGACCTGCGTCGTGAGGGCAACTTCGGTGGTCCACTCCGGCGAGGTCTCGCGCGGTTGCAGCCGCCATGCGCGTGCTAACAAGCTTCGTGAGCGGACAACAATCCGTGGCCGGGCGGCCAAGGTAGCCCAAACGGCAGCTGTTGCTTCTCAGGCGGCGGCATCAACATATGCCTCGGGGATAGCAACTGGCGAGAGCGGCACAACAGCTGTCCATTCGGCAACGGCTGCCTTAGCCCTAATGGAGGCCGCCCACGACCATGTCGAGGCCATCCACGCCCAGCTCGTGGCGGTCACCGCACAAATGGAACAAAGCTTCTCCGACAACGGTCGAAAACCCAAGGCCGGCGAGTTAGCAATCGCCTAAAGCGTTCGAGCATCCGTCCGTTCCTGCGCGGCATACCTTGCCACGATGGAGCCCTCCAAAGCCCAGATCGTGGACGCCCACGCCCAGCTCATGGCGGCCTATTCCAAAAATATGGTGGACGCGGATGGCGAGATGCTTTCCCGAGTATGGTGCGATTGATGCTATGGAGCCCCTTCCCCAGGAGACCGTCAGGCGCGAGACGGACATGGAGGTGGCGGCGGAGATCGACGAGCACCAGCTGTAGTAGTACTCTTTGTTTTGTTTAATCAAGAGCGCCGATATTTAATTTGTTAGAGTAATGTTTAGGTCAGCTAGCTCTGTTTAATTTCTGAACTTGCTCAATTAAGAAGTGTGGGTGTGCTGTAGCCACCTTTGTGTACCCAAATTATGCAATGACGTGGATGACCACTGTAACCATGGAAATTCGAACCAAATTTTTTGACGTTCAAACTGATCACACATGGGTTAAGCTATCTGAATCGTTTGTGATGCTCACATATCGTACACAGTTCTGAATAAGGGACCGTGTCTGATGACACTTGGCGCACCAGTTTTTTCGCTGAAGCGATTCCAAATTTTTGGCTTCCGCGGAAATATCTACCTCCCCGCCCCTCCCCGCCCCCTCCTCCTTACCAAAAGTCACATTTCCCTGTTTCTGCCTTCCTTTCCAAGTTGAAACCTTCACTGCTTTCTTGCAGCGCCGCCTCCTCGCCGGCGACCCTCCTTCAGGCAGGTAATCCACACCGACCCCCATCCTCCTCCTCCTTCCACATCCCACATGCCCCGATCGCTGGCGCGAGCGCGACATCTTCCAACCAAATCACTGACCCCTCCACAAAATAAGCGCCGCCCTAAGCCATGGTGCACGCAGTATAGCCAGGATCTCAAGGAGCATTTGGCAGCGGAGAAGCAAATTGTGGCCACATGCGCGGATGAGGTCGCGATGGCTGCCATTCGTGCCGACCCCCAGATCTTGGATTAGCACCTCGCCGTAGAGGCAACTGTTGATGCCTCGTTCACCGACGCCGTGACGCGGTTGTCTGCTTTAAACGACAGTTCATGGTGTTTTCTCGAGGCCACCGTCGGTGCCTTTGACGAAGACTACGAGGTGTTTTCTCAGCATGCACGTGCTTACCTCATCTCGAGAGCCAGCAGGTTGGTACCCAGAGCGGCTCAGGAAACTCTCCACTACGACGAGGGCACCCGTGAAGCGGAGCCCTCGCCCTCTTCCATGTCCAAGGAGCCAATCGTCATCGATATCTCCCACAATGAGGAGTAGCTTGTCTTATTAGCTCACTAGCTATAAGGACCGATGTTCAGTTTGCTAGCTACTGCCTTTCCTTAACAAACTCTAGTGAATTGTGCTATCTACTTTTACCATGCAATCTTTTGCTCTAGAGTATATGTTCTATATGTCGTGCAATGTGGTGTTCAGTTAACTGTTTGGTTCAATTCTGCAAATGTGATGTTCAATTCTTCAGGGTGCAATTTTCCAAGTTGTCAAGCATGCTTGGTTTGGTTAACTGTTCGATCTTCTATTAGGAGTATGTTATATTATGCAATGTGGTGCTCAGTTAACGTTTGGCTCATTTGTTGTGGTGTTTAGTTAACTGTTTGGTTCAATTCTGCAATGCGATGTTCAATTGTTGTGGGTGCATTCTGTTATTGTATACCATGTGAGAAATAAATCGAATTTGGCTGTACTAAATACATGAGAAACAAATACAATTGCTATATTTCCAAGTTGTTAAGCATGCTTGGTTTGGTTAAATGTCTGATCTTCTATTAGGAGTATGTTATATTATGCAATTTGGTGCTCAGTTAACGTTTGGTTCATTTGTTGTGGTGTTTAGTTAACTGTTTGGTTCAATTCTGCAATGCGATGTCCAATTGTTGTGGCTGCATTCTGTTATTGTATACCATGTGAGAAATAAATCGAATTTGGCTATACTAAATACATGAGAAACAAATACAATTGCTATATTTCCAAGTTGTTAAGCATGCTTGGTTTGGTTAACTGTCTGATATTCTATTAGGAGTATGTTATATTGTGCAATGTGTTTCTCAGTTAACATTTGGTTCATTTCTTGTGGTGTTTACTTAACTGCATGGTTCAATTCTGCAATGCGATGTTCAATTGTTGTGGCTGCATTTTGTTATTGTATACCATGTGAGAAATAAATCAAATTTGGTTGTACTAAATACATGAGAAACAAATACAATCGCTATATTTTCCAAGTTGTTAAGCATGCTTGGTTTGGTTAACTGTCTGATCTTCTATTAGGAGTGTGTTATATTGTGCAATGTGATGCTCAGTTAACGTTTGGTTCATTTGTTGTGGTGCTTAGTTAACTCCACGTGCATGGTTCGTTGTCTAATAGCACATTATTGTGCAATTGCAGGAACCATTCTAATATTTAGGATTTTAACAATTTGGCCTTGCACATGTAGGTCCTACTGTCAGAGGTTTTGACCCACTTTGAAGAAGACATCAGTTCACTACAATATGATACTAACTATGATACCTTGCCTTTTTTATTCCTTTGCCCCATTTCCAATATAGAAAATATATTTATGAACATCCTTGTTTTCAGGACTTTCCAAAGCAGTTCACTGATGATTACCTCTCAAACTAGCTCTATGGTCAGGAGGCGAGGAAGGTTTTCATACAACACCCACGATTCAATATTGAAGTGTTTCTGAAGAGGACGAAGGATGGGCGGTCAATCATCCATAGTCATCGGCCTAAAGTTGCAAAGACCTTCAACATGAATGAAGGATCAATATTCTCTTTCCGCTTTAGCAGTTTTCTAGATGAGATGCATCTGCCTATATACCGTCTATGATGCTAATTTCGAAAGGTTCTACATGTTGCATGTGAAACTTGGTGCTGGTGCAGTTGTGTAACGGGGTAGCTGAGTGCTGAAGCTATATCATGTTGTACTATGATGTTTTTCAATTATGAAATTCTACTTCCTTAATATGGAAATGAAATATATTATGTGCTTAATATGAATGTAAATTAGATTAATAAATGGATTATTAATAATAGGGCAATTAGCCTGCTAATTGGGTTTTGCTATTGCGAACGGTTATTGAGAAAATACCGTGGGCGATGAGCACAGGCAACGCACACAGTTCCTAGGAATAAACCGTGTTGGATCAACGAACAATCACACACAAACTTCTCTTGAAAACTATTTGCGTTAGGCCACCTTGCGCAAATGGTTACCACATAAAAACTGTGTGTTATGGACAACCTTTGCCACACAGTTTCTTCTGCGCATCGTGTGTGATACATTCAATAACGCTAATGATAAAATTATTAATATTGTGTGCAATGGGAACGCTATCACAAACGATTTAACAGGAAAAATTGTGTGTGATGTACCTGTGAACGGAAACGTTTTCCTTGGAGCAACCGTGTGGGGTGTACATACGAACGAAAACGTTTAGCGGGGATTGACTGTGTGGGATGAACTTGCGACCGGAGACAATTTCGCTTGGATAATTGTTTTTAGCTCTATTGTACGTATTTCCGTATTTGAGCGCTCGCCGTTCGCACACGACCTCATTTTGCCGAGCTTGTGTGCCAGGAGGGCATATCCCCAATGGTTTCGGTGTCGTGTGGGAAGGACCCCCATATCGCCGTCACTCACTAGGCGATGATTCCAAATGCCATCGCGGAAAGGGGTTAAAAACTGTTTGTATAGCACCGATGCGTACTAGTGATAGGTGACTCTGTCGCTGACTATCTCTAGTGTTTCTCTATGTTCTTGCATTCATCTTTTGCACGCTTCTTCCCCTTTCAAAAAAAAACTTCATCTAGATTTCTTTTCTTTTCTGTGCTATTTTCTGCATCAAATTCATTGCAAATCCTTCAGTTAGTTCCCTAAAAATCTTTATGAGATCTTATTCGCCTAGTGAGCTGAAATGACAAAATCCTTCATCTCTATTGAACTCGGTCGCACCGATCTCTACCTCTCGGCTAGACCAAACTGTAATACTATATTGCAAACAATTCATCGGTCTAACCGACAAGGACAAACCCAGTCTGACCGATATGCATCATCCTTGACGCTGCCAACTCGGTGCCACCGATAAAAATGAATCGGTCTCACCGATTACAATACTAAGCAAAGATTTTGCCATTTGCATCCTGCATATCTATTCCAGCTCCATTCAATGATTCTTTTCCTCTACTAGCATCTTAATCTACATGTTGCTTTGTAATGTGACCCAAGGACCAAACCTATTTTACTCATGCTCCAGAATATCCCTTCTTGGAAATTGATGTCAAAGGGGGAGAGAGAGCACATCAAAGCTTTTCACACAAAGAGGAGAGAAAGCACAGCAAGCTTATCTCCAGATGCTTATTATCCAAAGAGGAGAGAAGTCACATGTCTTCAATAGGGGAAAGACATGTTAGTATGTATTATGATTGTTTTGCTCTGTTTTTCTATTTTTCTAGTTTGCTCAGATATTCTTCTACCCTATCTTCTCCGATTATCCAATATAAGATTCAGGGGGAGAAAGACACTTAAGGGAAGAAAATCTTTGGGGACATGTCTATATCCATATAGAGTACTAAGTACTCACTCTATACATGTCATCCCAATCTTGGTACTTTTGTGGTTACTCACTGTGCTTTGTTTAGTAGGTGATCTTGTGTTATCTAACCCTGTTTTCTCAAGTTCACCCTCTCCAAAGCCAGCTCAAGACCACAAGGTAAGTATATGCATCACATCCATGTGCATGTTGATCTCTTGCTACTCTACATATTGTTTGCAAGGAGGACTAATAAATATGAAGGTACATTTTGTACATTAAACATCATTTGCTCTGATGCATATAGCCAAGATACATGTAACTCATTGCTTGCTCAGACATGCTTATGCATTCACATGCTCTTACATTCTATATTTACATGATTGCATACATGTAGGGGGAGCATATGCTTGTTACATGTTTTCCCAAAGCTGTACTTGTTATCCTTCATATCTTTATCTGAAGCTTTGATGTATGATTGTCATCAATTACCAAAAGGGGGAGATTGAAAGCACAAGTGCTCCCTGGGTGATTTTGGTAATTAATGACAACATATCTCTTGTTGGACTAATATTTTCATCTAGTGTATTTCAGATGTGTTCAATAGTGGAGTGGCGGGACAAGAGGATGTGGAACCCTTTTCAAGAAGCTAAGGACAAAGATTGGCAAAAGCTCAAGACTCTACATTTTCATTTTAGTGATCCAAGATTACATTGAGTCCATAGGAAAAGCCAATACTATTAAAAGGGGATTAGGTGTTGCTTAATGGGTTACTTGCTCAAAATTCTTAGTGATATGCTCCAAATTCCTCAACCACTTTCTCATTTCCAAATATGTCCCAAATCGAAAAATCAAACTCGGCCCCACCGATTTGATCTATCCGGCACCACCGAGTTCACTTGACATAGCCATTGCCACAAACCCTAATCAGTTCGGTCTCACCGAGATGGGATTTCAAACTCTCTGTTTCCTCTTCGTAACATTTCGTTCTAACCGAGATGAGCGAATTGGTCCCACCGTGTTTGCCTGACCAACACTCTGTTAGCCTATTACAAAAATCGGTCTCACCGACTTTGTGTAATCGGTCAAACCAAGTTGAGGTTTTGCCCTAACCCTAACGCATCGGTCTCACAGAGTTGATACTGTCGGTCCCACCGAAATGTCTAACATTCACATTTTGAACTACTTCAGTCTGACCGAGTTCGTTTATTCGGTTAAACTGAGTTCGTTTATTTGGTCTGACCGAGTTGGGTCAAATGTGTGTAACGGCTAGATTTTTTTTGGAGGCTATATATACCCCTCCACCCCTTCTCCATCAGAGAGAGAGCCATCAGAACATGACTACACTTCGAATATTCATTTTCTGAGAGAGAACCACCTTCTCATGTGTTGAGACCAAGATATTCCAATCCAACCATAAGAATCTTGATCTCTAGCCTTCCCCAAGTTGCTTTCCACTCAAATCTTCTTTCCACCATATATCCAAATCTGTGATAGAGAGTTGAGCGTTGGCGAGACTATCACTTGAAGCACTAGAGCAAGGAGTTCATCATCAACACACCATTTATTACCTTTTGGAGAGTGATGTCTCCTAGATTGGTTAGGTGTCACTTGGGAGCCTCCGACAAGATTGTGGAGTTGAACCAGGGAGTTTGTAAGGGCAAGGAGATCGCCTAATTCGTGAAGATCTACCCTAGTGAGGCAAGTCCTTCGTGGGCACCGTCCATGGTGGGATAGACAAGGTTGCTTCTTCGTGGATCCTTCGTGGGTGGAGCCCACCGTGGACTCGTGCAACCGTTACCCTTCGTGGGTTGAAGTCTCCATCAACGTGGATGTACGATAGCACCACCTATGGGAACCACGCCAAAAACATCCATGTCTCCAAATGCGTTTGCACACTCCAATCCCATCCCTTTACTTTCTTGCAACTTGCGTGCTTTACTTTCCGCTGCGCATATACTCTTGCCATGCTTGCTTGAAATGTATTGTGAATGTTTGAAATTGTGCTAAAAACTCCACCTCAACTTAAAGAACTTAAAAACTGCTACTTTTCTTGTTGAGTGTCTAAACACTCCCCCTCTGGACACCTCTTCTTCGATTCTCACACAACGGCAGTCACACTTGTCAGCATGCTAAAAACCGCCATAGTTCATGTCTCGCAACCTCCCTAGTTCATCCTAGCATGCAAGTCGGCTCAATCATATTGATCAGGCATCTCCTTTTGCTTTTTCTCAAACCAACCTTTTCTTTTCAGGGACATCTTGCTCAAGTCCATTGTCATGAAAGCGTTGAAGTCGGGGTCGTCTTGCGCCGCCGTCAGGTAGGGCGTTCCATCAAACAACTTGTGGACATCGGGGAGCTAGGTTGGCTGTAGGAATTTCCCGTGGCGGCTTCCTTTGCATCCCTATGGCCGACTGGCCGATGCCACCGGACCTCGAAAGATTCGTCGTAAAGTTTCATCATGTTCGGACTTCGGTGGGTATGATTTTAATGCGAAACAAAAAACAAGGAAATGCAAGAACTGTTACTCGGCACTAAGTTGATAGGTTAGTCCATAAAAATAATATAAAATGGCATATAAAGTGTACAAAGTGATAATATAATAGCATGGAACAATAAAAAATATAGACACGTTGGAGACGTATTAGCATCCCCAAGCTTAATTTCTGCCCTTCCTTGGGTAGGTAAATGATGAATATATTTTTTGATGTGAAATGCTACCTAACATGTTCTTGATCTAGTAATACATTTGAAGTGTGAATATTGGAAGCAAGTGATCTATGGCAATAGTCTATCAATTTGACATGAAAATAATAATACACAAACATACTAGGAAACAATCTTTCCTTTTTTTCTATAAAAAAACTAAAGAACGTTATCCCTACCCACTTAATCATGTAAACATGGCATAGCTCGGTCTTCCTAACACAATTATATCTACCATGAATACCTCGGTGCCAAACTAAGAAATCATATTATACTTTTTCTTGCTTTAGCTTTTTCAACTCTCACGCAATACCTGGTCGTGAGCCATGAACTTAGCAGTTTGGATCGCAAAGATAATGATGAGTGGGTCTTGTAAGGGAAGACAAAAAGGGTATAAAATAGTCTCACATCAATGAGGCTGGTTGTTAGGCAATGGAGAGGCCTTACAAATCGATGTCAATGCAAGGAGTAGGTATTGCAATGCATTGGATGCCTAGAGCTATAAGTGTATGAAAGATCTCTATATCAAACTAAGTGGGGGTGCACCCAACTTACTTGCTCATGAAGACCTTCAACATTTGAGGATGCTCGTCATTGAAATTTGCAAGTCAAGTTCTAATAATGTAAAATCCCATTAGTACACGAAAGTAAAAAATCATGGAGACTCTCTATATGAAATACATGGTGCTACACTGAAGCACAAGTGTGGAAAAAGATAGTAGTGTGCCCCTCTCCCTTTTTCTCTCAATTATTTTTTTCTCTCTCTTTTCCCCCTTTTTTGAATGGCCTTGTTGTCGGTGTATTGGGAACGACACCTATGGGATCACAAGAATCCCTACTACAGTTAGCGGGGCACGGGGTTGAGAGAAGAGCGGATCGAACAGATAGCACACGGTTCGTTTATCCAGGTTCGGGCCGCGACGATGTGTAAAACCCTACTCCTGCTTTGGTGGATTGTATGTTTGTGTTCCTCAGCTAGCTATGGGGCGTGAGGAGCTCCAAAAAGCTGAATCATCCTCCTGGTCGCCTCGGGCCTCCTTTTATAGAAAAAGGGGTTGCCACAGTGGCACACAGGAGGTGGAAAGAGTACAGTGATGCGAGGTTATCCCTCGCATTACATGACAAGGCGCATTTAATGCGTCTTGCTTAGGTGTCCTTGCTTTATCGAGGAAGGGGGAGCTATCTGTCTTGTCCGTCGCCGCTCCTTCTTGTGTCGACACGCACCCTGGCCAGCGATGCCTGAGATGCCATGTAGGTAGGAAGGCAGCTGAGATGGCGCAATGGTGGGTCTTCACGAAGATTTGCATGCCACCACGTAGGTGCCTGCCCAGCTGGTTGGGTCGGCAGCTGCATAAGGCGGTTGGAGTTTAGTCAGCGTGGGCCTGATGGTGGCCCTGCGGATGTCCTCGGCAAGGGCCTTGCCGGGCCCCCGGCAAGGGTCTTGCCGTGGTGCCTGCTGCCATCCCCGGCAAGGTGTTTGCCGGAGGTCTTGTGGACTTCCTTGGCTGGGATCCCGCCAAGGGTCGTCGTCTTCTTAGTGCGTGTCTGATCTTGAATGTCTTCACAAAGATCTGCATGCCACTACGGGGATGTCTCCCGAATCCTTGCCCTATGCAGGCAGCGGACTCAAGGGTGATTTGCCCCGTAGGCATGGGGCGAGTTGCCGCGGCAAGGGTCTTGCCGGGGCTGCTAAAGCCAGCCCCGGCAAGGATCTTGCCGGGGCTGCTAAAACTGGCTCCCGGCAAGGATCTTGTCGGGGGAACCCGCTTCGTCCCTTTGCTCTTTGTGGTCTTGTTCTTGGTGTCGCTCCAGTTCCGTCGAGCTTCGGTCTCACCCTGGCTCACCTCCCTTGCCTTGCTTGGTGTGGTGGTGCCCGTGGCTCAGACTGCCCGTGCACAGTTATAGGGGCACAAAAAGTGTACCCCTCTTTTTGTACACGAACACTTGTGAACCCCATTCTCTCTTTTTAGAGGAATCATAAGTCTCCTCCAATTCACTCACTGGTAGGGCAAACACTCTAATAATGATGATCATCACACTTTAATTTACTTACAACTCAAAACAAAAAAAATATGAATACCTATGAATGCCTTTGGCAGTGTACCAGGATGTGCAATGATCTAATATAACATGTATAACAATGATGAATTGTAGCTTTACCACAAAATATCATGTTGATACGTCTCTATTGTATTTAGTTTTCCTAATGCCTTTTCTCTTGTTTTGGACTCTAATTTTCATGATTTGGATGAAACTAAACCGGACTGACGCTGTTTTTACCAGAACTACCATGGTGTTGTTTTTGTGCAGAAATAAAAGTTCTCGGAATTGGACAAAAAAATTGGAGAATTATTTCAGAATAAAAGAAAAATACTGGAACCAAAAACCACCGGAGGGCCCCCTAGCCGAGCACAAGACTTAAGGGCGCGCCCTGGTGGTTTGTGCCCTCCTCGAGGCCCCACTGACACTAAATCTGCCACTATAAATTCATATTTTCAGAGGAAAAAATAGGAGAGGAAATTTCATCATGTTTTACGATAGGGAGCCACCATCACCTCCTATTCTTCGTCGGGAGGCCAGATCTGGAGTCCGTTTGGGGCTCCGAAGAGGGGAATATTCGGTGTTCATCACCATGAACCCTCCTTCATCACCAATTCCATGATGCACCCCACCAGGAGTGAGTAATTCCTTCGTAGGCTCGCTGGTCGGTGAGGAGTTGGATGAGATTCATCATGTAACTGAGTTAGTTTTTCTAGGGCTTGATCCCTAGTATCCACTATGTTCTGAGACTGATGTTGCTATGACTTTGCTATGCTTAATGCTTGTCACTAGGGCCCGAGTGCCACAATTTTAGATCTGAACCATTTATGTTTTCAACATTATATCTATGTTCTAGATCCGATCTTGCAAGTCAAATGCCCCTGCTGTGTGTTATGATCTGTAAACCCTGGGCTGATAGTAATCAGGATACTTTTCGGTGATGACCGTAGTTCGAGGAGTTCATGTATTCACTATGCCTTAATGCTTTGTTCCGGTTCTCTATTGAAATGACGCCTTAATATCCCTTAGTTTCCTTAAGGACCCCGCTGCCATGGGAGGATAGGACAAAAGATTTCATGCAAGTTCTTTTCCATAAGCATGTATGACTATTTACGAAATACATGCCTACATTATATATATGAGCTTGAGCTAGTTCTGTATCACCCGAGGTTATGACCGTTATATGATGAATATCATCCTGCGAGTGCACCGATCAATGCCACGAGTTTTCCAAATATTGTCTTGATAAGTTACTCTTGCTATTCCTGTTGTTACAACTGCCACAAATCACTGATGTTTCTGTTACCATTACTGCTGCTATAAAAAACTATCATACTAATGGGCTACTGATCACTTTTCCGCAGATACTTAATCTCCAGGCGTGGTAATACTTGCAAATATTGTCAACTCAACTGCTAATACTTGCAAATATTTAATCTCCAGGCGTGGTAATATTTGCAAATATTGTCAACTCAACTGCTAATACTTGCAAATATTCTTTGGCTCCCCTTGTGTCGAATCTATAAATTTGGGTTGAATACCCTACCCTCAAAAACTGTTGCAATCCCCTATACTTGTGGGTTATCACATGTCAGCTAGATATGATCATGCGAGGCAATATGACAATGAATACTCGAGTCATGTCAATAGTAATGAGGGAAGTTGCATGCATATATATCTCCAAATGGCGATGGAAATGCCATGATAGGTAGGTATGGTGGCTGTTTTCAGTAAGGATATAATCTTTACCTAATAATAAAGGGTGATTGCTTCTTCCTCCCTAATTTTCGTCCGTTTTTCGTACATCGTCCTCGCTTCCATATTTTCCGTTCGTCCGTTCGCTTCACCGTACGTGGTATGCAGCTTCGTATAAGTATAATGGGCCAATTTTTTGTTATGGGCCGCTACAAAAGTTGGACCTCACGGCTTGCCCTCCCCTCCCTTACGGGGCAGAAAGCGGAGTTTGCTTATGTCTGTGCTAAATCTTTCAGATTTCAATGAATAGTCCCACCATGCCCCTTTACATCAAATTCTAGCAACTTATATACCTTCGGAGTTGCATGATTCAACAAGCCAGGGAAAAATGGTAACATATGATTCATCTTTAGCCAAGAGAAATGAAGAAAGGTGCCTACCTCTATTTTGCTGAAGCGAGAAAACAAGGAGAGGTGCATGAATCCAAAGAAGAAAACAACATTCATCTGAAGAAAGGTGCCCAGCCTATATAGAAAGGTATCTGAAGATTCTGAAAAGATGATTGGTGCAGCCATGGGGTTTACAGCCATTCTGAAAAAATCATAAAGAAGAAGAAAGCGCAGCTGCGCAGGGGGATACAAGAAAAATTGATAGTGGCCCGCCTGAAGTATGCTCACACGAGCTTGATTTATATACAGAGATGGGAGCTTGTGCGTGCCACTGGCAGTCCCACGCACGCCAGCACCAACATCCTCAAGCGGTCAAGCCGAGCCACATCCCTGCCCACGCGAAGCCACGCAACAAGGCGTTGTCGATGATGAAGATGGGGCTAGACACGACCATGCCCGGATCCTGAGTGCCGAGAGCCCCATGAGCGAGCCCCCGTGCACGCAGGCCGCCTGCCAGAGCCCATGCCGCCCCCTTCGCCCTAGCCACCGGCCACCCACCGGAGAGGGGCTCCACCACCATGGCATGGGGACGCCGCCGTCCCCCCCTGTCGCAGCAGCAACACACGATACCTCCCGCGCCCACCTTGAGGGCCGGCGGCGAGGTGGCAGGCATAGAGGTCGGCGGCGCTGGGTGTTCGACTCGATGTCGTGCGACACGGGGATAACTGCGGGCAACTTCAGATGAGAACCTAGCGCGTGGCGATGCGCCTGGTTTCTTCTAGCAATCAGCCGATGTGTCCACCCATAAATTGTTTTCCTATTTTTATTAAGGATGCTAAGTGATACAAATGAGTACCACAAATAAGGAAATTACATCCGGGTCCTTGAGGAACCCACCAACCAACCACTCCACCGTGAGTTGCGGGGCGCGACGCCGCTTCAGTCACTTTCACTTAAAGTCGGAATGACTTTGAAAGCCGCAGTCGAACCTTTTGACGTTAAGTCTTCAAGCAACGGTCCCATCGGAGTAGCGCACTAGAGAAGAGGCCGAAAGGATGCACCACTGAAAGCACCATCACACCTCCCTCGCCGTCGACGAAGAAGATAATAGAATCAGCATCGCTCCGGTACAACAACCATACGCCTAGATCAAAGGCCGACAAAGGAGAGCCCATCATTGGAAGGGATCTTCGGGAAGACAAATTTGGCACCGTCGACATGCAAAACAACGACAAACGAATGACGACCAAATACACAATCTCACCGCTAACCGCGGAGAAGAGAAAACCTCCAACTCACTGACGACCTAATCGCTGGGACGGGGAACGAGTTAAAGTAGAAATTATTCCCTATGCCGACGTCTCCACCATTCACACGCTGGCGGTCGAAACCCTAAATCCTACTCTATGCACAAGCCCGATATGAGGCGCCGCGGTTTCCCACCCCTCCCGCCTCCGAGGCGGACGCCAGAGGAGAGGGGAACCAGTGTGCTTGCGGGCAAGCACAAGAGGGGAATTATTGTCACCTTCGGTTCCGCCTCTCTTACGGGAAGGGAAAGCAAAGCAAAAAAGTTGAAGTTGTTTGGGTTTGGATCGTTCACGGACCAGTAAATAGCTTCGAGTCCATCGCGTGGACGTGTTAGCGTGCATGCATGTGTTTGTTCTCCGAAATGTGCACACATTGACGGATTTGGTGCTACATATTTTTGTTTTAATAAGATTGGATTTGGCTCTATTTGTGTCGCAATAAAAGAGGAAGTTAGAACATCTATACGACAAGGACTTCACAGCTAGAGCTCGCGACAGAAGTATGCATGCCTGGATGCCAAACAAAATATACCTTATTTTTATATTATGTTGTAACTCAAAATGAGCATTGCATGTACGATAATTTTATTATTAGGATGATAATCTAAAGATAAGGTTGTTCACCCGCTGAGTTCACTAGGATTCATGTCACATGTTTCAATGTAGGGCCCCAAACAATCTTATTGTTAATTGAGCCATCATTAGTCATAATGCAAACATGTGCTAGCCACCTGAGCAGTCTGCTGTTGGTGTCTGTATATATAGAGAGACCGTATATATACTCAACTCAAGGATGGAGACCAAGACGTCTAAGCAGCCCGCCCATATTCTTTTTTTTTGCTTATCGAAGTCACGGCATGGGCCCACCATGATTTCACATATTGTGACAATGAATGGATATTAACATGCAAGGAAGGAAACACTTGGGGTATTTAAAGTTAAAGAAAGGAAGAATTCTAGGGCTGCAAAGAGTAGGAAGGATCGTGTGTGCAAGTCGTGTTTGGATCTCACGTTGCAGGTAGGTAGGCGTTTTGGTATAGCAAAGCACGGGTTCTCATGCTACCACATGCTCATAAAAAAATCCCGTTGCAACACACGGGCAAATGTCCTAGTAAGGCCTATGTGTGAACGAGCGTACCACTTCACGTGATTTGGATGTACTGGTGAAGTTTGTGCGAATTCTTGAGGTGAGAATGGGGAATCCACGATACCGAGGAGGCTAGGAAAATATGAATAGGTGGAAGTGCTTATAGTCCAAACACTCACATTAGTCATAAAGAAATCCAATACTTATTGTGAAGGCCTATTAACCCTTGAAGCAAATCACAACTTGCATGCCCCTAAAGAGGATGTTGGGAGGAGTTAACCATCGCGCCACCTGATTCAAACAACACAAAGGGTATCAATCAAGGATAAATCATGCTCCAACTTACTATCTATGCAACAACCGATACTTTAATGAATAGGAAATCACAAATATTAACACTAATGTTCCTACTAAACCAAGATAGTCCACTAGTACATTGATACATCTCCAACATATCTATAATTTTTTAATTTTTTTCATAATATTACATTATCAATCTTGGATAATTTATATGCTTTAATATGCAATTTTGTATCATGTTTGGGAACTAACCTATAAACTCAGTGCCTAGTGCTAGTTGATGTTGTATGCTTGTTTTTTGTTTTTTCAGGAAATCAGTACGAAATGGAGTCCAAACGCTATGAAACCTTTAGACGTGTTTTGGGCATAAGAGAACCTAGAAACTTCGGGAGGAGACCAGATGGCAAACGAGAAGACGACAAAGCAACAAGGCGTGCCTTGCTACCTGTTGGGCTCCACGTGGCTCCGTCTGATCTAGTTCCACTTCTATAAATTGTCAAATATTGGGAAACCCCTAGAGATCCAAATGTAACATTTTTTGCCACCGAAAGTCTTTGTTCTTCTGCGGTCCCATCTTGCCGGATTATGGGCTCCGCAAAACCCAAGATGTTCGAACACAGGGGCGTGAACGAAGATCTCTCCCACTCACGTCTACCTAGCGTCTTGCCCTCGCCCAATGAAGAGATTGAAGCAAACAACAAGTGAAGCACGCAAGAGTTTACCCAGGTTCAGGCCACCTTGTGGTGTAAAACCCTACTTCCTGCTTTGGTGGATTGGCCTCAGGAGGGCTAGAATATGAACTAGTATAGTGATTCCTGAGCTCAGCAGGTGAGCTCAGGAGGGTCGGGAGGCAAGTGTTCTTGCTCCTTTGCGCGGTGGCAGAGTTTATGGATCATCCTCTTCACAGTGGGGATCCTAGCTACTTATATAGGCGGCCAGGGTCATCTTCCCCCGAAATGTTTAGGCGCGAAGGGATCCCACAACGGCCATTTTGAGCGGGAACATAAGGATGTTCCTGCCCTGACAAAGCAGTCTTCGCCAGCAAAAGGGTCAGGCGGTGATGCAGTGGTGGGTGGTGACAACCCAATTGTCGTCCTTGTGGTCTTCGGTCTTGTTGCACCAATGGGGAGACCATTTTCCCGCTCCTCGGGAACCTGCGCCTGCACTGCCTCCTTTGCACCGAAACGGCAACTGCGCCGCTGGCGGGCACTGGCACCTGCTGGCGCGGTGCATCACTGCTGACGTCACTGCCTCCTCCTGAGGCAGGCTTGGCCTTGGATTCTCCGCCCCTTCGGAGCACCTTGCCGAGGCCGCTGCTGAGGGGGTCTTGACGTTGTTCTCCTCATGAGGCCGAGCCCCCTTGCGAGGGTCTTGGGCAGCTGGTCGATCAGCCGAGCCATACCAGGCCGTGGTAGGAGCGCGTCGCGGCCCGCAGACATGCAAGTCTGGGTACCCTGGTTCCCAGGATGCCGAAAGTAGCCCTCGGGCCCAAGGTGCGCGCGGAGTTGGCTTCGAGGCGAAGCCTTAGTCGAGGACGAAGCACCCCGGGCCCTAAGAGGCTGCGGGCCAGGCTGACACGTGACTGTTGGATGGGATGTGGCGACTCTGCTCCCCACGCAGTCTTGGTAATCGTGTGACTTGACAACTCCTCATCGCAGACGACGGGGCAGTATGGCTGTGACGCCAGTGGCTGGCGGTTGGGCTCCTCCGCCATATAAATGGGACTAGGGGGGGAGCCCCCAAGCCATTTTTTGGCCAGCGCTGTCTTCCTCCTTGCTTGTTCCCCGCTCTTCCTCTTGCTGCGAGATCACCATGGCGCCACTGAGGAAGCCGTCCGCCGCAGAGAAGGGGAAGGCCCCGAAGGATCTGGCCCTGCTACCGTCGAAGAGGGGCCGCGGGCGTCCCCGCAAGCATGCCGCTGCGCCCGCAGCGACTCCTCGAGGAGGCGGGCGTGGCCTTCCGAGTTCTACCGCGGCCGTTGGTGAGAGGCGTGGTACGTCCTCCCATGGTGAAAGTGGTCGTGGCCGTGATGGGAGTGGAGGCGCGCGACAGCGCATGGCGGTCATGCGTCCTCCGCGCCCACAGCTCCACTCAATCGACATGTCGTCGGAGATCATGCTGTGGGCGGAGAAGCCTAGTGGCTCGTGGCTCCGGCTTCCCCGCTCATTCGGCGACGTGTTACCAGTCGCAAGCCCTGGCGGCGTCTGGCTGCAGGCTGACGGTTGCTGCAGTGGTGCGTCCTGGGTGGAGGTTGATGTGGCTCCCTCGGGCGATGTCTTCCTGGAGCGCGGCTGGTAATCGTTTGCTCGCGCGCGCCGGCTGCAGGGGAGGTGTGCGCTCCACTTCAGGTACGATGGGGCCTCCACACTGTTTGTCAGGGTCTTCTCGGAGGAAGGGAGGTGCCTTGGGTGCTGTCCCGAGGCCGATGACAAAGAGGATGACGGGGACAGCGTCCGGAGGAGCAGGTCCTCCTCCAGAGACGATCTTAGTCCTAGGGGGCACCACGGTCCCCCTCTATGGCAGCAGCAGCTCCTCCAGCAGTGGCGGCCGCGACGAGCCACCACGCCGCCGAGCCCGGCCTGGCAAGGGAGGGGGTTGCCGCGCCGCTGTGGCTCGGTGAAGCCAGACGAACTGGGAGACTCCAACTGAGCGGGAGCTGCCTTTGCTTCTTCTTCTTCCTTTTTTTCTTCATGTCCTTCCTGTGTCAAAACTTTAACTTGCCTCGAGAAGCCGTGTAATGGATTGCGACATATGTATGAAGCTGGAACTTGCTATCATGTTCTTGGTCTTGGTGAGATTACTTAGCTTATGCGTTGCGACGTCTTGAGGCGAAGTGCTCCTGACTCATTGGCGTCATGAGCCCCCATCGGGTCATGAGGAAGGCTGAATTTGGAGTACTCACGCAGCCCCCGAGTATGGGTGAGCCGCTGAGAGCTGCTGGGAGCGCCGAGCGTGGACTAAGGCGCCAAAGCCTGAGCCGGCTCGGTAGGATAGATTGCGCGGACTGAAAAGCCCGACGCCAGAGCCTGAGCAGGCTTGGCAAGGTGAGGTCACGGGGCCATGGAAGACGAAAGCCGGTGACCGACCGTGCCCTAGCGCCCACGCGCCAGGCACGCGAAGGCGAGCGAGTGGCGCAGCCCCTGCTTAATAAACTGAACTTAAAACCGGCGAGAAATATCCAAGCAAGACTCCCAACCAAATGCAAGAAACACAAGAACTTCATAGCATGGGTAGAGGAAGGGCTGATAGCCAAGGAAGTAGAAAAGTCTGACAGCCAAACACCAAGCCAAAAAAGGAAAAAGGTCGCGTCCGACCCCTACACTACGTCTTCTTCCTAGCGCGGAGCTAAGGACTACAACTGGGACGTGGGTGGGAGCCCACTCTGAGGGCCCGTAGGCAACGCACGGGAGACTCCGAGGCGTGTACAACCCCAACTCATTATTACGTGAGAGTGTCACGAGCGGAGACCTTCACGGGCACGGAGCCTTGATTACAGATAGGACCTCCTGAGGTGTTCAATGTTCCAGGAATTCTGGATAGGTGTCCCATCCTGCATCTCCAGGCGCACATCACCAGGCCTAGAGACACGGGCGATTCTGAATGGGGCGTGTACAGCCCCACTCATTATTACGTGAGAGTGTCACGAGCGGAGATCTTCTCATGTGCCCGCCCCTTCACCATGAGGGCCCAGCCCCGCGCTAGTCCGCTCCCGCCATGAGCTCACCAGAAGGCGGTGTTCATGAGGTGGGACACTGCACATAGTGGGGGGATGGGACCTTGGCTATAGGCCCCCCCTGTCAAGCACTAGGCACACCGCTTACGCGACCTCCGGGAGCGATTCACCCTGGGGGGCTAACGTCGTCCGGAGGCATGACGTCCTCAGGTGCGAGGGGGACCCCGCCCCACTCATGCTCGTAATGACCTCTGAGCCCTCCTGATCAGGGTCGGGCCCTGAGGGTACTGGATTACGCGAGCGGGGGGATGGAGCCGCGGTCTTGGGCCCTCCTGGCGTGTGTAGGACGGGATGCCGTACCGCCTCCAAACTTACCCTCCACAGCCCGGGGGATGGTACGTCGCGAGGTGCGACATCTTGAGCTTAAGTGGAGGGAGAGGAGGCCCCTCCCCACACGCATCATACCCACCGCCGGCGAGCCCCTGGTAAAATCCAGGGCGGGCTCATGCGCGACGGGTCACGCGTGAGGGGACGAGGGCCTGACCCGGGCCTTCCCTCCCTTTCTGTCTTGATGCGGCATCATGACCTTAGTGGCAGTGAGGACGCCAAGCAAATAGATAATGCAAGTAGGGAGAAACAACTAGCCTTGATTTATGCGCAAAAGAGACAGCTGTGGGGGTGAGCCCCCGACAGCTCGAGGATGATGCAGCTCGGGGGGTGCCCTCGACTGAATACCTGAGACATCACCTGATACTTGTCGTCAGAGAAGAGTTGGGGTAGCTGAAGACACGAGTCGTGCGGGTCGCTCCTGAGGATCGCCGGGCTCCTGAGGCCCAGGGGCTCCGTAGGCCCTCAGTGGTCACGGGGGTCCGGCTCCTGCTTCGTCAGGACCGCCTGCCACTGAGCCTCTGCAGGGGAGAGTCCTCCTCCAGCCGAGAGCCATCGGCCAGAAGGGCTCCAGAGAAGCGGCTCGGTTGAGGCCTGCGATGTCGACGCGGACGCGGAATTGGTTGCTTGGGTTACGGGCAGGTGAGCTTGGTGTCGTGCGGTTGTGCCCACCGCGTATGAGCCTTGCGTACTGAAGTTCCTCGGTTGCCTGGTCGATGAAGTCCTGAGCCCCCAGCGCTGTATGGCTCACACTGGGCTCACAAAAACACGCCTCGAGACACGCCTGCACATGGTGCCCGAACACCTCCCTCGTGACGCTGGTCAGACCAGAGGAACTCCAGACGAGAGGCCCCGAGGCCGTCCTGAGTGGGGCGCCGGGCGCGCCTCCCTATGCGAGGGTGGAGGGCGCCTCATCAGCAGGCGCGGGACCCGAGGCAGTGCCGTCAGGAGCCCCTGCGTCCTGAGGTACGTTTGCGGGCAGGTGCTTCTTCTTCTTGGGGGCGGTCTGCAGGGCGAAGACGGCTCCATCTCCGTCGGAGCTCTCGACCGCTGCAGTCTGGTAGGCGCGCTCTAGGGAACGCACTGCTTCCTTCTCGTCGCAGGCGATCGTGATGTCCTCGCCACTCCCGGGCATCTTGAGGATGTTGTAGCCGTGATGGTTCGCCGCCATGAACTTGGCGAGGGCCGGATACCCTAGGATGGCGTTGTACGGGAGGTGAATGTTGGCGACGTCGAAGTCGATGAGCTCGATGTGATAGTTGTCGCAATCGTCGAAGGTGACGGGAAGGCGGACCTGCCCCATCGGGAGTGTGGAGCCATCTATGACTCCGTAGAATGGCTTGGTTGGGTGCAGCTGATCGTAGGGGACTTGGAGCGTCTCAAAGGTCTGGACGGAGAGGACATTGAGCCCTGCTCCACCGTTGATGAGGGTCTTGGTCACGAGGACGTTGCTGATGGTCGGAGTGCAAAGCATCGGGAGAGTGCCTGGGGCTGCGGTGCACTTGAGCTGGTCCTTGGGGTCGAGGGCGATTACCTGCTTGGTCCACCTGAGGTTGCACGCGGCGTCAGGCCTGGGGAGCGCCGCGTTCACCTCACGAGCAAACTGCTTGAAGATGCGGTGGGAAGTCAAAGCGTGGGCTCCTCCCAGGATGCATGCAACCGCGCGTGGCTACTGAAAGCCCCCTGCTTCGTCTCCCTGGCGGTCGTCGTCGTTCATTCTTGGCGGTGGTGGCAGCGGAGGCATGCCCGCGTTGCCCTGAGGGCGACCCTCATGAGGCCGGTCGTGCCAGGGGGCGTCACGAGGCTGCTCCTGCCAGCGGTCTTCACGAGGTTGGTCACGCCATCCTTGGCGCGAGTTCCTGCCGTCCCAACGTCCTCCACCTCGGCCTCCTCCACGGCCGTAGCCGCGGATGTCGCGCTTAGGGCGCTGCCTGGCGCGCCCACCACGCATCACCCTGAGCTCCTGGTAGTCGTTAGTGTTGTGGCTGTGGACATTGTGGAAGACGCAGTACGGTCGGTTGTCTCTGGGGAGGTCGTCGTAGCCGTAGCCGCGCTTAACTTCTGGCTCTGCAGCCAGCACGGCGGGTCCCTTGCGCTTTGCTTCTTTGGTCTTGGCCTTCTTGTCGTCCGCCTCCGCTTCAGGAAGCTCCTGGAGGGAGAGGCGTCCTTCCTCCGCCCTGGCGCACTTTGCCGCGAGCTTGAACATCTCGAGGGCTGTGCATAGGTCCTCGTGGTTGGCGAGCTCCTCCCTCATCCTGACATCACGGACGCCGTCAGAGAACGCCGACATGATGGCCTCGTCCGAGATCCTAGGGACCCGGAGGCGCATGGTGTTGAAGCGTTGGATGTACTTTTGCAGGGTCTCTCCCGGCTATTGCCTCACACGGCGCAGATCCGCGGCTGCTGGGGCTCGGTCGCGGGTGCCTTGGAAGTTGGCGATGAAACGCTCACGAAGCTCTTCCTAGGAGGAGATGGATCCCACGGGGAGGTTCAGGAGCCAGGAGCGTGCGCCATCTTTGAGAGCCATGGGGAACCAGTTCGCCATGACCTGCTCAATGCCGTTGGATGCCTCGATGCTCAACTCGTAGAGTTGGAGGAACTCTGTGGGGTCGATGGTGCCGTCATAGCACGGAGGCAGGTCCGGCTTGAACTTGCCGGGCCAGACGAGGCGCCGTAGTTCAGGAGCTAAGGCACGACATCTAGCCACGCTCATGATCGCATGCGCCCCCCGCGCCTGCGATGCTGGTTCTTGGGGCGCTGGCGCCACCACCTTCTATGGCGTGCGGTCCTGGCGCTGCGGGCCAGGGGGCCCGCAAGCCCCTGCCTGGGGATGCGGAATCACTGATAGCTCTCCTCGTCATGCTCGTGGGCTATGCGGAGTGGCTCACATCGCGGAGCCTCACGCCGGACCTCCTGGCCGGCGTTGTAGAGTGGAGGCGGAGCCGGGACTCCTTGGCCTTTGTTCCCCGCCGGGGGCGATGGGGGACGGGAGGAGTGCGTTGGTACAGGCGCTTCCCCAACGGCGTTGACGAGCTCGGTGATGCGGTGGAGCCACTCGTCGTAGAGGTCATCTTCCGGGCGGTAGCGCAAGAGCTCCCGCGCCATCAGCAGCGCAGGCTGCTGATAGACCGGCCCGCGGCGGACCAGTGAGGACGACGCCGCGGCTGGTGAGGGTGAAGGCGTTGTCGTGCGGTCATCACACCGCACGGACGGCGGCAACGACGAGTCCTGCTGCTCATGGACGACCGGGTCGGTGGCGACGTTGGCGACCGGCAAGTTGGGGCGGAGCGGCGCACCGTTGCCCGCGGGCGCCTTCTGAGCGACGTTCACGGCACGGCGGGCAGCGCGAGCTCGGCGTGTGTCCACCATGGTGGTGGAGTGAAGTCGACGACGACAGCGGGACGAGGTCGTCGGAGAGGCGAGATCTCGACACACCCCCTACATGGCGCGCCAAATGTCGGAATACGGGCTCCGCATAACCCAAGAAGTTCGAACACAGGGGCATGAACAAAGATCTCTCCCACTCACGTCTACCTAGCGTCTCGCTCTCGCCCAATGAAGAGATTCAAGCAAACAACAAGTGAAGCACGCAAGAGTTTACCCAGGTTCAGTCCACCTTGTGGTGTAAAATCCTACTTCCTGCTTTGGTGGATTGGCCTCAGGAGGGCTAGAATATGAACTAGTACAATGATTCCTGAGCTCAGGAGGTGAGCTCAGGAGGGTCGCGAGACAAGTGTTCTTGCTCCTTTGTGCGGTGGCAGAGTTTATGGATCTGCCTCTTCACAGTGGGGATCCTAGCTACTTATATAGGCGGCCAGAGTCCTCTTCCCCCGAAATGTTTAGGCGGGAAGGGACCCCACAACGGCCATTTTGTGCAGGAACACAAGGACGTTCCTGCCCTGACAAAAGCAGTCTTCGCCTGCAAAAGGGTCAGGCGGTGATGCGGTGGTGGGCTAGGTGGTGACATCCCCCTGTCGTCCTTGCGGTCTTCGGTCTTATTGCACCAATGGGGAAACCTTTGTCCCGCTCCTCGGGAACCTGCGCCTGCACTTCCTCCTTTGCACCGAAACGGCAATTGTGCCGCTGGCGGGCGCTGGCACCTGCTGGCGTGGTGCGTCACTGCTGATGTCACTGCCTCCTCCTGAGGCAGGCTTGACGTTGTTCACCTCGCTAGGCCTAGCCCCCTCGCGAGGGTCTTGGGCAGCTGGTCGATCAGCCGGGCCATACCAGGCCATGGTAGGAGCGCATCGCGGCCCGCAGACAGGCAAGTCTGGGTACCCTGGTTCCCAAGACGCCGACACATCTGGAGGCCTTTCCAGTACTCTGCAGGAGGGGGAATCGATCCCGGAGGGCTTCTACATCAACATTGCCGCCCTTCCGATGATGTGTGAGTAGTGCACCACAGACCTATGGGTCCATAGCTAGTAGCTTAATGGCTTCTTCTCTCTCTTTGATCTTCAATACAATGTTCTGCATGATCTCCATGGAGTTCTATCCGATGTAATCTTCTTTTGCGATATGTTTGTTGGGATCCAATGAATTATGAGTGTATGATCATATTATTCTTTGAAAGTAACTGAGTCTTATTTGAACTTATTATGCATGATTATGATATCTGTGTATTTCTCTCGGATCTATCTGTTTGGTTTGGCTAACTAGATTGATTTACGTTCAGTGGGAGAGGTGCTTTGTAATGGGTTCAATCTTGCGGCGTCCTCACCTCATGATGGAAGGGGTAGTGAGGCATGTATTTGTATTGTTGCAATTCAGGATAAAATAATGGACTTAATTCATATTGCTTGAGTTTACTTTGTCCACATCAAGTCATGTTGCTTAAAGCGTTACTTTAGTCATGAACTTAATACCATAGATGCATGCCGGATAGCGTTCGATTAGTGGAGTAATAGTATGTCGGCATTCTGAGAACCAAGGTACCCATACTTGCCTGCCTCCGGCCCATGGCGTGGCTTATTCAACGGCCAGGTACGACCCACCTACAAGATCGCCAAAAAATAGACTCTCGCGAGGGGCCAAGCCTCGCGAGGCGGACGACGCCAAGAACTCGCAAGGGAGCGCCCCCCAGGTGGCCTCCCGAGGAGTGGAGATTCCTATGCAGGTACCCAGCCTCATGAGGCTACCATGACGCAAGCCATGACGACCCGTGCTAGGCGGGCGCTAGCGAGCGCACATAAGGCAGTTTCCTCTTTAGTGCTAAGGAGGCAAGGACAGGCGCGGGTTCCCAAGGAATCTGGCATAGGTTTCCATTTCGGTGCAATGAGATCAAGGCCGCCTGCACAGCAGAATGGATGTCATCGCCGAGCCCACCGCAGCATCACGACCAGAAGCTTTGCAGGCGAAGACCACCTTTCGGCAGGATAAGATATACTACTTGTCCCCTTTCAAACTTGGCCATTGTGGGATCCCTTCCCACCTACATTTTTGCGGGAAGAGGACCAAGGCCACTATAAATATAGGATAGCCACCATAAGAGGGGATCGGATCCACGGAGATCAGACTACCTCCACCCTCACCCATAGACCTCGCGAGGTTGTTCATCTTTTGTACTAGTTCATCTTCCGCCCTTCGATAGGCCAATCCACCACAAAGCAGGAGTATGGTATTACACTGCAAGGTGGCCCGAACCAGGGTAAATTGCCTTGTTCATCTTCTTCCTTGTTCGCACGGGTAGAGCTAGGCCCTGGGGCGACGAGATCGTAAGCTGAGGAGATCGAGTTCTTCGAATTTCTTGGGTCCGCAGAGCCCTGAATCCGACATAGTAGTAGATGCAGATAGGAGTCGGTCTACTTGTCATGGACGTGATGCCTATATGTTTGATCATTGCCATGAATAACATCATAACTATGCGCTTTTCTATCAATTTCCCAACAATAATTTATTTAACCACCGTATGCTATCATTTTAGTAATATGGTAAAGATAGTTTGAGTGTAGGTGCATTTTGATGTGTCTTTATCTTATTTTTTTTGTTTTTGATATTTTTGTAATGAGACTAATAAAAGCAAATAAAAAGTAGAGCAAGTAAATGATAGTTTGAGTGTAGGTACTTGGTAGGAATTTGTTTACTTTTATTTCATTTTGCGATTTATCTATCTACCACTACAAGATTTAATACTTGCAACTAACAAGTTCAAAGGGATTGACAACCCTCTTACCCGCATTGGGTGCAACTATTTTCTTTTGTGTGTACAGGTGCTGATGTTGGGAATTTACGTGGTTCTCCTTTTGGTTCGATAAACCTTGGTTCTCAATGAGGGAAATACTTATCGCTACTATATTGCTTCACCATTCCTCTTCGAGGAATATCCCAAAGCAGCTCACAAGTAGGAGAAATAATTTCTGGCGCCGTTGCCGATGAGACATCATCAAATTCCTACCAAGTACCTACACTCAAACTATCATTTGCTTGCTCTACTTTTTATTTGCTTTTATTAGTCTCATTACAAAAATATCCAAAAACACAAAAATATTTTACTTTGTTAGTTTGCCTACTTGCTTTCTTTGTCACTACGTCTCAAGAAAAAACCAAGTTGTGTGACTTCTCAAATACTACTAATAATGATTTTATTAGTACTCCAATTATTCCTCTTGCCACTAGTGCGGACTCATATGGTATTAATGCTGAATTGCTAAATCATGTTATGGAAGAACAATTTTTCTAGAAATCGTAATGAAGATGTTGCATCCCATCTTAATACCCTCGTTGAATTATGTGATATGCAAAAGAAAAAAATTGTGGATAATGATATTATTAAGTTGAAATTATTTCCTTTCTCGCTAAGAGATCATGCTAAAATTTGATTTTCATCCTTGCCTCGCAATAGTATTGATTCATTGGATAAATGTAAGGATGCTTTATTTTCTACTTGATAAGATTTTTTCTCTAAGAAATCAAATTAGGAACTTTAAGCAACTTGAGCAAAAACATGTTACACAATCTCGGGAGAATGAAATTAATGATTATAAATTGTCCCACTCATGGTTTAAGCTTATGGATGATAATATAAAACTTTTATGCGGGACCAAACTTTTCATCGAGAATTCTTCTAGACTCTAATGCTGGTGGTACCTTCATGAGAATTACATTGGGAGAAGCTACAAAGCTCCTGAACGAGCTCCAACTGGTAAGAAGGTACTACTTTGAGTGATACAATGAATGCTCTTGTAAATATGCTCACTAGTAAAATGTTCAAGTTGATCCTAATGATGTTCCACTATCTACTTTGATTGAGAAAAATAATGATGCCATTGATGTGAGTTTTGTTGGTAGAAATAATTTCAACATAATGCTTATAGGGGTAATTTTAATCCTAGATCGTATCCTAGAAATTGCTCTAATAATTATGGTAGTTCGTATGGTAATTCATATAATATTCGGATGCCCCCGATCTTGAGAACAGTATTAAAGAATTCATTAGTTCTCAAAAGATTTTCAATGTTATGGTAGAATAAAAACTACATAAAGATGATGATATAGCTAGAAACATGGATAAAATAGCTCATGATGTTGAAACTCTTAAAATTAAAAATTTCCACCTAAGCATTATATTAATGAGTCTATAAAATATATACAAGTCTATATTAATGAAAGGAAAGAGAGAATCGCTAGGTTGAGTGCTAATCAAGAATTCCTAGAAAAAGCCATCCTACTCAGTTTTTATTATAATCATGATGAAGATATTAAAATTATTGGTGTGACACCCATCGAAACTTTGTTTAGTAATATAAAACTTTATGAAAAGGAACCGGAGATGAGTCAAATCTAGCTAGAAGGCGTCCCAATTGTTTCGACGGTGATGATATATATGATAAAAATGATAAAAGTGGGTTTGGTGAGGTCAAGACTTTAAATAGTGATGGGCCCACTACTTTGGATTACAAGGACTTTAATTATGATAGCTATTATTTGATTGAATGTATTTCGTTGTTGCAATCCATGATAAATTCACCTAATGTTTATGAACAAAATAAAGCTTTTACTAAACATAATGTAGAAGCTATGATGCTCATGAGGAAAAGTTGGAACTGGAAATTTATATACCTAGGAAATTACATGATCAATGGGAACCTACTATCAAAGTTAAGATTAAAGATTATGAATGCAATGCCTGGTGTGATCTAGGTGCTAGAGTCTCTACCGATATGAATGAATGTTCCCTTAACTTGCACTTAGAGGATTCAACTATTAAGAAACAATTGGGTAAAATAAATGATGTTCTCATACTTGCTAATAGAAATTATGTGCTAGTGGATTTCATTGTGCTTGATATTGAATGCAATCCGTCTTGTCCTATAATGCTTGGTAGGCCTTTCCTACAAACCATAGGTGCTATTATTGATATGAAAGAAGGAAATATAAGGTTCCAATTTCCAATAAATAAAGGGATGGAGCACATCCCAAGGAAGAGGATAAAACCACCATATGAATCTGTTATGAGGGCCACCTATGGAACTAATAAGAAGGATGACAATACTTGAAACTATGCATTACACCTAGCTAGGGGCGTAAAACAATATCGCTTGTTGGGAGGAAACCCAATAGTTATATCAAATTACCACTTCCTATTTAACTCTACAAAGTATATAAGTGAAGCAAGAGAGTGCAAGTAACTTTTATAAAACATCACACTATGCTCAAAGAAATATATGTGAAGATCATGAGCAATTGCGTAACTCAAAAGATATAAGTGAAGATCAATGAACATTGTATAAATTTGAGATGAATTTGTGTCTCTCATGACAGGTGTGATCAGGAAACAATGATTGTGGAAAAAATCAAACAAGACAAGCAAAAACAAAAGGCGCTCCAAGAAAAATACATATCATGTGACGAACAAATATATATAGCTCCAAGTGAATTTACAGATAGTTCAAAGACGAAAGAAGGGATGCCTTCCGAGGCGTCCCCAAGCTTAGACGCTTGAGTATTCCTTGAATATTACCATGGGGTTCCTTCGGCATCCCCAAGCTTAGGATCTTGTCGCTCCTTATTCTCTTTCCACACAAAACTTAATGAAACTCATGAGATGGGTTAGTATGATAAAGAATAAATCATTCACTTTGGTAGTATCAAGATAAGATTCACAATTGTTTCTACGTAGTACCTATTATATTATATCACTGCTACGAGTTATACTCCCAATGTAATTCATAGAAACTTTAAAAATAAGCACACAATGCAATAAAAACAGAATATGTCAACAACAAAACAACATGTAAAGATGCACGTTTTGCACATACCTCTGCAACACTAAAAATTCTGAAAAGGCAGCGCAAGGTAGAATTTTTTCATAATTGTACTATGATTGTTTTCTTCTAGAAATTTGATCATGTTCCAGTATAGAACTAAATATTGTACACAAAATTTTCTGTTTTTTGCATAGAACCAATAGGCAACCATCCATATCATCCTAAAGGGTTTACTTGGCACAAAAATCAAAATAAAATATTCAAACACAATTACTACAATAGAAATAATCATGTTGACACACTGAAAGCAAATAAAAACAAATGATAAATATTGGATAACCTCCCTGATAGGACCGAGAGTATATCGACCAGAGGGGGGGGTGAATGAGAGATTCAAAATTTTCTTCGAAAGTTTTGAACGGATCCCAAACATAGAAGTGGAGAAAAGGTTCGGTAGAAGAACACTCAACCAGGTAAGCTACTGAGGAACAAATTCTTCAAGATAATACACTATAATGAACTAGGCATAGTATACGATGGGCTTGACAACAAAGATAGTAATGCAGTAAGCTCACACGTAAACAAGCATGACTGAGAACTAGAATTGAGCATCGAAGAATATCTTCGATGAAGGAAAACCACAAATAAATGAAGTAATATGCCCTAGAGGCAATAATAAAGATGTTATTTGTATTTCCTTATATCATGATAAATGTCTTTTATTCATGCTAGAATTGTATTAACCGGAAACTTAGTACATGTGTGAATACATAGACAAAACAGTATGTCCCTAGTATGCCTCTACTAGACTAGCTCATTGATCAAAGATGGTTATGTTTCCTAGCCATAGACATGAGTTGTCATTTGATCAACGAGATCACATCATTAGGAGAATGATGTGCTGGACTAGACCCATCCATTAGCTTAGCACTATGATCGTTTAGTTTTACTGCTATTGCTTTCTTCATGACTTATACATGTTCCTATGACTATGAGATTATGCAACTCCCGAATACCGGAGGAACACCTTGTGTGCTATCAAACGTCACAACGTAACTGGGTGATTATAAAGATGCTCTACAGGTGCTTTCTAAAGCGTTCGTGGTGTTGGCATAGATCAAGAATATGATTTGTCACTCCGAGTGTCAGAGAGGTATCTCTGGGCCCTCTCGGTAATACACATCATAATAAGCCTTGCAAGCAAATGAATAAAGAGTTAGTCATGAGATGATGTATTACGGAACGAGTAAAGAGACTTGCTGGTAACGAGATTGAACTAGGTATTGAGATACTGACGATCGAATCTTGGACAAGTAACATACCGATGACAAAGGGAACAATGTATGTTGTTATGCGGTTTGACCGATAAAGATCTTCGTAGAATATGTAGGAGCCAATATGAGAATCCAGGTTCCGCTATTGGTTATTGACCGGAGATGAGTCTCGGTCATGTCTACATAGTTCTCGAACCCGTAGGGTCCGCACGCTTAACGTTTGATGACGATCGGTATTATGAGTTTATGAGTTTTGATGTACCGAAGGTAGTTCGGAGTCCCTGATGAGATCACAGACATGACGAGGAGTCTCGAAATGTCCTAGACATAAAGATTGATATATTGGACGACTATGTTTGGACACGTGAAGGGTTCCGAGAGGTTTTGGGCATATACCGGAGTACCGGGGGGGTTACCGGAACCCCTCGGGGAGTTAAATGGGCCTCATGGGCCCTAGTGGGAGAAGAGGAGGGGCGGCCAGGGCAGCCGCGCGCCCCCTCCCCCTCTAGTCCGAATTGGACATGGAGGGGCGGTGGTGCCCCCCTTTCCTTCTCTTCCTCTCTCCCTTTCCTTCTCCCCTCCTACTCCAACTAGGAAAAGAGGAAGTCCTACTCCCGGTGGGAGTAGGACTCCTCCCTTGGCGCGCCCTCCCCCTTGGCCGGCCGCCTCCCCGCTAGCTCCCTTATATACGGGGTCTGGGGGCACCTCTAGACACACAAGTCGATCTCTCCCAACCGTGTGCGGTGCCCCCCTCCACAGAAACACACCTCGGTCATATTGTTGTAGTTTTTAGTCGAAGCCCTGCATCGGTAACTTGATCATCTCTGTCACCACGCCATCATGCTGACGAAACTCTCCCGTGAGGCTCTACTGGATCAAGAGATTGTGGGACGTCATCAAGCTGAACGTGTGCTGAACGCGGAGGCTCCGTACGTTCGGTGCTTGATCGGTTGGATCGCGAAAAAGTTCGACTACATCAACCGCGTCACTAGACGCTTCCGCTCCCAGTCTACGAGGGTACATAGACACACACTCCCCTCTCGTTGTTGTGCATCTAGTAGATAGATCTTGTGTGATCGTAGAAAATTTTGAAATACTACGTTCCCCAATAGTGGTATCAAAGCCAGGTCTATTAGTAGATGATATGCACGAGTAGAACACAATGAGTTGTGGGCGATAATAGTCATACTGCTTACCAGCATGTCATACTTTGTTTCGGCGGTATTGTGAGATGAAGCGGCCCAGACCGACATTATGTGTACTCTTACGCGAGACTGGTTTCACCATTACAAGCACTCGTTGCTTAAAGGTGACTGGCGGGTGTTTGTCTCTCACTTTAGCTGAATCAAGTGTGGCTACGCCCGGTCCTTTTGAAGTTCGAAACAGCACATACTTGACGAAAAACCGTTGTGATTTTTGAAGGCGTAGGTAAGAACAGTTCTTGCTAAGCCCGTAGCAGCCACGTAAAACTTGCAACAACAAAGTAGAGGACGTCTAACTTGTTTTTGCAGCACATGTTGTGATGTGATATGGTCAAGACATGATGAGTGATACGTTATTGTATGAGATGATCATGTTTTGTAAAGTTATCGGCAACTGGCAGGAGCCATATGGTTGTCGCTTTATTGTATGCAATACAATCGCCATGTAATTGCTTTACTTTATCACTAAACAATAGCGATAGTCGTGGAAGCAATAGTTGGCGAGACGACCATGATGCTACAATGGAGATCAAGGTGTTGTGCCGGTGACGATGGTTATCATGACGGTGCCTTGGAGATGGAGATCAAAAGCACAAGATGATGATGGCCATATCATGTCACATATTTTGATTGCATGTGATGTTTATCTTATTATGCTTCTTATTTTGCTTAGTACGGTGGTAGCATTATAAGATGACACCTTACAAAATTTCAAGCAACAAGTGTTCTCCCTGAGTATGCACCGTTGCAAAAGTTCGTCGTGCCGAGACACCACGTGATGATCGGGTGTGATAAGCTCTACGTTCACATACAACGGGTGTAAGCCAGTTTTGCACACGCAGAATACTCGTGTTAAACTTGACGAGCCTAGCATGTACAGACATGGCCTCGGAACACAAGAGACCGAAAGGTCGAGTGTGAATCATATATTAGATATGATCAAAATTAGATGTTCACCATTGAATACTACTCCATCTCACGTGATGATCAGACATGGTTTAGTTGATTTGGATCACGTGATCACTTAGATGATTAGAGAGATGTCTATCTAAGTGGGAGTTCTTTAGTAATATGATTAATTGAACTTTAATTTATCATGAACTTAGTCTTGATAGTTTTTTTTGCATCTCTATGTTGTTGTAGATCAATGGCCCGTGCTACCGTTCCTTTGAATTTTAATGCATTCCTAGAGAAAGCTAAGTTGAAAGATGATGGTAGCAATTACACGCACTGGGTTTGTAAATTGAGGATTATCCTCATTGCTACACAAAAGAATTATGCCCTTAAAGCATCGCTAGGAGACATGCCCCCTCCCGCTAATGTAGACGCTTTGAACGTCTGGCAGACGCGGTCTGATGACTACATGATAGTTCAGTGTGCCATGCTCTACGACTTAGAACCGGGACTTCAACGACGTTTTGAACGTCATGGAGCATATGAGATGTTCCAGGAAGTTCTATAGCTGTAAGATGGAGGAGAATAGTTCTTTCAGTGAACACTTGCTCAGAATGTCTGGGTACTACAATCATATGACTCAACTTGGATGCAAAGTTGTTGAAGATAGTGTTATTGATAGAGTTCTTGAATCACTGCCACCAAGCTATAAAGGCTTCGTGATGAACTATAACATGTAGGGGATGCAAAAGACAATTCCCGAGCTCTTCGCTATGCTCAAGGCTGCGGAGGTAGAAATCAAAAAGGAGCATCAAGTGTTGATGGTTAACAAGACCACTAGTTTCAAGAAAAAGGGCAAGGGAAAGAAGGGGAACTTCAAGAAGAATAGCAAGACAGTTGCTACTCCCACGAAGAAACCCAAGTCTGGAGCCAAGCCTGAAAATGAATGCTTCTACTGCAAAGGGACTGGACACTGGAAGCGGAACTGCCCCAAGTATTTGGCGGATAAGAAGGATGGCAAGGTGAACAAAGGTATATGTGATATACATGTTATTGATGTGTACCTTACTAATGCTCGTAGTAGCACCTAGGTATTTGATACCGGTTCGGTTGCTAATATTTGTAACTCGAAACAGGGACTATGGATTAAACGAAGATTGGCTAAGGACGAGGTGATGATGTGCGTGGGAAATGGTTCCAAAGTCGATGTGATCGCCATCAGCACGCTACCTCTACATCTACCATCGGGATTAGTTTTAGACCTGAATAATTGTTATTTGGTGCCAGCGTTAAGCATGAACATTATATCTGGATCTTGTTTATTGTGTGAAAGTTATTCATTTAAATCTGAGAATAATGGTTGTTCTATTTACATGAGTAATATCTATTATGGTCATGCACCCTTGAAGAGTGGTCTATTCTTGTTGGATCTCGATCGTAGTGATACACATATTCATAATATTGAAGCCCAAAGATGCAAGGTTAATAATAATAGTGCAACTTATTTGTGGCACTGCCGTTTAGGTCATATTGGTGTAAAGCGCATGAACAAACTCCATCCTGATGGACTTTTGGAATCACTTGATTATGAATCATTTGGTGCTTGTGAACCATGCCTCGTGGGCAAGATGACTAAAACTCCGTTCTCCGGAACAATGGAGCGAGCAACGGATTTGTTGGAAATCATACATACTGATGTATGTGGACCAATGAGTGTTGAGGCTCGCGGCGGGTATCATTGTTTTCTGACCTTCACTGATGATTTGAGTAGGTATGTGTATATCTACTTGATGAAACACAAGTGTGCAACATTTGAAAAGTTCAAAGAATTTCATAGCAAAGTAGAGAATCATCGTAACAACAAAATAAAGTTTCGACGATCTGATCGTGGAGGTGAATATTTGAGTTACGAGGTTGGTTTTCATTTGAAACAATGTGGAATAGTTTCACAACTCACGCCACCCGGAGCACCACAGCGTAATAGTGTGTCCGAACGTCGTAACCGTACTTTATTAGATATGATGCGGTCTATGATGTCTCTTACCGATTTACCACTATCGTTTTGGGGTTATGCTTTAGAGACAGCTGCATTCACGTTAAATAGGGCACCATCTAAATCCGTTGAGACGACGCCTTATGAATTGTGGTTTGGCAAGAAACCAAAGTTGTCATTTCTTAAAGTTTGGGGCTGCGATGCTTATGTGAACAAGCTTCAAACTGATAAGCTCGAACCCAAGTCGGAAAAATGTGTCTTCATAGGATATACAAAGGAGACTGTTGGGTACACCTTCTATCACCGATCTGAAGGCAAGTTATTCGTTGCTAAGCATGGATCCTTTCTAGAGAAGGAGTTTCTCTCGAAAGAAGTGAGTGGGAGGAAAGTGGAACTTGATGAGGTAATTATACCTTCTCCCGAATTGGAAAGTAGTACATCATAGAAACTGGTTCCAGTGATTCCTACACCAATTAGTGAGGAAGCTAATGGTGATGATCATGAAACTTCGGATCAAGTTACAACTGAACTTCATAGATCAACGAGAGTACGTTCCGCGCTAGAGTGGTACGACAACCCAGTTCTGGAAGTCATGTTACTATACCATGATGAACCTATGAACTATGAGGAAGAGATGATGAGCACAGATTCCGCAAAATGGCTTGAGGCCATGAAATCTGAGCTGGGATCCATGTATGAGAACAAAGTGTGGACTTTGGTTGACTTGGCCGATGATCGGCAAGCCATCGAAAATAAATGGATCTTCTGGAGGAATACCAACGCTGACGGTAATGTTACTATTTACAAAGCTCGTCTTGTTGCGAAAGGTTTTTGACAAGTTCAAGGAGTTGACTACGATGAGACTTTCTCACCCGTAGCGATGCTTAAGTCAGTCCGAATCATGTTAGCAATTGCTGCATTTTATGATTATGAAATCTGGCAAATGGATGTCAAAACTGCATTCCTGAATGGATATCTCAAAGAAGAGTTGTATATGATGCAACCAGAAGGTTTTGTCGATCCTAATGGTGCTAACAAAGTGTGCAAGCTCCAGCGATCCATCTATGGACTGGTGCAAGCATCTCGGAGTTGGAATATACGTTTTGATGAGGTGATCAAAGCATATGGTTTTATACAGACTTTTGGAGAAGCCTGTATTTACAAGAGCTCTGTAGCATTTCTGATATTATCTGTGGATGACATATTGTTGATTGGAAAATATATTGAATTTCTAGATAGCATAAAAGGATACTTGAATAAGAATTTTTTAATGAAAGACCTTGGTGAAGCTACTTACATATTAGGCATCAAGATCTACAGAGATAGATCAAGACGCTTAATTGGACTTACACAAAGGACATACCTTGATAAAGTTTTGAAGAAGTTCAAAATGGACCAGTCAAAGAAAGGGTTCTTGCCTGTGTTACAAGGTGTGAAGTTGAGTAAGACTCAATGCCCGACCAATGCAGAAGATAGAGAGAAAATGAAAGTCATTCCCTATGCCTCAGCCATAGGATCTATCATGTATGCAATGTTGTGTACCAGACCTGATGTGTGCCTTGCTATAAGTTTAGCAGGGAGGTACCAAAGTAACCCAGGAGTAGATCATTGGACAGCAGTCAAGAACATCCTGAAGTACCTGAAAAGGACAAAGGATATGTTTCTTGTGTATGGAGGTGACAAAGAGCTCGTCGAAAACAGTTACGTCGATACAAGCTTTGACACTGATCCGTATGACTCTAAGTCACAAACCGGATATGTATTTTTATTAAACGATGGAGCTGTCAGTTGGTGCAGTTCCAAGCAAAGCGTCGTGGCGATATCTGCGTGTGAAGCGGAATACATAGCTACTTCGGAAGCAGCAAATGAAGGAGTCTGGATGAAGGAGTTCATATCCGATCTAGGTGTAATACCTAATGCATCGGGTCCAATGAAAATCTTTTGTGACAACACTGGAGAAATAGCCTTGGCGAAGGAATCCAGGTTTCACAAGAGAACAAAGGACATCAAAAGACGCTTCAATAGCATCCGCGATCAAGTCAAGGAGGGAGACATAGAAATGTGGAAGATATATACAGATCTGAATGTCGTAGACCCGTTGACTAAGCCTCTTCCATGGGCTAAACATGATTAACAACAAGACTCCATGGGTGTTAGAATCATTACTTTGTAATCTAGATTATTGACTCTAGTTCAAGTGGGAGACTAAAGGAAAAATGCCCTAGAGGCAATAATAAAGTTGTTATTTGTATTTCCTTATAGCATGCTAAATGTTTATTATTCATGCTAGAATTGTATTAACTAGAAACTTAGTACATGTGTGAATACATAGACGAAACAGAGTGTCCCTAGTATGCCTCTACTAGACTAGCTCATTGATCAAAGATGGTTATGTTTCCTAGCCATAGACATGAGTTGTCATTTGATCAATGAGATCACATCATTAGGAGAATGATGTGATGGACTAGACCCATTCGTTAGCTTAGCACTATGATCGTTTAGTTTTACTGCAATTGCTTTCTTCATGACTTATACATGTTCCTATGACTATGATATTATGCAACTCCCGAATACCGGAGGAACACCTTCTGCTCTATCAAACGTCACAACATAACTGGGTGATTATAAAGATGCTCTACAGGTGTCTTCGAAAGTGTTCGTGGTGTTGGCATAGATCAAGAATAGGATTTGTCACTCCGAGTGTCGGAGAGGTATCTCTGGGCCCTCTCGATAATGCACATCATAATAAGCCTTACAAGCAAATGACTAAAGATTTAGTCACGAGATGATGTATTACGGTACGAGTAAACAGACTTGCCGGTAATGAGATTGAACTAGGTATTGAGATACCGACGATCGAATATTGGACAAGTAACATACCGATGACAAAGGGAACAACGTATGTTGTTATGCGGTTTGACCGATAAAGATCTTCGTAGAATATGTAGGAGCCAATATGAGCATCCAGGTTCCGCTATTGGTTACTGATCGGAGATGACTCTCGGTCATGTCTACATAATTCTCGAACCCGTAGGGTCCGCACGCTTAACGTTTGTTGACGATATGTATTATGAGTTTATGAGTTTTGATGTATCGAAGGTAGTTCGGAGTCCTCGATGAGATCATGGACATGACGAGGAGTCTCGGAATGTCTGAGACATAAAGATCGATATATTGGACGACTATGTTTGGATGCCAGAAGGGTTCCGGGAGGTTTCGGATATATACCGGAGTACCGGGGGGTTACCAGAAACCCCGGGGAGTTAAATGGGCCTCATGGGCTCTAGTGGGAGAAGAGGAGGGTCGGCCAAGGCAGCCGCGCCCCCCTCCCCCTCTAATCCGAATTGGACAAGGAGGCGGTTGGCGCCCCCCCCCTTTCCTTCTCTTCCTCTCTCCCTTTCCTTCTTGCCTCCTACTCCAACTAGGAAAAGAGGGAGTCCTACTACCGGTGGGAGTAGGACTCCTCCCTTTGTGCACCCTCCCCCTTGGCCGGCCACCTCCCCCTAGCTCCTTTATATACGGGGGCAGGGGGCACCTCTAGACACACAAGTTGATCAAGTTGATCTCTCCCAATCGTGTGCGGTGCCCCCCTCCACAGAAACACACCTCGGTCATAGTTTTGTAGTGCTTAGGCGAAGCCCTGCATCAGTAACTTCATCATCTCCGTCACCACGCTGACGTGCTGATGAAACTCTCCCGCGAGGCTCTACTGGATCAAGAGATCGTGGGACGTCATCAAGCTGAACATGTGCTGAACCCGGAGGCTCCGTACGTTCGGTGCTTGATCGGTTGGATCGCGAAGAAGTTCTACTACATCAATCGTGTCACTAGACGATTCCGCTCCCAGTCTACGAGGGTACGTAGACACACTCTCCCCTCTTGTTGTTGTGCATCTAGTAGATAGATCTTGCGTGATCATAGAAAATTTTGAAATACTACGTTCCCCAACAAGATATACATCAACTCATCGAGACTACATAGCTAAGTGAGAAAGAAGTAATACAGACAACAATGAATGAAATGGTAAAACAGACAGACACATGGAGAGCGAATGAAATGCAACCCGGTGTAGAAGATCAATCAAATTATCTTCACAGAGCACAAGAAATACATGCTGAAAGAAATTCAGAGTGGAGAATAGAACCAATGGTGCTCGATGGCGATAGAGAGATTTGGTAGACCAGTTCACCCTTATGCAAAAGGGCTCCGTCTGGTTGGAGGGGCTGCAACTTAACACGGAAGATAAACTCTCTTCACCCTATTCTCCTTCAATGCAGACTTGATCAGACTCAGGTTGGTTTCACTCGTGTTAGATCCTCGTCGGTGATCTCCAAACATTCGGTGATCGGCGCAAACCACGATACTCTTGGTTTCTTAAGATCTGGCTTGGTGACGACAACAAATTATCAACACTCGAAGCCAAAACCTATCCGTCTAGAGAGTGCACAGTTCTGAAGACTAATAGGTGCAAGAACGATCACTCAGAACTACTGTGATGCTAAACCACTGTCTCTTGATTTTTCTCTCGGTGGATCTTACACTCAAATCACTTGGAGAGGGGTTGCTCAAATCACTCTTCTCAGAAATCTCAAGCGGAGCAGCCAACGGTCAAAGTTGGAGCGGGGTGGCTATCTATAGCCGCAGCCTTCCCTGATAGTAAAAGACTAAATTAGACATACGGTTCAGCCAATAGCCGAACGACACGATTCCAATGGTCAGATTTGAGCACAACGGTAACATTGCTAGTGGGGCAAGTAATGCTAACTCCTCAGTCTGAGACAAATCTCTCGCAACGAAGAAGATCAAAGTCTCTTGTTGGCAAGTATTTGCTCGAAACACACAGAGCTTTCTCTCGTAGATTTCATAGGTTTTGGCTAAGTATCACAACTAATCCAAGCATCGAGAACCTATACCCATCTTTATAGTACGGAGGTCCTATGACTCAAAAGAATGAAAGAAGAACAACGAAATGAATACTATGTCTTCACTTTGTCTTCGACTTCCATTGCTCTAGTCAACTTCTTCGGATGACCGTACTGAGTCAAATGCTTCGCTTAAGCAATAACATTTTGAGGGGTCAATTTCATAACATTAATCCCTTCAACTATATGTCTTCAACAGATATAGCTCGTTCTTCTTTACAATGCAGATACACTTCAGTGAAGTTCCTCGAACTCAGCACCAGAGACAGCATTCTCTTCGGTTCTCTATGGTCTTTTTCTCTTTGTATGCACTAGCAAACAAATCAGTCCATACATGTTTCTGTTAACAATCTCCAAAACACAAGGTAGGAAGATGTTGCACCAATAATCTCCCCCTTTTTGGATGATTGTTGACAAAACATATCACATTGAAGGATAGTGTAAAGAATGCAAAGAATAATGAAAGACGAGAGATAAGTAGGAAGATGAAATATTCTCCCCTGAAGATATGCTACAAAGCATGAAGAACCGGAGGGAGTCTAGATTAAACTTCGTATGAGTGCCATTGAATTGTGATTCGATACTTGACTTTTTTAATGCACTCGATGGTGTTTGAGGTGATTCCTGTCACAAAATCTTCAAGGAGAGTAAGATAAGAGGTTAGTGATTTGTGACAAGGATAAACCATCAAGGTTTTCTCAGAACAAAATTTGAATCCACATGAGATGTAGTTTTCCTGCATATTAGATATACGATATGATTAGAGCAAGAAAACAAATTGCTCGTGGTGGATATGCTTCGAAGCAAACCAACCACAATGCTTCTCGAAAATAGTATCATTATAAGATGATTCTCTGTTCTTCTTGGAGAAGCCAATATGTTTCCCTGTAATATAAGTAATTGTCGATGGCAGTCATCCACAGGAAAAACACATTTGATGATACCTACACACAAAAAGTGTGAAACAAATGATATTGCTGGCATGGGTTATTAACATTACATGATGTCCGAGTATTTCAACACCACAAGCGGTGCGGTAAGTTCAAGAAGAAAATTGTTCAAGGGAAAAACAAATAGCGAATAAAAATACCCTGCAAACCCTGATAAACTATCACTCGATGTAACCCCCTTTTGTCAACAAGTGTCAAAAAGATGGGAAAGACATGCGAGGAATTACTCCATGGGCGAATCTTTCAAATCCAAATTAAAACCGCTCGACGAATCAGTGCATGAAGAATGTGGAATGGTCGAGGCAGAAGCAGGAGTAGAAGCTTTAGTCTTGAAAGGCTTGGAGCTATGAGCATCTGGCTTGTAGACAAGAGCACCGTCTGTGTCTGCAACTTCGTCCTCATGATCGACAAACAATAGATCCGTTGAGGCCAAACACTGTGGGAGCACTGGAGTTTGTCTTTGGACGCGTGGAACAACAAAAAATTCCAGGTAGTCATAATCCTTGTAGAGGCCCTTCTTAGCTAAATCCTTGCCATAATAATGCTTTCTCAACAAGGTCCATGATTGCTTTCTTGCTTCCTTCTCATGTAGAAGAATTTCAAGAGTGTGATTGTCAATCAAATTCAGCTTAGTCACCAATTCCACCTTTTCTTTTCTACCGATCTTGATGTGTATTTCGAGGGTGTGCTGCGTGCAAATACAAATCTCATAGAGAGATGGATTTTCCTCACAAGGGATTTCCACCCTGGCTTCCTTCAATTTTGGAGCATTTTCAGATGCAGTGACATTTGCAGTAGTGTCAACTTGTTCCTTCCCTTCGCGATAACCCTTCACAATGTGCAGCGTGTCATGAACTGGTGGCATGAAAACTTTTGGTACGTAAGCCCTGAAGAATTTCTAATTTGTCAGCTGCTCAATTGCGAACAATATTATCCATGGAGCATATGGCTTCAGAGTGAGGGCTATCTGCTGCACATGCCAGGTTTCAAATGAATGGTCGGGAATGTCAAACTTGCTTCCTTGAGATATTGCCACAAGTGCATTTCCCATGATTCCGTTGATGGAGTTTGGCTTGTTTGTTGGTGTCATAGTATTGCACATAATGTGAAATAGTACTATGTTATCATAGGCCAACTTCTCCGGGTCAACATCAATTCATTCGTCGCCCACCAAGGTGGGATCCATCAGAATGTGAAGTTGTTCTTCAGATACTTCCCAGAAATGCATCATGTGATCTCTGTCCTTCTCAAACTCACATTATGGAATATTTATCAATGATAGAAAATGATATGTCGAACATTTGTCTCTCTCTCTCTCTCTGCCAGTCATCCATTCAAGCGTCCAGGTAGAGGTGTTTTCCATTACTCTTGAGATGTATAGGGTGGCATATAACTAAAGAATAACTTCTTTGTTCCAGCCGTGATTGAAGCACATGAAACCCTTCAGAAGAGCATGTTCTATATGCTCAATTGAAGTATGGAAGCAAGGCATTTCTTCGAGCTTCGCAAAGTTTAATATCTTTTGATTGAAAATCCCGAACTTGCCAAACAAGATCCAAGCATAATAAACTGCTTGTTCCTTAGTCCAAAACCTCGGTGATAATGAAGTTCTTTCTCTGTCGTAAGGGTTGTCCCCAAAGAATTCAAGCTTCGATGAGTGAAGTTGTTCATTAAATGCGGGGCCATTGGGGCCATACTCAGGTGGAAACAACGGAAATGATTCCTGAGGTTTTTTTCCTACGTTCTTCCTCGCTAATTTCCATCGGCTGAACATCTTTAGAGGCTAACGCATTTCCATCGATTGGCTTTACTCGAGTAGGAGGCAAAACTACTTTCACTGAATTAGTTGGCATGATAGCACTGGACTGAACTTCAATTTTCTTCGCCGAAACTCCTTCAGCGGTAACCACTTTTTGATTCTCAATTTCTTTTGCTGGTACTTCTTTGACAACAATTTGATTTTCAGGCACTAGGGCCTTTTCTATCGGAGAGTTATCAATGGTGGATGGAACAACAACTTCTTCAGACTATTGAGACACAACTTGTTCTCCTTCAGTCTGATGCAGCAACAATGGTGGTAAAGTTGTTTGTTATTTGTCTTCTGGAGCCATGGGCTCTTCCAATTTCTTCTTTTACTGTTCTGACTGTGAAGCCAAAGAACCAGGAGGAGGGTCAACCTCCGTCTGGGTAGGGGCACCATATGAGGAGACCAGGGTGGTGTTACCTTAGGAAGCAACTTGCTCCCCCTCAACCTTCACACCCTCCCTTTCCTTCTCTGTGGATCTAGAAGGTTCAACTCGAATATCCTTCAAACGCGTTGAAACTGCCTCGTCATGCACTTGAGGGAAAATTGCTACTATCCTACAAAACTCTGCGCTTGGAGTCCCAACACGAGTCTACAAGAATAAAGTTGTCGTGTTTTTACTCCCATAGATACTGCCATCACCCTCTCCAATTCAAATGGCTGATAAACAAGAAAAGTAATTGAATGTACAGACATTATATGATAGAGAGGTGCAATAGATAGTAGGGAAGAAAACAGGGCATGAAATAATTCACATTTATGTTGTCTAACCAAACAGGATAGCATGACACAATTTCGCATATATTATAGCTAATTAAATAGGGTAGCATGACACAAATTCACATATATGATGGATAACTAAATAGGATAGAATGACATACTTCAAAAAAATTATGACTATGTAAAATGTTGACATGATATAACTATATGATGTGTCTATTGAAGTGGTTGGCATGCCATAATTCACATACATGTCATCAATGGAAATATGATGGCATGATATAATTCACGGATAGAATGACATAATTCAAAATATGATGACTATGTAAACAGGATGACATGATATAGCTATATTATTTCTTTAGAAAATGGGTTGGCATGCCATAATTCAGATACATGTTGTCTATGTAAACATCATGGTATGATATAATTCAAATATATGATTTATGTACTAAGCAATTGAGTAGAGGGCAATCGCATATATGATGTGTCAACTAAGCAGGTGGCATTCAATATTGTGTATATGATGTACAAAGTAAGCACTGCAAGACAACATATGCATGATATGAGTAATATAACCCTGCCAAGTTTGAGCATACACCTCAGGGGGAAAATAGGACTGGTCATCTGTCTCTGAATCCTCCTCTGAGGAGCTATCTGTGACCAACAAGATATCTGCTTCATCTGGTCGCATTGTCTGCTCTGAAGACCTTGTTTTCACTCCAGATTTTTGCATCACCAATTCAATTGGCTGATGCACGGGAAGAGTAGTTGAACATACAAACATTGTCGGCAAATGGAATATGAAATACAACAAAAGGATGGCATGATATAATTCACATATATGATGCTTGCCTAATTGGCATGGCATTGCATAATTCACATATATAATGACTTGCAACAAGATAGCATTGCATAATTCACATATATAATGTCTTGCAACAAGATGGTATTGCATAATTCACATATATGGTAATCAGACACTAAACAGGTGGCATTCACACAAAGCATGTATAAACTAAGCAAATAACATGGCAATGCAAGACACCATATGCACGATATGAGCAATATAACTGTGCCAAGTTAGAGCTAGCACCTAGGGGGGGGGGCAATAGGACTTGTTATCTGTCTCTGAATCCTCCTTTGAGGAGCTATCCGTAACCAGGAAGACATGCACTTCGTCAAATAGCATTGTCTTCTTTGAATACCTTGTTTTCAATCCGGATTTTTCCATGACCGTGTCGAATGGCTGATGCATAGGAAGAGTAATTGAATTTACTAACATTGTTGACAAATTTATTACGTAATAAAAAGGATGGCATGATATAATTCACATATAAGATTACTGGCTAACCAGGATGGCATTGCAAAACTCACATATATGATGTCTGGCTAAACTAGATGGCATTGCATGATTCACATATATGATATAGAAACTAAACAGATGGCATTCACACAATATATGTCTAAACAAAGCAGATGACATATTTTATGTGTAAAGTAAGAAATGCAAGGCACCATATGCATGATATGGCCAACATCAGCATGCCAAGTGAGAGCAAAAGACCTAGGGGGTTATATAGGAGTGGTCTGCTCCCTCTGAATCCCCTTGTGAACAGTTATCTTCCTCTTGATTATAGTATGGAATGGGGGAGGGGCTTGCTTTTGCGCCCACCATGGAGCGACGTTTGCATGAAATTTTATTGCCATGCAAGGCTCGTCTCTTTTGCTCTACATGTTCAGTACCATTATGTACAATAACTGACATGCACGTGAATAAAACATAGTGAGATTATGTAAGGAGTGCATACTGTGGATAGACGCAAAACCAATGATAGTACACACATAATAGCTTCAGTCAAAAAATACAGATAATGGCTCCTTTAATGTTTGTTTCCACCCAACATGAAACTCATAGTAGACACCCGAGAATAATCAGGTAGTAGACGAAAATTATTGATTGCTGCCCCAATATGTACCCCACAACCATTCAAAAAACTCAAGTTTGAGCATTAGTTTGGACCTGACTTGGAGTCTAATCGGTGAACATGACGATAAAGTAGCATGCCATCATGTGTAACATCCCAAATTTTCAATTTGGAATGTTATATATAGGTCATCATATGCATATCATATTTTATTTGCTTTTGTTTTGCGATCCTCGAAATTCTAAGCAGCTCAAGGACCCACAGAGAGAGTTGGGAATTTCACCGTTTTCATATTTGAATTTTCTCAAATATTGGAACGAGGATCTTTTGGTTTAATTATTTTTCTCTCCAAAATATTTCATATTAAAATATATGAGAGGAGATAATATGACTTCTCCAAAATACATGGAATATTGGATGAAATATATTAAAATCAAATAAATAGTTTTATTTGGTTTCTCTGCTATTTTATTTGAATTAGAAAAATGTGCATATTTTTAAAAGTTGCATTTTAGGGCCAAGAAAATGTTCATCATGTTCTAAATATTTTATTTACACGGTGAAAATTTGTTTTGGCTTTTTTAGATTTTTATTTATTTTTCTAGGATTTTTTCCGACGAAATCAGTTTTATAAAAAAGTTCGGACCGACTGGGCCGACGCCCAGACGGCCAAGCGCCAGCCGCCGCCTACCCCTCGCCCGCGCCGTGTCCGACCAGGACTCCGGTCGGAGTCCGGCCGCCGCATGGGAGCCTCGCCCCCCGGCCCCCTTTGAAAGCCGAGCACCCCCCCTCGCCTCCTCCTCAGCCCGCCGCCGCGTCGCGCCTCCATCGTCGTCGTTGCCGCACGCCGCCCGCCTCCGCAGCTCGTGCCACCGCCCGCGCTGCCTGCCGCTACCACCTCCAAACCTCACACATTGCATGAGTAGGATCTCTTAACTTGTGTGTCTGGGAAGTAGATGATGAGGTAGAATGTGATGGCCTAGCTTATTAGGGATGATAGACTACTCATATCAATAAGGAATTCCTTCTTTTCCGGGAGCCCATTAGGAAAGAACTCCAAAGTTAAGCGTGCTCAACTTGGAGTAGTTTCAGGATGGGTGACCGACCGGGAAGTTGCTCCCTGGTGCGCAGGAATGAGGACAAAGTGCGTAGAAAAGACTAGTATTGATATGTGAGGCCAGCTAGATCCCGCCAGGAGTAACAACCACCAGTGGGTGTGTCCGAGGCATTACAAGTTGGTATCAGAGTCGACCCTCACGATTACACGGATGTTTGCGGACAGTTTGCGGTCATGTTGTGCATGACGTTTGTTACCCGTCGTGGCACACGGCATGACACATGTGATGTACTGGAAGCACAGACGTATGTGCCAAGAGGGAACGTTCCTGTGGCCCGACGAGGACGTCGGTTCCTCCGAGTGGGGGTGTATGTGATGGCCTGACTTATGTGATGGCCTGACTTATTAGGGATGATGGACTACTCATATCAATAAGGAATTCCTTCTTTTCCGGGAGCCCATTCAGAAACAACTCCAAAGTTAAGCATGCTCAACTTGGAGTAGTTTCAGGATGGGTGGCCGACCAAGAAGTTGCTCCCGGGTGCGCACGAGTGAGGACAAAGTGCGCAGAAAAGATTAGTATTAATATGTGAGGCCAGTCTAAATCCCGCCAGGAGTAACGACAACCGGCGGGTGTGTCCGGGGCGTTATATAGAACCTATTACCTGTTTTATTATCAAACCCCTGGGAGTTACTTCTACAATATGATTATTGCCATGCTATGCTCGTAGACGTGGTTTGGGTTTGAGAGTATCTATGAGAGATGTGAGATTGCTAAATAAATGGTTCAACTTAAGGTCGCAACTTTAATACACATCTGGGTGGATTGGTTGCAGGGCACCTAGAGAATCCAGTGTTGTCCTAGGAAATCCCGGAGGACCCGTGTGATTATCCTATGAAATGCCACCGGCTCAAAGGGATCATAAGACTATTCATGCTAGAAACTTCCGTGTGCAGCCACAATGCCATTATGGGCTCTGGCATAGTTGAGTATATTATGTGAGCTCTTTCAGTGGTGGCCTAGCAGATTTAGGGGAAAGTAGGTGTACGGGTCTACCCAGGGTAAAGAGTAAATTCTTATGAAATACTATGTCTCGATCATCCGTTTCTCAAACACCATATAGTGCGAGAAATCCAACGAAGGAGATCGAGTCTTGTGGGGAAAAGTGCACAAACCTCTGCAGAGTGTACAAACTAATCATGATTAGCCGTGTCCCCAGTTATGGACATCTTGAGTATCTGGTACTTGAATTATTGCTTTGATCTCATCAGTCTAAAATTAATTTGTTGGGTTGATAATGATTACATTATTTGGGATTGAGTTGGAGGAACCTTCTCAATGACGTTTCAGCTACCATGATAGTTAAAAATAAAATTTATTCCTTTGTTGTAGGGGAAAATTGGCTTTATGCAAAACATTATAACCTTAGAGCCTCCACCAGCCATATATGCATGTAGTGATAGCATTTATTTGTTGCTTTCTCTATTGCGTTATCTTGCCAGCATATTCCATGTGCTGACCCGTTTCAGGCTGCAACATATCATGTTGCAGACTTTTCAGAAGAAGAGTAAGGTGCGCTAGGTCGTTTGTCATGCACTCAGCTATGCCGTTGGAGTTGATAGACTCACTTTATCTTCCAAGCCTTCTGTTGTTATCGTGTTAGATGGCCTTATGCCATAACTTTTGTAATAAGTTCTCTTTTGAGACATTCGATGTAATATGTGTGTGATTGCCACTCTGTTATAAATCCTTCGAGTACTGTGTGTGTCAGCACTACCGATCCAGGGATGACACTGAAGCACAGAGACTTGATCCATTCGGGTCAGGTCACTACAAGATGGTATCAGAGCACACGCTAAATGTAGGACACGGCCACTAAGATGAGCCATAGGTCACTCTCCTCTACTCATTTCTGACTCCTCTCCATTTTCAACTCTTTAGGATGGCAGACTTAAGGAACAAGTTTACCCAACCGGACGAAGACACACCTTTTGGCCGACACTTGAAGGAAGTCATAAGGTACCTGAACATCGGAATACCAAGCTTCACCGAGACCTACACCGCCACTTTACCAGAAGAGGAGCGATGGATTATTCAAGTTCAAATTCCTGGGAGGACGTTCATGCCAGTTACTGAGACCATAGAGTTTTCCTTTGATGCACCAACCTGGAGCCTAGGCAAGAGTATGGCATCCCACATTGCTATGGGACGAATTGGAGAAGTCTACAAACAGGAGCTGAAAGACACTATCTACCAGATATGTGGGCGTCGAGATGAGAAATGGGATATGATCAGTACTCTGAAGGACATGTCCATTGCAGCTTTCATCCAGTAGTTAAACCAACACATTCGTTGACAGGAGCACCAGATGTGCGCACGCATGATAGACTTGAAGAAGGCATTAACCAGGAACACAGAACTAGAAGAGGAACTCAAGTCTTCACGTGACGGATATGAGGAGGAAATCTCAATACTTGTGGAGAAGAATGACGACCTGACAAGGAAGCTAGGAGTATTTATGGGAGACCCCGCGCCAGGAGGAGAAGACGACGAACCCAAGGAGATTCGTTCTGAAGACTACATCAGCATCGACGACACCGACTCCGACCGTGATGATAGTGATGATGACTATGAAGACGAAGCTGGAGCGGATATCATGGAGTCTTCCACCGATCAAAATTTCTAGATGACCACCATATGAGTAGTAGTTTTTCCCCATATAGTAGAAGTCCGAGCACTTTTGTAACGATAGTTCTAGACCTTTTGTATGCCCTTGCTTGAATTGATTTGGTGTGATATGATTGTGTTTGTCTCATGTGCATATGGGTAGTGATTCCCCCCTAGACCTCATTTTATTCTAATCTCTCCCCTCTAAACCCATCAGATAACAACAACAACAACAACAACAACAACAACAACAACAACAACAACAACAACAACAACAACAACAACAACAACAACAACAACAACAACAACAACAACAGCAACAACAACAACATCAACATCAACAGCAACAACAACAGCAACAACAACAACAGCAACAGCAACAGCAGCAACAGCAACAGCAACAACAGCAACAACA
>LR738714.1:129080474-129102969 GCA_902687465.1 Secale cereale
AACAAAAACAACAACAACAACAACAACAACAACAACAACAACAACAACAACAACAACAACAACAACAACAACAACAACAACAACAACAACAACAACAGCAACAGCAACAACAGCAGCAGCAACAGCAACAGCAACAGCAAAAGCAACAGCAACAGCAACAGCAACAGCAACAGCAACAACAACAGTCGACAACGTAGCCCATTTTCTGAGGTTGCAGCAGCCGGTGTTTTCCAGTAGCATTGAGCCAATAGTTGCTGATGACTGGCTACGCAAGATTGGAAGGGAGTTGACCACCGCAGGTTGCACAGATGCTGAGAAGGTGCATTTTGCCGCACATCAATTGGATAGACCAGCAACCTCATGGTGGGAGAATTACACAACCACTTTCCCTATAGCCAATGTCACTTTGGATCAGTTTCAGCAAGCCTTTCACACCGCCCATGTCTCAACTGGGGCTATGAGCATGAAGAAGCGTGAGTTTCGCAACTTGCGTCAAGGAAATCGTACTGTGGCTCAGTACGTAGATGTGTTTAGTACTCTATCTCGCTATGCCCCTGATGATGTGGCCACCGATGCCGCGAAGCAGGAGAAGTTTACGGAAGGGCTGAATGATGAGATGAACATACAATTGATGGTGGCAACATTCAACAACTACCAGGAGTTGGTAGATAAGGCTCTTATGATTGAGGGAAGTAGGAGCAGATTGAGAGCCGCAAGAGGAAGTATGGACAAGGAAAGAACAATTCTGGAGCCCAACAGAAGCCCCGTTTCACCCCGAACTTGGAAGGATATACCCATAACCATGGAGGCCACACCCATAATGGAGGGATTTCTCATAACAACAATGGCCCCAAGAATGGGAATGGGAATGAGCAAACAGTAATCATAACCGTTCCAATCCAGCCACACCCGCCAAGAAGGATCTAGGTCACATTACTTGTTTCAAGTGCGGGAAGACTGGACACTATACCACTAAGTGCCCTGAAGCAAAGGATGGGAATGACAATGGAAGCTCTGGGAAGAAGCCCAACCCTTTCAACAGGGGACAAGTGAACCACGTGAACGTGGAGGAGGCTGAGGAGCAGCCAGAAGCAGTTGTCGGTAAGTTTTTGGTTACGTCATTTACCGCAATAGTTCTTTTTGATACTGGTGCATCGCATTCATACATTTCAAGGAGATTCGTGGATAGATATAAGTTTCCCACCAAAGTACTTATCACACCTATGTTATTAAGGTCACCAAGAGCGGAGTATATGGCAAGTCAAGGATGTTTTCAGATGCCATTAACCATTGGAAGCCATGTTTTCCCCTCAGACCTGATAATTTTGGAATCACAAGGATTGGATGTGATATTAGGCATGGATTGGCTATCGATGTATGGAGGAAACATCGATTGTGCCAGTAAGTCAATTTTAGTTACCACCCCAGAGGGAAAAAGGATCAAGTATGTATCCAGGCATGCGCCTAGGAGGACCCAAGTAAATTCTCTCTCGGGAGTTGTTCGGGAGGACGTGTCTATAGTGAAGGATTACCCGGACGTACTTCCAGAGGAGCTACCAGGCATGCCCCCAGATCGGGACATTGAGTTTTTGATAGAACTATTGCGAGGCACCAGGCCAATGTCGAAGAGACCATACCGGGTGCCAGCGAATGATTTGGAGGAAATCAAGAAGCAGATTAAGGAGTTATTGGAAAAATGATTCATTAGACGAAGTTCATCAGCCTGGGGAGCCCCAGTGCTCTTGGTCGAGAAGAAGGATGGATCTTTAAGAATGGTAGTTGATTATCGAGCGCTAAATGAAGTGACGATTATGAATAAGTACCCACTGCCGATGATCAATGATTTGTTCGACCAACTTCAAGGAGCTAAAGTATTCTCCAAAATCGATCTGCGATCATTGTACCACCATCTAAAGATCCGAGAAAAGGATATACCAAAGACAACCTTCACCACAAGGTATGTGCTATATGAGTATACGGTTATATCATTTGGATTGACTAACGCCCCTGCTATTTCATGAGTATGATGAATAAGGTGTTCATTGAATTCTTGGACAAGTTTGTTGCGGTATTCATTGATGATATCTTGGTGTACTCGAAGAATGCAGAGGAACCCAAGGAACATTTGCGTTTGGTTCTGGAGAAGCTCAGAGAACATCAGTTATATGCCAAGTTAGCAAATGTGAGTTTTGGTTGAAGGAAGTTGGATTCCTAGGACATGTTATATCAGGAGAAGGTATAGCAGTCAATCCTACCAAGGTTCAGTCAGTCACTGAATGGTTGGCACCCACCTCAGTTGGAGAGACCCGCAGTTTTCTTGGACTTGTGGGATATTACCGGAGATTCATTGAGAATTTCTCCAAGATTGCAAAGCCTATGACGACATTGTTGAAAAAGGACACTAAGTTCCATTGGACTGAAGACTACGAAGAAAGTTTTCAGGAGTTGAAGAAACATTTGATGACAGCCCTAGTGCTGATCTTGCCAGATATATGCAAGGATTTCCATGTGTATTGTGATGCTTCTCGCTTAGGACTTTGAGGAGTACTCATGCAGGACGGAAGAGTTGTTTCTTATGCCTCCCGTCAAGTTCGACCGCACTAGTTAAATTATGCCACACACGATTTGGAGTTAGCAGTTGTAGTGCATGCGCTCAAAACCTGGAGACACTTTCTTATTGGAAACAATTGTGATGTGTACACGGATCACAAGAGTTTGAAGTACATTTTCACTCAGAAGGAGCTGAACCTCAGGCAGAGGAGATGGTTGGAGCTCATAAAGGATTATGATATGAAGTTGCACTATCATCCCGGCAAGGCCAATGTCGTTGCAGACGCTTTGAGCCGGAAGAGCTATGTTAATACCCTAGTAAATGGAGGATTCCCCAAAATTGCAGAAGATCTCAGGGAGCTTCGTATGGAGCTAGTTCCTAGAGGTTTTGTTGTAGCATTGGAGGTTCAACCAACATTATAGGGAAAGATACGAGAAGCTCAGAAGGATGACAAGGAAATTGCCGATACTAAGGAGAAGATGAGTGAAGGAAAAGCCAAGGGTTTTCGTGAGGATGAACACGACACCTTGTGGTTTGAGGACCGTGTCTATGTGCCCAACAACACCGATATCAGGAAGGTGATACTACAGGAAGCACATGACTCGCCATACTCGATACACCCCAGAAACACTAAGATGTATTTGGATTTGAAGGAACATTTCTGGTGGACAGGACTGAAGAAGGACATTGCCGAGTATGTAGCCGTATGTGATGTATGTCAGAGAGTGAAGGCAGAACATCAGAAGCCAGCAGGATTACTGCATCCTATACCGATACCCGAATGGAAGTGGGACAATCTTGGCATGGATTTCATCATTGGATTACCCAGGACCCGATCTGGATATGACTCTATCTGGGTAGTTGTGGATCGCTTGACCAAAATAGCTCACTTTATCCCCGTGAAAACCACCTATACCAGTGCAAAGTTGGCCAAGATATACATGACCAGGATCGTATGTCTACACGGAGTTCCGAGGACCATCGTATCAGATAGAGGAACACAGTTTACTTCAAAGTTTTGGCATCAGTTGCACCAGACTTTAGGTACCATGCAAGAGTTCGGTACAGCCTTTCACCCGCAGACCGATGGACAGACCAAGATAGTCAATCAGATTCTGGAGGACATGTTGAGAGCTTGTGCGCTAGATTATGGATCTAGTTGGGACGACAACTTGCCCTACGCGGAATTATCGTACAACAACAGCTACCAGGCCAGTTTGAAGATGGCACCGTTCGAGGCATTGTATGGAAGAAGATGCCGAACACCGTTGATGTGGGATGAAGTTGGAGACCGTCAGTTATTTGGACCGAATTTGACTAAAGAGTCCGAAGAGAAGGTTAAGCTGATTCGAGATAGACTGAAGGTTGCTCAGTCCAGACAAAAGAGTTATGCCGACTCAAAATGCAAGGAGGTAGTCTATGAAACCGAAGACATAGCATATTTGAGAGTGTCACCTCTGCGAGGTGTTAAGCGTTTCGGTGTTAAGGGAAAGTTAGCCCCGAGATTTGTAGGACCGTACCGTGTTTTGGAACGCACGGGAGAGGTTGCCTACAAGTTGGAGTTACCCGAAGGACTATCAGGAGTTCATGATGTGTTTCATGTTTCCCAGCTGAAGAAGTGCCATGCTGATATGGCCGATATCCCTCTGAGAGATACAGTACCCCTAGAAGCAATTCAGTTGGATAGTGATCTAACTTACGAGGAGAAAGCTGTCAAGATCCTCGAGTTTGCCAGCCAAGTCACGCGCAGCAAGGTTAACATGTTTTGCAAAGTTCAGTGGAGCCACCATACCGAGGATGAAGCCACCTGGGAACGAGAGGATGATCTACGCAAAGACCACCCACACCTATTTTCTAGCCAACCCGAATCTTGAGGGCGAGATTCATCTTACGGGGGTTAGGTTTGTAACATCACAAATTTTCAATTTGGAAAGTTATACATAGGTCATCATATGCATATCATATTTTATTTGCTTTTGTTTTGCGATCCTCGAAATTCGAAGCAGCTCAAGGACCCACGGAGAGAGTTGGGAATTTCACCGTTTTCATATTTGAGTTTTCTCAAATATTGGAACGAGTATCTTTTGGTTTAGTTATTTTTCTCTTCGAAAATATTTCATATTAAAATATATGAGAGGAGATAATATGACTTCTCCAAAATAAATGGAATATTGGAAGAAAAAAATTAAAATCAAATAAATAGTTTTATTTGGTTTTTTTGCTATTTTATTTGAATTAGAAAAATGTGCATATTTTCAAAAGTTGCATTTTAGGGCCAAGAAAATGTTCATCATGTTCTAAATATTTTATTTAGACGGTGAAAATTTGTTTTGGCATTTTTAGATTTTTATTTATTTTTCTAGGATTTTATTTATTTATTTTTCTAGGATTTTTTCCGACGAAGTCAGTTTTAAAAAAAAGAATAAAAATTCGGACCCATTGGGCCAAAGCCGAGCCGGCCCAGCGCCACCCGCCGCCGCCGTGTCCGACCAGGGCTCCGGCCAGAGTCCGGCCACCGCACGGGAGCCGCGCCACCTCGCCCAAGTCGGAGCCTCCCGGCCCCCTTTAAAAGATGAGCCCCCTGCCTCCTCCTCACCCAGCGACCGCTGTCGCCCGCGCCGCCTGCCGCTGTAGCCGCCGCCGCCCGGAGCCGCCCCGTCGCCGCGGCCGCCGCCTCACGGGAGCCGCCGCCGTTGTTTTCCGGTTTTAGGTAAAAACTCGGGTTTTCTAAAAAAAACCTAGATCGGTTTGTTTTTTTAGTTAAATCGGTTTGGTTTTTCTCAGTTTAGTTTTTAGCGGACGTTCGTCCATTCGTTCATTTTAACGAACGCTTTTTCATCACTTAGCCGCAGACAGCGAATGTTCGTTCATTAGTCGGTTCGTCTCGTTTTCTTTTTCAGGGTTTTTCCGCGATTATTTTCGTTCGTGATTTCTGCCCTGAACTTCGTTTTAGTTTAACTTTTCGCTTGTTAGTCGGAATCATGTGAAACAAGCACCTAGATCTTCGTCTCGAAGACCTCTTTCTGTTTAACTAAATTGAACGAGATTTTGGTACATTAAAATTTGACCTTAGTACAATTTAGTAAATGGATCTTGTTTTTTTTTGTGGTTTGAGTTTCGTTTCTCCATTTGATTTGATTCTTTTTGCAAACCGGAGTTCTTCAATTGAACTTTCTGGTTAAATCATCTTATTTGAGTTTTACACGTACATCTTTGCTTGGTTGCTTATGTATGCTACTGTTTGTTTGCGATAGAATTCCTGGAGTGCGAAGCGTGCTACTACGAGTCCCTAGGTTTTGCGAATCGTCGGCAAGGCAAGTAACACACTGATCATACCCCTTTTATTACCCAGTTTTTATGCATTAGTTCGAACCCTCACACATTGCATGAGTAGGACCTCTTAACTTGTGCGTCTAGGAAGTAGATGATGAGGTAGAACCTATTACCTGTTTTATTATCAAACCTCTGGGAGTTACTTCTACGATATGCTTATTGCCATGCTATGCTCGTATACGTGGTTTGGGTTTGATAGTATCCATGACAGATGTGAGATTGCTAATAAATGGTTCAACTTAAGGTGACAACTTTAATACACATCTGGGTGGATTGGTTGTAGGGCACCTGGAGAATCCAGTGTTGTCCTAGGATATCCCGGAGGACCCGTGTGATTATCCTATGGAATGCCACCCAGGCTCAAAGGGATCATAAGATTGTTCATGCTAGAAACTTCCGTGTGCAGCCACAAGGCCATTATGGGCTCTGGCATAGTTGAGTATGTTGTGTGAGCTCTTTCAGTGGTGTACTAGTAGATGTAGGGGGATGTTGGTGTACGGGTCTACCCAGGGTAAAGAGTAAGTGCTTCTGAAAGACTGTGTCTCGGTCATCCGTTTTTCCAACACCATGCAGTGCGAGAAATCCAACGGAGGAGATCGAGTCTTGTGGGGAAAAGTGCACAAACCTCTACAGAGTGTACAAACTAATCATGATTAGCCGTGTCCCCGGTTATGGACATCTTGAGTATCTGGTACTTGAATTATTGATTTGACCTCATCACTCTAAAATTAATTTGTTGGGTTGATAATGATTACTTTAATTGGGATTGAGTTGGATGAACCTTCTCAATGATGTTTCAACTACCATGATAGTTAAAAATAAAATTTATTACTTTGTTGTAGGGGGAAATGGCTTTACGCAAAACATTATAACCTTAGAGCCTCCACCAACCATATATGCATGTAGTGATAGCATTTATTTGTTACTTGCTCTACTGTGTTATCTTGCCAGCATATTCCATGTGCTGACACGTTTCGGGCTGGAACATATCGTGTTGCAGACTTTTCAGAAGAAGAGTAAGGTGCGCTAGGTCATTTTTCATGCACTCATCTATGCCGTTGGAGTTGATGGACTCACTTTATCTTCCAAGCCTTCCGCTGCTATCGTGTTAGATGGCCTTATGCCATAACTTTTGTAATAAGTTCTCTTTTGAGACATTCGATGTAATAAGTGTGTGATTGCCACTCTGTTATAAATCCTTCGAGTACTGTGTGTGTGAGCATTACCGATCCAGGGATGACATTGAAGCACAGAGACTTGATCCATTCGGGTCGGATAGCTACATGATGTTAAGTGATGCATAACGTAAGGAGACACAAAAGAGTGTAGACTCTCTTGTGGACCCGTGTAGTCCTCAAGGTCCTCTGCTCAGTTGATGATGGTAATGCAGTTATCCTGGCTGCCGGGGGGAAGAAGATCTGAGGCGGCGAAAGACAGTCTGTAGGGAAGATCCCTGCCGTGGCGAACCTTTTTGTCGTTGGAGCAGATGAGCTGGGATGGACCACAACGCAGCAGGAGCGAGACAAACCACACAAGGTTTTCTTTGACACATATATGTAACAGAAGTAATTATGTAAGGGCTTGTTTGAATTGGAGGATTCTAACAATGCAGCGATAGGAAATACACAGTAATAGGATAGGAATGCACATGCAAAACAGAGAATTTAAAAACAGAAGATTTCTGTCAATCTGGGTGTTTGGTTCGCAAGAATTGGATGATCACAGGAATGCAAAGAAGCATCGTGAAATTAAGTCAAACCACAAGAAAATGTATAGTTATAATGCTATTATGCTACTATCTCATAGCCTTGTGCTTCATGAATATGAATTTGAAAAGGAGGCCAAGTAGATATTAAAATTCCTATGATTTTTCTATCAAGGAGACACTAAAGGAACAAATCCTATAGTTTTCCTTTGCTCCATTCCTTTGAACCACATGCATGAATAGTAGTACAATAGGAAACTTTCCAATTCCTATGTTTTTCCTTCATTTTTCCTTCCATGCACTGGTGATCCTAGTAGGCAGGCTTGAACAGGGAAAAGCCTACACTCCAACAATGTTTATGTGCTACTTCTACTACTTTGGACCCAGGACACTGCCCTACTAGCTCAACTCCCAGGCCCATCTATAAATGCACAGCTCAAACGTGCAGAAATAAATAATGATGGCTTTCAAGAGAGCCCACCATGGATAGCTAGGTTGCCTGGTACCTCACTGCTTGTTATATAGGAGAAACTAATCGTATTTCACATTACTACGTGTGCTCAGTGGACAATATATATAACATGTAGATTAAAAAAGTGATGCAGCAAGTGTACAACCTCTTTGGCAAAGCCATGTCGATGTCTGCATCATTGGGTTGGTCGAGAAAGATGTTGCAGCTGATGTGGCAGTCGAACGAGGGGAAGAAGATCATAGGCGCCTAGATATGCAGCCAAGGGTAATGCTCGGTTCTGATGGAGGGCTTCCGAAGGAAATATGCCCTAGAGGCAATAATAAAGTTGTTCTTTGTATTTCCTTATATATCATGATAGATGTGTTTTATTCATGCTAGAATTGTATTAACCGGAAACTTGATACATGTGTGAATACATAGACAAAACAGAGTGTCCCTAGTATGCATCTGTTAGACTAGCTCGTTAATGAAAGATGGTTGTGTTTCCTAACCATAGACATGTGTTGTCATTTGATCAACGGGATCACATCATTAGGAGAATGATGTGATGGAAAAGACCCATTCGTTAGCTTAGCACTATGATTGCTTTCTTCATGACTTATACATGTTCCTCTGACTATGAGATTATGCAACTCCCGAATACCGGAGAACACCTTGTGTGCCATCAAACGTCACAACACAACTGGGTCATTACAAAGATGCTCTACAGGTGTTTCTGAAGGTGTTTGTGGTGTTGGCATAGATCGAGAATAGGATTTGTCACTCCGAGTGTCGGAGAGGTATCTATGGGCCCTCTCGGTAATACTTATCATAATAAGCCTTGCAAGTAAATGACTAATGATTTAGTCATGAGATGATGTATTACGGAATGAGTGAACATACTTGCTGGTAATGACATTGAACTAGGTATGATGATACTGACGACCGAATCTCGGGCAAGTAACATACCAATGACAAAGGGAACAACGTATGTTGTTATGCGGTTTAACGGATAAAAATCTTCATAGAATATGTAGGAACCAATATGAGCATCCAGGTTCCGCTATAGGTTATTGACCAGAGTTGTGTATCGGTCATGTGTACATAGTTCTCGAACCCGTAGGGTCCGCACGCTTAACGTTCGATGACGATTAGTATTATGAGTTATGTGATTTTGATGACCGAAGATTGTTCGGAGTCCCCGATGAGACCATGAACATGACGAGGAGTCTCGAAATGGTCGAGACATAAAGATTGATATATTGGAAGGTTATGTTTGGACATCGGAAGGGTTCCGGGATGTTCGGGCATTTTTTCGGAGTACCGGGAGGTTACCGGAACCCCCCGGGGAGTCAATGGGCCTTAATGGGCCCTAGTGGAGAGAGAAGGTAGCCGCCAGGTGGTGGTGCACCCCCCTAGGCCCAAACTTAATGGGCCTCCCTTTCCTTCTCCTCTCCTCCTCCTTCCCTCCTTCTCCTAGTGGGAATAGGAAAGGGGGGCGAATCCTACTTGGACGAGGATTCCAAGTAGGACTCCCTCCCTTGGCACACCCGCCTGGGGCCGGCCTCCTCCTCCCTCCCTCATTTATATACGTGGGAGGGGGGCACCCCACATAAGCCAATCTTTTAGCCGTGTGCGGTGCCCCCTCCACTGTTACACACCTCGGTCATATCGTTGTAGTCCTTAGGCGAAGCCCTGCGTCGGTAAATTCATCATCACCGTCACCACGCCGTCATGCTGACGAAACTCTGCCTCGTCCTCAACAGGATCAAGGGCTAGAGGGATGTCATCGTGCTGAACGTGTGTTGAACACGGAGGTGCCATACGTTCGGTACTTGGATCAGTTGGATAGTGAAGACGTTCAACTACATCAACTGCGTTACTAAACGCTTCCGCTTTCGATCTACGAGGGTATGTGGACACACTCTCCCCGCTCATTGCTATGCTTCTCCTAGATAGATCTTGCGTGATCATAGGAATTTTTTGAAATACTATGTTCCCCAAAAGTGGTATCAGAGCCAGGTCTATGTGTAGATGATATGCAGGAGTAGAACACAAAAAGTTGTATGCGATAATAGTCATACTTCTTACCACCAACATCTTACTTTGATTCAGCGGTATTGTTGGATGAAGCTGCCCAGACCGACATTACATGACCGCGTTCATGAGACTGGTTCTACCGACGTGCTTTGCACACAGGTGGCTGGCAGGTGTCTGTTTCTCCAACTTTAGGTGAATCGAGTTTGACTACGGCCGATCCTTGTTGAAGGTTAAAACATCACACTTGACGAAAAATCGTTGTGGTTTGATGCGTAGGTAAGAACGGTTCTTGCTAGAAGCTCGTAGCAGCCACGTAAAACTTGCAACAACAAAGTAGAGGACGTCTAACTTGTTTTTGCAGGGCATGTTGTGATGTTATGTGGTCAAGACGTGATGACTTATACGTTATTGTATGAGATAATCATGTTTTGTAAATTATTGGCAACCGGCAGGAGCCTTATTGTTGTCTCTTGATTGTATGAATTGCGAATGCCATGTAATTGCTTTACTTTATCACTATGAGTTAGCGATAGTAGTAGAAGCAATAGTTGGCGAGACGACCACGACGCTACGATGAAGATCATGGTGTCAAGATGGTGATGATGGAGATCATGACGATGCTTTGGAGATGGAGATCAAAAGCACAAGATGATGATGGCCATATCATGTCACATATTTTGATTGCATGTGATGTTTTTTATGCATCTTATTTTGTTTAGAATGATGTTAGCATTATAAGATGATCCCTTACAAAATTTTAAGGTACAACTGTTCTCCCTGAGTATGCATCGTTGCGACAGTTCGTCGTGACGAGACACCATGTGATGATTGGGTGTGATAAGCTCTACGATCACATACAACGGGTGTAAGACAGTTTTGCACGTGCAGAATACTCGGGTTAAACTTGACGAGCCTAGCATGTACAGACAAGGCCTCGGAACACTGGAGACCGAAAGGTCGAGCGTGAATCATATAGTAGATATGATCAACATAAGATGTTCACCATTGAAAACTACTCCATCTCACGTGATGATTTGACATGGTTTAGTTGATTTGGATCACGTGATCATTTAGATGACTTGACGGATGTCTATCTAAGTGGGAGTTATTTAGTAATATGATTAACTGAACTTTAATTTTTCATGAACTTAGTCCTGATAGTATTTGCAAATTATGTTGTAGATAAATAGCTCACGTTGTAGCTCCCCTATGTTTTTGATATGTTCCTAGAGAAAACTAAGTTTAAAGATGTTAGTAGCAACGATGCGGACTACGTCCGTGATCTAAGGATTATCCTCATTACTACATAGAAGTATTAGGTCCTTGATGCACCTCTAGGTGACAGACCTATTGCAGGAGCAGATGCAAACGTTATGAACGTTTGGCAAAGCTCAATATGACATCTACTTAATAGTTTAGTCCACCATGCTTTACGGCTTAGGTCCGGGACTTCAAAAATGTTTTGAACGCCACAGAGCATATGAGATGTTCCAAGAGTTGAACTGGGTATTTCAGATGCATGCCCATGTCGAGAGGTATGAGACCTCTGACAAATACTTTGCCTACAAGATGGAGGAGAATAGCTCAGCTAGTGAGCATGAGCTCAGAATGTCTGGGTAGTACAATAACTTGAATCATGTGGGAGTTAATCTTCCAGATAACATAGTGATTGATAGAGTTCTCTAGTCACTATCACCAAGCTACTAGAACTTCGTGATGACCTATAATATGCAAGGGATGATGAAAACGATTCTCGAGCTCTTCGCAATGCTGAAATCAGCGAAGGTAGAAATCAAGAAAGAGCATCAAGTGTTGGTGATTAAACAAGACCACTAGTTTCAAGAAAAAGGGCAAGGGAAAAAAGGGAACTTCAAGAAGAACGACAAGTAAGTTGCCACTCCCGAGAAGAAGCCCAAAGCTGGACCCAAGCCTGAAACTGAGTGCTTCTACTTCAAAGGAAATGGTCACTGGAAGCGGAACTAGCCCAAATATTTGGCGGATAAGAAGGATGGCGAGGTAAACAAAGGTATATTTGATATACATGTTATTGATGTGTACCTCACTAGTGCTCGTAGTAGCCCCTAGGTATTTGATACCTGTTTGGTTGCTAAGATTAGTAACATGAAACAGTAGTTGCAGAATAAACGGAGACTAGTTGAGGGTGAGGTGACGATGTGTGTTGGAAGTAGTTCCAATATTGATATGATCATCATCACACACTCCCTCTACTTTCGGGATTAGTGTTAAACCTAAATAAATGTTATTTGGTGTTTGCGTTGAGCATGAACAAGATTGGATCGTGTTTATTACAATACAATTATTCATTTAACTCGGAGAATAATGGTTATTCTCTTTACATGAATAAAACCTTCTATGGTCATACAATGAAGGTGAATGGTTTATTGAATCTTGATCGTAGTAATACACATATTCATAATATTGAAGCCAAAAAATGCAGAGTTGATAATGATAGTGAACATACTTGTGGCACTGCTGTCTAGGTCATATTGGTGTAAAGCGCATGAAGAAACTCCATGCTGATGGACTTTTGGAATCACTTGATTATGAATCATTTGATGCTTGCGAACCATGCCTCATGGGCAAGATGACTAAAACTCTGTTCTCCGGAACAATGAAGCAAGCCAATGACTTATTGGAAATAATACATACAAATGTATGCGGTCCGGTGAATGTTGCGGCTCGCGGCGGGTATTGTTATTTTCTGACCTTCACAGATGATTTGAGAAGATATGGGTATATCTACTTGATGAAACACAAGTCTGAAACATTTGAAAAGTTCAAAGAATTTCAGAGTGAAGTAGAGAATCATCGTAACAAGAAAATAAAGTTTCTATGATCTGATTGTGGAGGCGGATATTTGAGTTACGAGTTTGGTCTTCATTTGAAACAATGTGGAATAGTTTCACAACTCACGCCACCTGGAACACCACAGCGTAATGGTGTGTCCGAACGTCGTAACCGTACTTTCTTAGATATGGTGCGAACTATGATGTCTCTTACTGATTTACCACTATCGTTTTGGGGTTATGCTTTAGAGATAGCTGCATTCACGTTAAATAGGACACCATCCAAAACCGGTGAGATGAGACCTTATGAACTGTGGTTTGGCAAGAAACCCAAGTTACCATTTCCTAAAGTTTAGGGCTGTGATGCTTACGTGAAAAAGCTTTAACCTGATAAGCTCGAATCCAAGACGGAGAAATGTGTCTTCATAGAATACCCAAAGGAAACTATTGGGTACACCTTCTATCAAAGATCCAAAGGCAAGATATTCGTTGCTAAGAATGGATCCTTTGTAGAGAAGGATTTTCTCTCGAAAGAAGTGAGTGGGAGGAAAGTTGAACTTGATGAGGTAATTGTACCTTCTCCGGAATTGGAAAGTAGTTCATCATAGAAATCAATTCCAGTGATTCCTACACCAATTAGTGAGAAAGCTAATGATGATGATCATGAAACTTCAGATCAAGTTGCTACTAAACCTCGTAGGTTAACCAGAGTGCGTTATGCGCCAGAGTGGTATGGTAACCCTATTCTGGAAGTCATGTTACTAGACCATGACGAACCTACGAACTATGAGGAAGCGATGATGAGCCCAGATTTTGCGAAATGGCTTGAGGCCATGAAATCTGAGATGGGATCCATGTATGAGAACAAAGTGTGGACTTTGGTTGACTTTCCTGATGATCGGCAAGCCATAGAGAATAAATTCCATCTTCAAGAGGAAGCCAGACACTGATGGTAATGTCACTGTCTACAAAGATCGACTTGTTGCAAAAGGTTTTCGACAAGTTCAAGGAGTTGACTACGATGATACTTTCTCACCCGTAGCGATACTTAAAGTCTGTTCGAATCATGTTAGCAATTGTCGCATTTTATGAAATTTGGCAAATGGATGTCGAAACTACATTCCTTAATGGATTTCTGAAAGAGAGTTGTATATGATGCAATCAGAAGGTTTTGTCGATCCTAAAAGTGCTAACAAAGTGTGCAAGCTCCAGCGATCCATGTATGGACTAGTGCAAGCATCTCGGAGTAGGAATATACGCTTTGATAAAGTGATCAAAGCATATGGTTTTATACAGACTTACGGTGAAGCCTGTATTTACAAGAAAGTGAGTGGGAGCACCATAACATTTCTGGTAAGTATATGTGAATGACATATTGTTGATCAGAAATGATGTAGAAATTTATGGAAAGCAAAAAGGATCATTTAAAAGGAGTTTTTAAATAAAAGACCTCGGTGAAGCAGCTTACATATTAGGCATCAAGATCTATAAAGATATATCAAGACGCTTGATAAGACTATAGATGAGTACATACCTTGATTAGATTTAGAAGTAGTTTAAAATGGATCAGTCAAATAAGAAGTTCTTGCCAGAGTTGTAACGTATGAAGTTGAGTAAGACTCAAAGCCCGACCACAGCAGAAAAATAGAGAGAGAATGAAAGTCATTCCCTATGCCTTAGCCATAGGTTCTATAAATTATTCCATGATGTGTACGAAACCTGTTGTGTACATTGCCATGAGTTTGGCAAGGAGGTACAATAGTGATCCAGGAGTAGATCACTGGGCATCGGTGAAAATTATCCTTAGTAACTGGAGGACTAGGGAAATGTTTCTCGATTATGGAGGTGATAAAGAGTTCGCCGTAAAGTGTTACGCTGATGGAAGCTTTGACACTAATCCAGACGAATCTAAGTATTAATCTGGATGTGTATTGAAAGTGGGAGCATTTAGCTAGAGTAGCTCCATGTAGAGCATTGTAGATATAGAAATTTGCGAAATACATACGGATCTGAATGTGACAGACCCGTTGACTAAACTTATCTCACAAAGCAAAACATGATCGCACCTTAGTACTCTTTGGGTGTTAATCACATGGCAATGTGTACTAGATTATTAACTCTAGTAAACCCTTTGGGTGTTGGTCACATGGTGATGTGAACCATGGGTGTTAAGCACATCACGATGTGAACTATCGGTGTTAAATCACATGGCGATGTGAACTAGATTATCGACTCTAGTGCAAGTGGGATACTGAAGGAAATATGCCCTAGAGGCAATAATAAAGTTGTTTTTTATATTTCCTTATATATCATGATAGATGTATTTTATTCATGCTAGAATTGTATTAACCGGAAACTTGATACATGTGTGAATACATAGACAAAACAGAGTGTCCCTAGTATGCCTCTACTAGACTAGCTCGTTAATGAAAGATGGTTGTGTTTCATAACAATAGACATGTGTTGTCATTTGATCAACGAGATCACATCATTAGGAGAATGGTGTGATGGACAACACCCATCCATTAGCTTAGCACTAAGATCATTTAGTTTTATTGCTATTGCTTTCTTCGGAACTTATACATGTTCCTCTGACTATGAGATTATGCAACTCCCGAATACCGTAGGAACACCTTGTGTGCTATCAAATGTCACAACGTATTTAGGTGATTATAAAAATGCTCTACATGTGTTTCTTAAGGTGTTTGTGGTGTTGGCATAGATCGAAAATCTGATTAGTCACTCCGTGTGTCGGAGAGGTATCTTTGGGCCCTCTCGGTAATACACATCATAATAAGCCTTGCAAGCAAAAGACTAATGAGTTAGTCACGAGATGATGTATTACGGAACGAGTAAAGAGACTTTCCGGTAACGAGATTGAACTAGGTATGATGATACCGACGATTGAATCTCGGGCAATAACATACCGATGACAAAGGGAACAACGTAAGTTGTTATGCGGTTTGACCGATAAAGATCTTCGTAGAATATGTAGGAACTAATATGAGCACCCAGGTTCTGCTATTGGTTATTGACCGGAGATGGCATCCAGGTTCCGCTATTGGTTATTGACCGGAGATGTGTCTCGGTCATGTCTACATAGTTCTCGAACCCGTATGGTCCGCACGCTTAACGTTCAATGATGATTAGTATTACAAGTTATGTGATTTTGATGACCAAAGATTGTTCGGAGTCCCAAATGACATCACAGACATGACGAGGAGTCTCGAAATGGTCAAGACACAAATATTGATATATTGGAAGGTTATGTTTGGACATCAGAAGGGTTCCGGGATGTTCGGCATTTTTTCGGAGTACCGGGAGGTTACCGGAACCCCTCAGGGAGTCAATGGGCCTTAATGGGCCCTAGTGGAGAGAGAAGGTAGTAGCGAGGTGGTGTCGCAGGACCCCCTAGGCCCAAACCGAATTGGTTTAGGGTTGAGGGTCGTCCCCCCTTTCCTTCTCCTCTCCTCCTCCTTTCCTCCTTCTCCTAGTGGGAATAGGAAAGGGGTGGCGAATCCTACTTGGACCAGGAGTCCAAGTGGAAATACCTCCCTTGGCGCGCCCCCCTTGGGCCGTCCTCCTCCTCCCTCCCTCCTTTATATATGTGGGAGGGGGGCACCCCAAAGACACACAAGCCAACTATTTAGCCGTGTGCAGTGCCCCCTCCACTGTTACACACCTCGGTCATATCATTGCAGTGCTTAGGCGAAGCCCTGCGCCGGTAACTTCATCATCATCGTCACCACGCCGTCGTGCTGACGAAAGTCTCCCTCGTCCTCAACTGGATAAAAAGCTCGAGGGACATCATCGTGCTGAATGTGTGCTGAACATGGAGGTGCCGTATGTTCGGTACTTGGATCGGTTGGATCGTGAAGACGTTCGAGTACATCAACCGCGTTACTAAATGGTTCCGCTTTCGATCTAAGAGGGTACATGGACACACTCTCCCCGCTCGTTGCTATGCTTCTCCTAGATAGATCTTGCATGATCGTAGGTATTTTTTCGAAATACTACGTTCCCCAACAGTTTCGTCATTGGGGCAGCTTCGGTGAGGTGTACGATGGCGAGGCTGAAGCAGGACAAGAGAGACAATGTTAACATGAGTGGAATTTTAATAGCATCTCCAATAGATGATGTAAAATACATAACCAAAAAGTGCTAGATGTAAAATACACCAGCCGCTCATCTCTAAACTTAACTATCGAAACTGAATTTAACTGTCGAAACTAAATTTTACTGTTGAAACTGAATTTTGCTGTCGAAACTGAATTTTACTGTCGAAAATGAACGCACTAGTAGCAGAAAAGTAGTAGCAGCAGCAGCAGCGCATGGAGCAGTAGCGCGTGCAAAAGTTGGGGCAGCTGGTCGTGAAGCAGCATCTCGGGTAGCAGCTCCAAGGGCTCGAGCCATCGAGCGAGAGCAGGATCTGCTGCTCGTGCAGCAGCAGCGCGAGGAGGGCTAGAGCAAGAGCAAGAGCAAAAGCAGTAGTGCAAGCAAGAGAAAGAGAAGACCAGGCAGGGGACCGGAGAACATGCAGAGTAGCAGCGCGAGCGAGAGCCAAAGCAGCAGCAGCTCCGACTGATGTGGACGTCGTCGTCGAGGGAGCAAGCCGTAAAGGAAGTTGCTGGCGACACCGCCGTAGATGGAGATGCGCCATGGCGGCTCGAGACCGAGCGCCGGCAGCACCGTGAGATTGAAGCAAGAAGAAAATGCAGTGATTACTGTAGAACCTCTTTGTTGGCGCCAATTAGGCCTCAGCTTCATCCGAGGAATCGGTGATGATGCTGCTCTTCCGGTGGTGCAGGTGAAGATGGCGGTGTGGGAATGGAGGTGGCGCGAAGACGATGGGAATGTTGGGCAGCTCCTTGGAGGTGGAGGACGGGGTGGCTGAACCGGCGGGGCGACGAGATCGATGACAGATCTTCATCCGATGCGGTGGATGAGGGAGGTCGAGGTGTTGCGTTGGACGACGTTGTCGGGGAATAGGCTCCGGCTGGGTGGTGGACGGAGGAGGGTGTGGGGCTTTGCGGATTTTCGCGGCCTTGGTGTTCGAATGGGGGCGGCGGAGGGGATGGGAGGGGGGAACCATGGCTTAGGGACGCTCTTGTCTGCATGTGGGGTAAGTTACAAAAATACCCCCACCGATTTGAACTAGGTGGTTCTTTCGGTTCAGGGGGTATCGCGGGAATTTCACATGTTGGGATTTCGCGGGACGTGGGAGTTTTTCTGCGTGTTGTAGTTTTGGGATGGCAACGCGTGGGTTGAGATGGAGGGAGTTTTCAGAGCACAACGAGACAAAGGGATATCTTAAAATTTCATGATAACAAGCTGCAGGTTGAAGAGGCGGGGGTTTCGCAGCACAATAGACAGAGATGCTAGCTTGAAATTTCGGCATAACAAGCTGCGGCTTGAAATTTTGGGAAAACAATCTTAAGGTGTACAAAAAAAGAAAATTCACGCCCACAAGAGAGAGCCATGTCCCGTTTTACTATATTACTAGTGAGAGCCATGTCAGGATTTTTCGCAGGAGGTGGGAGTTTTCGCGCGCGTTCTAGTTTTGGAATAGCAAGGCGCGGGTTGAGATGGAGGGAATTTCAGGAGCACAATGAGATAAAGAGATATCAAAAAATTTAGGATAACAAGGCACGGGTTGAAATTTTCGGACAAGCGTAACATATATTGTACCAAGTTAATTCACACTTTCCTCGACGAAGAAAACAAAAAGAAATCTATTCACACCACACAAGAGACTCTAGTCCCGTTTTACTGTATGAGTAAATACAAATGCCATTCAAAACTTTGAATCCATGTTATGTTCAATTAAAATATTTTGCTATGTGTATAATGCATGTAACCTGCTACTCAAATGAACATTTTAGTGCATTCCAAACGTATATACTACCGCTTCAATATGAACTAAATTTGAATTCATTTCTCTATTTGAATAAGATGTACAATCATGATTGTTGTAAAGTTAAACCATTTGAATTCGTTTCTCTATTTCAACAAGATCTACAATCATCGTTATTGTCAAGGTAAACCATCATTTGTATATTATCTTCACATCACACCACATGATTACTGTCGAGTTAGATATGAACTATGTGTACTATATGAACTCGAACTCTATTACTGTCGAGTTAGATATGAACTATGTGTACTATATGATTACTGTCGAGTTAGTTATGAACTATGTGTAGTATATGAACTCGAACTCGATTTTTTGAATCCACTTTATGTTGATTTCAAATCACTGTGCATTTCAAGCTCTAGCTAGATCTTCATAATCTAAACCATGTCTCATATGTATAATGTGTTTGTCACATAATGTACGGTGCCCCGCCCTTACACCTACAAGTATTTAGCTATATGTTGCAAACACCACACATTATCACGAATTCACAAAAAATGTGAGATTGTTCGATATCATGTATGGTTTAGATTGTTCGATATTTAGTTGTGAGCTGCAAAAGCCACACGTTATCACAAATTCAAAAAAAGTGTGAGATTGTTTGATAAATAATATGGTTTAGATTGTTCGATATTTAGCTGTGAGTTACAAACGCCATGCATTATCACATTATAGTATAACATGTCCAAAACCACACCACACGTATCACCGCTATATTCATGCACGCATAGGTTTATAACACTATGATCTCTTATTCAAGTATATGAATCCACTTTCATATCAAATTATGATATTTGCTAGTCTCTTACACCCACACAATCCTCTAAACTTTGTAGCCAGCGCTAACTTTCTCTCGTGCATGCACATGCCCTCCTCGCCCTCGCCCTCCCTCAGCATTCTATCCATCGCACAAATTCATTTATTTTCTTTATGTCATTCTCCCACAATCTCCACAACTCCTTCTTTCCAACACACACCGATCAATAAACCTCTATAGTAATGTCTCCCTACCACATACACACACACTTTCCATCTCCTCCTTTCTCTGACCATGCCTCATGCATGTCTCTCATACGGTCCCACACACGTTTAAACTCTCGCCCCTCTTTTCATCGATCTCGCAATCGCACACTCCTCCCCCGACCCCTATATAGTAGGCCCCTCGCACCACCTCCTAGCTCCATCCCTCTCTCTCTATCCATCTCTCTCGGCCTTATTTTCCTCTAACAAATGGATGTACACCGAACAATCTCCCACTATACACATAGTTATTTAGGTCGTTTATAACTCGTTTCCCCCACGCGTCGATCGATCTAACTCATTAGTTATGTATCTCCCTTCCCGCGACACACAACAATTGATCTACCGATCTAGTTACGTCTGCTTACCAAACACATATGGTCCCCCTTCATCATCCATGCATGCCTCCCGACACATCTATCATGCACACGCACACAGAAACACATCCCCTCTCTTCTTGATGTTGCAGTTGCACCCTCGGTTTGTCTAGTAGGCCCCTCTGGCACTCTACCTCTCTCTCTCTCTCTCTCTCTCTCTCTCTCTCCCAACCTATTTCCTGTCCATCACGTATGTATGGATGTCGACCGATCTCTCTCAAGACATAGCTAGGTCTCTCCTTCTCAACACATATACGAGTCGATCTACCTCTTTAGTTAGGTCTCTGCCTCCTCCCTCCCCCCCCACCACACCGATACATCGAGCGCTCTAGTCATGTCTCCCTACCACATACAAACTTGCCCTCTGCCCTCTGATGTTCCGGTAGGCCAGTCTCCCAATATCTTTGACGTGCACACACACAATTTTGATGGCTCTCTTCACCGATCTCGCACCCACACACTTGATCCTCTCTTCGACTCTATTGATATCTATGACCCCTCCATCTCTTCTCGTGGATCGCCCCTCTATATATGATATAGATAGGCCTCTATTTCACACACATTGCATGTGTCACATTTTTTTGAGATATCATTGACACATATTCCCACAAATACATTCACGAAATCAAACACCCCTCCCCCTAACAAAAAACACTCACGAACGCACGCCATCTCTCTAGGTTTGTATCTCTCTCTCACACACACACCCCAACGTAGGTGGGGGACGTGCATGAAGAGAAGAGGTGCACGCACAGCGCATGTATTGTACTCCCGTCTCTTTCCCAACCAAACCCGCACAGGTACACGGTGGAGCTCATTTCTGTATGAAAGGCAACCCATGTGGTAATTTAACACGTGTACTGGTTCACCACTTGATGGAGGATCGTGTACCACGGGTGAACAAACAAATTGCGACTTGACGCGTTATTTAAAAAAAGAGGCAAACCATGTTGGGCCTACCTTAGAGGCAAGGGTATATACACTAGAGATGTTATGTGCTACTTTTGATCTGTCATGTCAACTCGCAGAACGAGGAGAAGCTTGCTTAGTATGCCATCTCCCTCACCCACGGGCGCGGCGGCTCGCAGGGTTGCAGGACGAGGAGAAGCTTGCTTACTATGCCTACGCCCGCTCCCTCGCCCACACGCGCGGTGGCTCGCAGGACGAGGAGAAGCATGTTGTAATGGGAAGTATCATATACTTGTATCATGATATTATGCCATACCCTCTCTTTCCTCATTTAATTGTGCGCCACATCATCCAAAAAGTCTAGCTGGCATGTATGATACCGCTCGCCTACGCCCGCTCCCTTGCCGACGTGCGCGATGGCTCGCAGGACGAGAATTTTTTTACTACTCCCTCGTTAGACATATATATACTCCTCGTCCCTACCTTGGTTAGAGAGATTCTCATATTGTTTGAAATATAGGTCTTTTAGCATATTTCAATATGAAATACTAGTACATATTCCAAACACTAATGTATATAGACGTATTTTAGAGTGTATATGCACTCATTTTGCTCCGTATGTAGTCCATATTGAAATGGACGTAGTAGTACGCACTCTCCCTCGCCCCTCGCCCACATGGTGGACGTGCAACAATTCACTAGTAGCAGCGGGTTTTTATTCATATCAGTGAATGATATTTCTGTGTCCTGATTGACATGGCTATATTAGTAACCATGTTTTGGAGGTAGCTGCGGGTTTTTATTTATTTGCGGAGGTAGCAGCGGATGGATATTCAACGAGGAGTGAAATGATGTCTGCTTACTCCGTCAAACATAGAGAAAGGTGGGCCTCATGATTTAATGGCTCATTAGTCATTATTACTGCCTATACTCTTTGCCCGTGTAATAACCGCATGGTAGAGTAGTTGGCTATTTTTAATAACCATGATCGAAGAGAAGAGGTGCACGCACCGACACACGTAATACTGGTAGCACTCATTGCCTCTTCCCCAACAACACACGTGACACGGTGGATCTCATTTCCGTACGATGAAGCCCAGGTGATAATTTGATGTGTCTAGAGTTACTGACTTAATGGAGGGTCGGGAACCACGCATGAGCGGTACCACGTTATTTGAGATAAAGTTTTTTTATTTAGTGGCACGTATGCAATATAAATAGGTTCATATGGAGAGACAAAGAAACCACTCCACTATATACTTAGCTAGGAGCCTAGACGGTTGCTTGCTGGGGTTGCTCTCTTGACACTCTCTCGCACAAGACGACTGTGGCCACATCTCTAACATCCGGCCGGATCACGTCTGCGGGGGGGGGGGGGGGGGGGGGGG
>LR738714.1:129103001-129158143 GCA_902687465.1 Secale cereale
GGTCGCCGTCGTCGATGGTGAAAACCCACCATCGGCGAGTCCCGATCAGGGGTGCCCGCCGTTCTCTCTAGCAAAGCCGGTGCAGTTGCCTTCATCCCTTGCTCACTGCCACGACATGGGCAGTTGCCACCAACCGCTGCCCTCCTCTAGATTCATCCTGACATCCCTCAGGTACAACTTCCTTTACAGCCGACTTGCACCACTGCCCTAGCTCCCACATCGCTCCATATGGATATTTCCCTACTTCTTTGCCCCGCACGTACCTCTACTGGCTTCTACTCTATTTGTGATGAGTTTATGTCAAATCAACTAGTCCCACTAGTCTTTTTCTAGTCACACTTCTTCAATTTCTTTGCCACAGGGATGCACAGCTCGATTTTAGTGAAACTGCACAAAATGACCCGATGGTCAAAGGGTTGCAAACTTCATTTCTTCGGAAGGTTCAACGTCGCCAGCAAATTGAAGCATGGTTAGGGTATAGGGTTCGAGGCCTAGGTACTTCATGGATCGTTTCTTTTCTTTAGTTGTCTCTGTTCCAAAATAAGTGTCAACTTTAGTACAAATTTGTGGCATAAAACCGAGACACTTATTTTGGAACGGAGGAGGTACATATTGGCTATGATCTGCGAATCATTGAGATCCAATAGCATGCATGTTAGTCTCCTTTGTATTTGATGGAATGTTGCAACAGGGCAACCTTGGACGCGAGATACATGAAACAAAAGCAGTTGGAGACAAGGAGGATGTCCGCGCCACCGCCCCTGTGTCAAAAATATAGCCGTTGGAAAACTAAGGTTGTCTAATATGTATTTACACCATTGTGTGTAGACTACCAAATTTAGACAAGCTACTAGAGACGCTCTACCTCCTATCACCGAAACGTGGGACATCCAACTTCCAGTGCACGTGTCATGCACCAAAGTAAAGTGTACAGTGCAACCGAGACTCAGCACAGTCGTACCACGTCAGTAATAAAGGCCAATGAGCTGTCTAATTACATAGACCTGGCAGTAAGTTGGACGGATGAAGCAACCAGCACTCTTGAATCCAGTTCTCCCTTCAACGCATGCGCTAGTGAGAGGTCGCATCCGCTCTTCCCGATCATGAATGCGGCACCAATTCTCTGGAGCGGCGCTAGCCATTTCGGGCAGGAAGCACGCGGGGGGCAATGGATGGGCCTTGGGTGGGCCAGGGTGGTCAGGAGCGGCCGTGGCAGCTGTTGTTCACTTCAAAGGGTCGTGTACCACACATGAACGATAGTAAGCGCGACCGGGAGGCGTGCAACGTTAATTGCGAGTTCACTCCTTCGAGCATTAAATTTTCTTCACGTATTAGCATTGCCCTAGTATTCTTCACTACTTCAACTATATACGTTAAATAAAGAATTCCATTTCATGCACAATTTAAAACGAATTTTATGGAGAGAAAAAGAAAACCACTCCAACTCACTACAAAAAAAGAACATCCGTGACATTTTGGGCCGAACGAAACTTTTTTCTGTCATACTTATGACACTTCTATGACAATAATTGTGAAAAAACACGGTATCATCATAGATGTGGTGGGGTCCTACTTCTATGACAAAAAATCATGACAGAAAATGGGCTTTTCGTCCTGGGCGGGCCGGAGACGCAGCTGCATGACATTCTTTGGGCCGTCTATGACGGAAAAAACCGTGGTAGAAGCGAGGGCGAGGAAAATATCGGGGTGTTCCCGGTTACGATGGGTGGTCGGGGCCGAGCGATGTGCGTTTCTCTCGTACACGCACGTGCGTGGGTGCGAGGCGTTGGGCTCTAACTGAACCCGAGCGAGGCATTGGGCTCTAACTGAACCCGAGCGATTGCACTGCAGGCTATGCGTTACTGAACCCGAGCGATCGATCGATGGCTGTTAACTGAACCCAATCGAGCGATTCCTTCGCTACTGCTACTAACTGAAGCCGATCGATGCTGCCTCTGCATGAACAGTGAGCGTTGCTGAGGGGGTTTGGATGATCAGTTCTCGGTGGGGGTGGCTGAACAGGACCCCGTGGTGTTGCCTCTACATGAACAGGACCCCGTTCGATCGAGCCGGTTGGGGCTGCATGAACAGGACCCCGTGGATGGCTACATGAACAGGACCACCCCGTGGAGGGCTACATGAATAGTAGACGGTGGAGGGCTGGATGAACAGTAGCCCGTGGAGGGGTGGTTGAACAGGAGCCCGTGGAGAGAGCTGGTTGAACAATAGCCGGTGGAGTAGCACGCGGTGGAGGCTGAACAGTCGCAGGTGGAGGCTGGAGGAGGTCGACGGTGGATGAACAATAGCCCGTGAAGGCTGTAGGGGGTCGATGGTGGTGATGAACAATATCCCGTGGAGTCCCGTTTTGCGGTACGCCACACCCCTCCCGATGAACATGACCCCCGTTTCGACCGTAGTGCTCCAACACAAGTCCGTTTCCTCCATTTTGCGGTACGCCACACCCCTCCTGATGAACAGGACCCCCGTTTCGACCGTAGCGCTCCAACACAAGTCCGTTTTCTCCGTTTTGTGATACGTCACACCAGTCTCGATCAACAGGACCCCCGTTTCGACCCTAGGAGGTTCGTTTCCTCCGTTTTGTGGTACTCCAGACCCCTCTCGATGAACATGATCCCGTTTCGACTGTGTCCTGTTGAACACAAGGCCGTTTCCTCTGTTCTGCGGTACGCCAGGCCTCGTTTCCATCGACTGTTCCGTCCAAGATGGTTGGCTCCCACGCGTTTCGTTGCCTCCCGATGAACACTATGCATTCCGTTGCCTCCCCATGAACACGACAACGATGCAGTTTCTCCATTCCGACCTAGCCATGTACACGAGCCCTAGCCGTACGTATGCGCGAGTAGGCGTTCGAGACCCTGCCCGTATGTACGTACATGCCCGTATTTTCTTTCTTGCACACTGGCCGTTGTACGTACGTGTACATGCTACGTGCGCGCCTCTATATCGACCAGTATGTACGTACACGTTCGCGACCAGAATGACAATGCTACGTACGCTTCGACCAGGTGGGTCCCGACTGTCAGGCACTTCCTTGCGTGCGAAGATGTAGCTGGTGGGTCCCAGCAATCAGGGGGGCGAATCATTTTTTCCCAGACGCACTTTGTCGTGGATTTAGCACGGCAGATGTCTGGGTTAATGGACTTAGGTGTGAGGCCATCGCTCGGGTTAGCTTAAAGGGGTTAAAGCAGACGAAGGACGTAGGGAGTTTTATACTAGTTCGGCCCCTTCGATGAAGGTAAAAGCCTACGTCTAGTTTGGTGTGGTATTGCTTGGGCTTCGATGACCAGGGAGCGAATCCGCTTTACCTGTGTCTCGAGCTGTTGTTTCTTGTCCTGAACCGTCGCCGGGTTGTCCCTTTATATAGGAGGCGACGCCCGGTCCGGTTTACAGAGTCCCGAGGCCGGTTCATAACCGTGTCCGCCTCGGTCTCTACTCTTTTTATCTTACATCCCAAGTTACAAGGTATCACGGTTTATGGATCATGGGCCTTATACATGGGCCCTAAACTTCTGTGGGTTATAACCTCCTGTTACGTACTCTACTGGGCTTCTAATAATATAATTTTACTAGCATAATCCGGACCTTCCTAGCCAGTTTATACATGCTAGTCATATCCCTGACATTAGGCCCCAGATTGATTTGAACTTTGTTCATGTCAGTCTTCGAAGTCTTGTACGAATTTCCTTTCTGCAACTTGTTTGCTTCATAAACCGGCCATGACGTCATCTCCTGAAATCGTTTCAATCTGTCGTGACATCATTTGCGCATTTAATGCCCGCATCTGTTTATTCCCTTTCTTTATTACTGCACTAAAGATCGAGGCGACAACTCAATCTTTATCCGATTTTTGGCCTCCTCGATTCCCGCGCTTGCCGTTATATCCCCTCGGCCCATAAATACCGCCGAGGCCATCTATTTTTTCCCTTCTGCTTCTTCTTCCTTCGTCTCCAGCGCTCGAACCTCCGCCGCTGTTCTTCGAGCTCGCCGTCATCCACAAGCCCGGCCGCTGCATCGACCTGAACGAGTTCAGAAACTCGCCGCCGTCCTCTGCTTCCTCGGGTACGCTATCTTCTTCCCCACAGATCTCAGTTCTAGGGTTCCTTCTGTAGCTCACCGCGAACCCTCGTTTCTCCGTAGTTCATCGCCGTAGATTGATTTTAGCTGTAGATGCAAGATTTGTTAGATCATCCCTTGTTCGTGTACCTCCGCTCCATCATCATATCCTTAGTCTCTCTAGCATTGCTAGTTTAGATCGAATCTGTAGAGAACTTTCACTGCCTTCACTGAATATGACCGTAATTGTTCTGCCTTTTTCCTGCGCCGTAGATCCATATCTTACCTCTGCTTATGCGAAAACTGTTTTTCGCACTTTAGATCTGCAGCTTATCTGCTTTATGTTACCGGTTTAATCATAGTCTGCTTCTCATATGCTTGCCCTGACGGTTTAGATATGAACTTGCATTCCATAGTCGATGATTTAACTTCTTCTTTTTGTTACCATTCCGGATTAGGGGGTACCATTAGCCCCTTGCTTAAACCGTCGATTAGGTCAATATCCTCACAGAAACTGCCGGTTTGTTTCGCTAGTTGTAAACCGGGTCTTGCATTGTATTTTTCAGCACTCCCTCATCAGAAACGATGGCTAAACAATTTGTCGCTTGCAATTGGGTTCCTTCCCGGATCACTGAGGACGACTTAGTAAAAGCTGCTTCAATCGGCCTTCTGGGTCCAAGAGAGGTTCTGCACTGGCGGGCCCCTGGAAAGGAATGTCCTCCTACACCCCAGGAAGGAGAGATCATTGTTTTCTTTGATCATCTAGCCCGGGGCTTTAGTCCGCCCGGTTCAAAGTTCTTCCGCGACGTCCTAGCCCACTTCCAACTCCATCCACAGGACATAGGTCCCAATTCCATATCCAACATATGCAACTTCCAAGTCTTCTCAAAAGCATATCTTCAAGAAGAACCATCAGTGGATCTGTTCCGGGATTTCTTCCATCTGAACCGCCGGACTGAGTTTTTTGATGGGCCTCATCAGGAACTGGGTGGTGTCATCATCCAGAAAAGGAAGGATGTAAGTTTTCCTCACGCCGCTCTTCACAGCCACCCCAAAGAATGGAACCAAACTTGGTTCTACTGTAAGGATACTTCACCTGAAGGAGAGAATCCGCTGGGTTACCGCGCTTACCGTCTGGCTCCAAGTCATCCTTTACCGTAGCGTATAAGTGCCCAAGACCGGCCTCGATATGCCCCCCAACTCTCCAAGCTCAGGGCTTTCGTGGCTAACAGCTTAACCGGGGTCGATTTTGTTCGATGCTAGCTATCTTGGAGCATTCTTCCCTTAAGCCGGCGGTCAAGATTAATGTGTGAATATACCGGCAATCTGGATGATCCTCAGCGTCACATTGACATAGTACTTCCGTATAACGAAGTTACTGAGTCCAGAAAGAAGATGCTGAATATCCCTCTGGAAGACTGCAGCAGGACCGGTTTAGCTCCTTTCTGCAAAAACAACAGGCCACCGCCGGTAAGACTATGTTGTTCCTTTTTTTTCATCTTAATCCGTTCATATCAGTTGTCTTCAACTTGTTATTATTCCTTTGCACAGGCCAACGATCCTTTCTGGAAGAGGAAAACTCAGGATAAACCGGCGAAGCAATCACGCAGGAAAACCTTTGCTGTCAGGAAGAAAAAAGCTGCTGCCGGTTCCGGTTCAAACCCTGAAGAAGATGATCCGGATTGTGAGGTACTAATTAACCCTTATGTCTTTTGATCTCCCTTTGCCTGAATTTATGTTAATAATGCCTTTCCTCAGGACCTGGCGGAGGGAAGTAAAGCGGAGGGAGTTGAGATAATTTCTCTCTCTTATGATTCAGAACCATTGCCACCCAAGGTCCGCCGGGTATCCCGGAAATATCCATTTTCTCATCCTTATGCTCAATTGGATCCCAACTTTCTTTTGAAGAAACCGCAGCATGAAGCTCGCCGGACCACGCGCCATAGCGGCCATGTGGTTGAATCGTCCGGAATACCCCTTACGCCAGCTCGCAGACTCCGCTCAGAGGTTTTGCTCGCTCCAACTCTCCTTCATCTAAAAGCAGGCCTTATTCGCAAACCTCTTAAACCGTCTGATCCCAACTACCAGGAAGCTCCTCTATCTTCTTCCGGCGAGTCGACCGCTACTCAAGTCCTAGTGCTCAAGACCGTTCCTGGGTAAGTCATCTTTTCGAACGTCCGGTTTATCTTTCCGTTTTGACTTTGTGATTCTTACGACTACTTTGACCCTTTATTAGAATGCCCAAGCCTAGTAAAAAGGCAAATGCAAATAAACCGGCTGCTGAGACCACTACTGCTGAACCGGCCGAGGACCCTGAGGCGGCCATCCCTCCAGAGGACAATGTTGAAGTTCAGCTCGATGATCCCGCTCCTATGGACCATGAAAATGTTGCTGCGCTGGCAGGTGAAGATATGGAGAACACGGCTGAACCGGCAAGCCCTGTCCGGGTTAGTCCTCCCCGGGCTAGCCCGGCTCCTGTCAGTCTGGTGCGCACTACTAATCCTCTTCAGCCAACGGCCACCTCAACGACGGACGTTGAAATAACTGGGATATGATTCTCTGCTCCCATAGAGCCTATTGCCTTGGCTAAGCATATTGCCAAGGAAGAAAAACTTCTACAAGATAAAGGCAAGTGGCGCACAGATTTATCAAGTTATGCTTAGCTGAGTGCCTAGGAACTCCATTCTGGGTTTTTGAACCGGCTCTTCACCAGCCGTGACTATGAAGCCGGCTTAGTCAACATGATGAAGGATAAATATGAGGTGACTTTCTTTCCTCTTGCTTTTCGTTTCTGCTTTGTACTTTGCAATCCTACCTTTAGGCCATAGTAGCCCCCAAGTGCCGGTTTAGCTTCATTGTAGGTGAACCAGGACTTTACTTATGTCTAAGAATGAATGTACATTAGCCCCCAAGTGCCAAGGTCATAACTTGTTTATGTGCTTGGGACTTGTCTGAAAAATTTGCTTTCTATACTTCAATTGCACATTAGCCCCCAAGTCTCGAGTGCATAACTTGTTATGTGCTTGAGACTTGGAATAATCTGTCCTTCTCACACATTTGCCTTTCTTGCAGGCTTACTTGAACCGGAGAGCTTCGGAGGCAACTGAGCTCCGGAATAGCTTGGCCTTCCATGAGACTGCTTCAACCAAAGCTAAGGAAGAACTTGTCCTTGCTTTGACTAACATGGAAAAATTGAAGAAATATTTTGAAGCGGAGCGGTTCACATGGGAGGTGCAAAGGGACGCTCTAGAAAAAAGAGCAAAGGATGTCGAAGCCTCTCTCAATCTGGTTACGCAGGAACTATCCGGGTTGAAACAGCAAATAGAGAACATGACTTCTGCTATCTTCGGTGAGTATCTGTCTTCGTATATTTGTATCCTTGCAATCTTTGTTCCGCTCCGGTTTAACTCGCCAATTGTATACAGGGAGGCGTATAACTCATCTTGGAGACGATGTCCGGAAGAAGCTCAAGGCTGCTTATACCCTGGTGGAGCAGCTCTACTCCGGCGCTCAAAGGGCTATCAGTTCCATGTCGTACAATAAACCGGCGCCGACCACTATCCAAGCCACCCTGGAAAAGCTATCTATCTTACCTGTGCGTCTTGTTGAGGTGAAGAAGTCTGCTGCACGAGCTGGCTCTCCCATGGCGTTGACCCGGGCCAAAGCATGGGTCCCCGATTTTGATCTGACGGAGGCCATGAACGGCTACCTGATACGTCCAAAACGTATCTATAATTTCTGCTTGCTCCATGCCTCTTTTGGGTGATATTGCTATGATATTTATACACTTCCATACACTTTTGATCATATTTGGACTAACCTATTAACTCAGTGCACCCCAGTGCCAGTTTCTATTTTCGGTTGTTTTTGTATTTCAGGTTTTCACATTACGAGAACTGCCAGGAAAAATCCAGAAAAAAATATATAAAAAATCAGCGTTCCAGGAGCTACCGTGCGGCCAAAGTACAGCCGAGGGGGACCCACAGGGGCTCCAGGCGGCCTGCCCAGGCGGCCCACCCCTAGGCCGCGCCGGGGGGGGCGCCTGGGCCCCCCAGGACTCCCCTGGTGACCCCCTTTGGCATATATTTAAGGTCCGTCGAGAAAACCATGATTCCGAACCCCTTTTCTCCAGACGCGATTCCGATCTCCGCCGCCATCGCCATCAAGCTTCGGGGGACCAGAATTCCTGCGCTGGCACCCTGCCGGGACGGGGAAGTGCCCCCGGATTCATCTCCATCGACGTTGCTTCCTCCCTCCATGAGGCGGGAGTAGTTCCTCCTCGGGGCTGAGGTTCTCACCAGTAGCTATGTGGTCAATTCTCTCTCCCATGATGTGATCGTCGTTGTGATCATAGGCTATGTTAATCTATGGTGATCCCATGATATTTCCCCTTCCTCTATGTATTGGATTGATGTACTCACTTGTCTTTATCTAGTATAATCCCCGAGACCAAGGTGACAGCGGTCTATTGGACATGGATTAGAAAAGTATTTTCATGAGTGATTTCCTCTCTTGTGTGTTGATTGAAGATTGAGAGTCTCTTGGTGCTTGTCTTTGACTATCCTTTAGATATGTTGTGGTGATTGTGGGACTCTCCTTGGATGGCCGCGGTGACATTGGGAAATCCTTAGATTGAGAACTACGAACTTTGAGGTGTGCTTTTGTAGCCCTACATAATTCTCGTCCTCTCTTGACCACGAAGGAATGACCTCCGAGTGTGTCCCCATTGCATGTTTTATGGGAAATATCATGTGATTCGATTATGTCAATGTTGTTGGGAGTTGCCACTAGTGAAAGTATGAACCCTAGGCCTTGTTTCCACCATTGCAATACCATTTGTGCTCACGTTTACCACTTGTTTGCTTGCTGCACTTTTTATTACAGCATTATATTACTTTGTTTTGCCATCCATATTACTTGCCATTTAACATCTCTTCGCCGAACTAGTGCACCTATACATCTAACAGGTGTATTAGGTGTGTTGGGGACACAAGAGACTTCTTGTATCTTAGTTGCAGGGTTGCTTGAGAGAGACCATCTTCAACCTCTACTTCCCTGACTTCGATGAACCTTAGGTCATCCACTTGAGGGAAATTGCTACTATCCTACAAACCTCTGCGCTTGGAGGCCCAACATAGTCTACAAGAGTAGAAGCGTGTGTAGACATCAAGCTATTTCTGGCGCCGTTGCCGGGGAGGTGAGCGCTTGAAGGTATATCTTTAGATCTTGCAATTAAATCTTTTTGTTTCTTGTTTTTATTTCACTAGTTATGTTTATGGAAAATCGTGCTATTGGATCGTTGCTTGCAGGAAGACGCCCCACACCTGTGGTGGTTCCTCCTCCCCCTTCTGAAATTGTGCCCTATAAAATACCAGCTGGTATTATCGATTATGTTTTGGCTAATCGTTATGCCGGAGACAGACATCCCGGTGAACACTTGCTATATCTGTCACAACTATGTTCATTATTTAAGCTTGCAGGTGTATCAAGGGAGTTTGTCATGAGGAAATTATTTGCCTTGTCACTGAAAGGAAAAGCATTGGAATGGTATAGGCTACTAAATGACTCTCACCTACTGGAGTGGGAAGAGATCCAGTCTCTCTTTTACTCCAAGTTTTATCCTCTTCATGAAGTCCATGAGAATAGGAATTATATTTATAATTTTTATCCTCATGACGGAGAGAGCATAGCTCAAGCTTGGGGGAGACTGAAAACGTTAATGCTAAAATGTCCTAACCATGGGCTCCCCAAAGATATGATTATTACTAATTTCTATGCGAGGCTTTCTCGACAGGATAAAGATTTTCTCGACGCTTCCTCTATGGGTTCTTTCACAAACAAAAATATTGATGCTAAATGGGAACTCCTTGATAGAATTCAACGCAACACTGAAGATTGGGAGATCGACAAAAGTAAAGAGTCAGGTATAATTTATGAGTATGATTGCATTAAGTCCTTTGTTGAAACTACAAGTTTTAATAAGTTTAGTGCTAAGTTTGGGCTTGATTCTCAACTCCTTGTTGATTTCCTCAAATCTTTTTCTTCACATCTTAATATGCCTAAGGAGGATTGGATCAAGTATCATAAACCTTTTAAAGTGACTTGCAAAGAAAATGAAATTGTTCATGATGATTGCAACATGCATGATCCAATTCCTAAAAATGAAGTTTTATATAAGCATGTTAATTTTTGTGGAGTGGATAGACCTTGTGAAAGGCCTATGATTGAAGAAGAGAAGTATTGTAAGCAACATAAGCATGAAAGAACAATCACTTGGGTCAGAGATTTAAATGAAATTGCTAGAGAATTGTGTGACCTTTATCCTTTTACTTGTGAACTTTGTCGTATAGATGGTCACTTTAATTTTCAATGCATGAACTTTCAAAACATAACTGTTAACCGGTTGTGTGATAACATGATCACCTCTGATCTTTATGATGAGCTTATGTTATTTTTGATGTGTGAAGAGTTATCAGAAAAGACTTCTTGGCTGGATGATAATGCCATAGGAATAAAAAACACTTTGCGAAATTGCCATCTCTATTGTGTTGTTAATTGCCATGAAAATGATTACATATGTAAGATTAGAAAGGAGGGAACTTTACCCAAGTATAAAAATGTCTCTTATATTTCTGCTAATAAAAAGGAGAGTTTCTCCCAAGTTTCCCCTATTGTTTCTAATGATAAACCAGGATATGTGGAGAAGCTTCATCTCCAACCACTTCCTCCTAAGGTGAAGAAGAAGAAAAAGAAGAGGAGGAGGAAGAGGAGCAAGAAGGAAGAAGAATGGGTATCAACCTGGCCTGAGCATATTCCTCCCATCAACCTTTATCCTAACGGTTGTAAGTTTAAAGAAGAAGGTGAAGTTTATTGCCTTAATTATCATCTTGATGATACATCCATAGGTACTATTGAAGATGATTTTGATTATGACATGCATGTTACTTATTGTGATTGGGAAAATGATGATAATGCTACTTATGATCTTGAAAATCTTTTTGGTACCAACTCTGAAAGTGAAGATATGGGAAGCTCTAAGCTTGGGGATGATAGGATTGCAAATACCTACTAGTGATGTGATAATTGATAATTCTCTTGCTAGTAAGAATAAAGACAACATGCTTACAAATATAGTTGCTAGCAATGATAATGCTCTTCTCTACCATGATGATGTTATAACTCCAATCTATAGTGATTATAAAGGTACCTATGACATAAGGAGAAATTATCCTTATGAAACTTGTCATAATCATGGAGGGAATTACTCCCTTGTTGAACACCACCCTCCTAATACACAATTAATCTATAGTGTTCAAGTTGTTTATGATAGTCCTACTCCCACTATTACCAATGAGAAAGATTATGCTTATGTGGAGAGTAAGAGTACCTTTTTGCATGTGGATCATGGTAACAATGCTTTATGTGATTCTTATATTGTTGATTTCATCCATGATGCCACTGAAATTTATAATGAGAGAGGGAGACTTGGTTCTAAATATCTTAATAATAAGAAGTTTCCTCTCTTTATGGTGAATATTTTGAAGTTATGCTTGTTTTGCCTTCCTATGCTAGTTGCTTTGTGCTTCAATGAATTATTCTATTGCAATATTCCTATGCATAGGAAGCATGTTAGGCTTAAATGTGTTTGGTATTTGCTTCTTGATGCTCTCTTTTGTTCTTCAGCTCTTATTCCTACGAGAGCATCATTAAAGTCTTAAGCCTATCTTTATGGCTATAAAGAAAGAGCTCTAGGGAGACAACCCTTGTTATCTTTGCTTTCAGTTTTAGTGGTCTTGATGTTTGTTACTACTGTAGCAACATCATTGTATCTTTACTTTTCAACTTTGTGCCAAGTGTAGCCTCTGATTGCAAGAAAGTTCAAAAGTTGTGACGTGTTGTCCAGGAAACAGATGCTGTCCTTGGATAGAAAAATTCGTATAAAATCACCAGATCATCTTTTTGGTCTGAATGTTTTCGACAGCGTGCTCTATATAATTGTCTTTCGTGCGTCTGTTCTGAGTTTTTTGATTAGAGTTGCAGAAGTGCCCCGAACAAATCATTTACTACCTGCTGTTCTATTTTTCACAGATTCTGTCCTGTTTTGCCTTTCCTTCATTTTGCAAACCAAGAGCTTGCTTTTTCTTTGCAAAAACCTTTTGGCAATCTTGAGAAACAGTAGACCTTCAAGAATATCTTTATTTCCAGCAAGGTACAATTATTTTATTATGGGTACTAACCTCGCTAATCAGATTATGATGAGTTATGTATGAAGGGAGTTTTCAAGTGTGCGAGGGAAGATGATAAAAAGATCCAGGAGTGTCAAACGCTCAAGCTTGGGGATGCCCCCATGCACCCCCAAGAAATATTCAAGGAGACTCAAGCGTCTAAGTTTGGGGATGCCCCCGTGCATCCCCTTCTCCATCAAAATTATCAGTTCATCTTTCGTTCCACTATCATTTAGGGATAATTAATTTGGTGCCCTTAGTTGTGTCCCACTCGGCAGGTTTACCCTTAGTTTCCGAAAACACTTGTTCCTGCCCAAACCCCTTTGCTCCTCTTATGCTTTTGCCCTTTGACCATTTGATCATCACTTTGAAAACTTCATAAAAAAATCATCTTTCGTTCCACTATATTTTAATCACTTCATGTGTTATGTGCTATGCTTGGAGCGTCTTGTTTTTAGTTTTCTTTAGCTTTTCATAATGAGTCGGAACTCAGCTTTCTTTATGTGGGAGAGAAACACGCTCCACTTCTACCTAGAACATAACATAGAATTTTCATGTCTATCTTTGCTGTGTGTGTTCTTTGTCGTTCAATAGCTACTATCATGTTCTGCTCTTAGTATTCATGCTTATCTTTTCAAAGAGCTTTTGTTTAGTTGGTTGCTTGAACTCTCTTTAGTTATCATGCTCACCTTATTAAGAGAGTTTGCTTCCGTTGCATTGGTTGATATGTCTATGATAAAGATGCTACGTGCATAATGGCGCTTAGTAGTTCATGTTTTCTTGTGGTTAGTCTCAAATAGCTGGGGGATTCCCAATGTGTTATTGGAGTGCCAACTTGATTTGTTTGCCTATGATGTGGTATGGTTTAGTAATATCTTCCTTCAAGAATTTATTTTGATTGACTTGGCGTATGCTCACGCATATTTAAGACTGTAAAGAAAGTCTGTCAAGCCTTGATGATCTTTTGTTTCTGAGTAGCGATATAACTACCATGCCTGATTCAATGTTGCTTTGTCGCTCTGCATGATTATGACCGTCATTGCTCTTTTAGTTGGTCGCTCCCAGTCTTTTGCTAACCTCCACCTGTACTAAGCGGACTGACTGCTTGTGCATCCACATTCTTTTAATTCAGTTATGCCATATGAGTCCACCATACCTACCTATATGTGGTATTTCACCGCCACTCCAAGTAAATTTACATGTGCTACCTTTAAAACCTTCATTTTTGCAATACATAGCTCATGGGAAAGTAGCTTAAAAACTATTGTGGTAAAGAATATGTCGCTTATGTATCTTATTTCTTATAAGTTGCTTGCTGAGCGGTATCCATGTTTCTGGGGACGCCATCAACTGTTACACTTTTGTTGAATATCATGTGAGTTGCTATGCATGTTCGTCTTGTCCGAAGTAAGGGTGATTTGTCATGAGTTGAATGGTTTGAGTATGCATATTGTTAGAGAAGAACATTGGGCCGCCAACCAAAGCCATGTATCATGGTGGAAGTTTTAGCTTGGATATTAATCCTCAACCTCTTATGAATGCTTAAGCATTAAAGAGGAGTCCATTATCTATTTTCTATGTTGTCCCGGTATGGATGTCCTCAAGTTGAGATCTATCAAAAACGAGAAATCAAATGCGATTTATCTCCTTGGACCTTTGTACAGGTGGCATAGAGGTACCCCTTTGTGACACTTGGTTGAAACATATGTAATGCAATAATAACCCATGGAAATCCGAGCTAATTAGGACAAGGTGCGAGCACTATTGGTATTCGATGCATGAGGCTTGCAACTTATAGGATGTCTTATGCATAACACATATGAAGTATTACTACCGTTGACAAAATTGCTTCTATGTTTTCAAAATAAAAAACTCTAGCACATGAGTAATCCCTGCTTCCCTCTGCGAAGGGCCATTCTTTTACTTTTATGTTGAGTCTCCACCTTCTTTTAAAGCACCAACTACTGAGAGCATGATTGTCATTATGAGTGTAATGTGCATTGTCCCAAAGTAGCATTGTCTTTTGAATGATTGTGATATCGTTTATTCTGAAATCATTGTATCTAGTCATCACTTAAACCTTGAAGGTGCCCCTGCATTTATGTTTTGCTTCACTAAAGGGGGCAAGCTAGATATCACTTTATCATATTTGCACATCATGTTCATTGCAAATCTATTTGATGTTTCAGTATCATATTGTAAAACTTTCAGTTCTTTGTGATTTTCTCATGAGGCAACTTAATTACTACAGATTCATTGTCTCAGTAAGCTTTTGTCATATGACTATGAATAAGTCCTATATGGTTAGTAGCATGTCACCACAGAAATTATTCTTGTTATCATTTACCTACTCGAGGACGAGCAGGAATTAAGCTTGGGGATGTTGATACGTCCAAAACGTATCTATAATTTCTGCTTGCTCCATGCCTCTTTTGGGTGATATTGCTATGATATTTATACACTTCCATACACTTTTGATCATATTTGGACTAACCTATTAACTCAGTGCACCCCAGTGCCAGTTTCTATTTTCGGCTGTTTTTGTATTTCAGGTTTTCACATTACGAGAACTGCCAAGAAAAATCCAGAAAAAATATATAAAAAATCAGCGTTCCAGGAGCTACCGTGCGGCCAAAGTACAACCGGGGGGGACCCACAGGGGCTCCAGGCGGCCCACCCCTAGGCCGCGCCGTGGGGGGGCGCCTGGGCCCCCCAGGACTCCCCTGGTGACCCCCTTTGGCATATATTTAAGGTCCGTCGAGAAAACCCTGATTCTGAACCCCTTTTCTCCAGACGCGATTCCGATCTCCGCCACCATCGCCATCAAGCTTCGGGGGACCAGAATTCCTGCGCCGGCACCCTGCCGGGACGGGGAAGTGCCCCCGGATTCATCTCCATCGACGTTGCTTCCTCCCTCCATGAGGCGGGAGTAGTTCCTCCTCGGGGCTGAGGTTCTCACCAGTAGCTATGTGGTCAATTCTCTCTCCCATGATGTGATCTTCGTTGTGATCATAGGCTATGTTAATCTAGGGTGATCCCATGATATTTCCCCTTCCTCTATGTATTGGATTGATGTACTCACTTGTCTTTATCTAGTATAATCCCCGAGATCAAGGTGACAGTGGTCTATTGGACATGGATTAGAAAAGTATTTTCATGAGTGATTTCCTCTCTTGTGTGTTGATTGAAGATTGAGAGTCTCTTGGTGCTTGTCTTTGACTATCCTTTAGATATGTTGTGGTGATTGTGGGACTCTCTTTGGATGGCCGCGGTGACATTGGGAAATCCTTAGATTGAGAACTACGTACTTTGAGGTGTGCTTTTGTAGCCCTACATAATTCTCGTCCTCTCTTGACCACGAAGGAATGACCTCCGAGTGTGTCCCCTTTGCATGTTTTATGGGAAATATCATGTGATTCGATTATGTTAATGTTGTTGGGAGTTGCCACTAGTGAAAGTATGAACCCTAGGCCTTGTTTCCACCATTGCAATACAATTTGTGCTCACGTTTACCACTTGTTTGCTTGCTGCACTTTTTATTACAGAATTATATTACTTTGTTTTGCCATCCATATTACTTGCCATTTAACATCTCTTCGCCGAACTAGTGCACCTATACATCTAACAAGTGTATTAGGTGTGTTGGGGGACACAAGAGACTTCTTGTATCTTAGTTGCAGGGTTGCTTGAGAGAGACCATCTTCAACCTCTACTTCCCTGAGTTCGATAAACCTTAGGTCATCCACTTGAGGGAAATTGCTACTGTCCTACAAACCTCTGCGCTTGGAGGCCCAACATAGTCTACAAGAGTAGAAGCGTGTGTAGACATCACTACCCCAGCATGAAAGAGGACGGGTCAGCCTTCTCTGCTGAAGATCTCCATTCTTTGACCAAGGACATGCGCCCTCTTGCCAGTAAGCTTGCCGATGAAGCAGATTTGACAAGGTATCATCCGGCTTATGACCTAGAAAATTCGCGGGTGGAGCGGCCGGTTTACGACACTGAAAATCTGATCCCACCAGTTCGTAACAACACTTTCGCTCCACATATTGACCGTTCAGATCTTATCAATGATGAAGTGTATTTCCGTGCCCTCTCCAAGATTGACTAGAGCGCTCCTGATTTCTAGCAACTGCCTGAAGTCGACGAAGACCCGGAACAAGCTGACCCTCAGCCTTCGCAGCTTGAAGAGGAGTCATAAACCGTCCGGTTTAACTTTTAGTTGCTGAGTACTTTGCAAAAAACTTTGATCCATTCGGGCCTGCGAGTGCCTTGTAATAGAATAGTTGAGATATTGCCTTTGTCCCACTGTCATGGCATTATTTTGTTTGGCACTCCCAATTTATCATCTGTTTGCAATGCTTGATCAGCTTATATTACCTGTGCCTGCATGAACGAAGCTAAAAGATGTCCTGGCGGTTTACCACCGGACGGATTATACTGCTCTGATATATATATATATATCAAAGGAATAGCTTTTGATCACAAACATATACCATACCTCTGATTAAGTGTGCTTGTCGACCTTAACCCGGTAGGAATAATTGAAAGCGGAGGCGCTGATGAGGCTCTTGGCTCTCTTGTTTGGCTTAGCCTGATGGCCGATCCGGGTTACGATGAACGCCGGTTTAACTCTCGTTGGTGTTCATGACCCAGACTTTAACTTGGTAGATATATGGTCAACCTTGTAGTTGTCTAGTCTCGCATCAATGGACTTGGTTAAAAACCAATGATCATGACGACCAATATTTGTGAAATCATAAAAAATAGAAATAAGGTTTTTTGGGCAAATAAGACCATGTAGTCGAGGCTTTTTACGAGCTGCCAGGCTCCAAATTCGAGGCTTTTTATGAGCTGCCAAGCTACTATCATTAACCATTTTAGCAAAGCCTGTCAAGATGCTCCGCAATCCTTAACCAAATCATTGATGACAAGCTACCCAATGTTTCAAAATCTCGTAAAGATTTTGTCATTATGTAATCAACTCGATGATCGTCAATTTAATGTGGCCAAGTTGAGGGTCCCGAAGGATTGACGTGTGGCAAGTTCGACGGGTCATACCAGGTTTACCTGGACGGCGTGATTTACTTGAGGCAGGCAGGTTAATCTGGGGTTTTAGGTGCATGCACCGGGCTTCCAAGCCATGTTCACTACAAGGATATTCAACTCTCTGCGAGCCCCTGGTAGTGTGTGAGCCGTTTTGCTCATCGAGGCATATGTTTGAGCTGGGTTGGGCACCAACACTCTCTTTTACCCCTCATTATCATGTGGAAATTGCCGAAGCAACCAGAGCAGTGCTCTTATGATGGGCTTCATACCGCCGCCCGCTCAAGAGGCCATGGAAAACTCCCTTGCCCGCGGAAGCCCCCTTGTGATTCTTGTTTGATAAGATGGCTAATTCCTTGATGTATCAAGGGCGCCGGTTTAGGAGGCCATGGTAAGCTTCTGTAGAAACTCCCATGTGATACTCCTTTGAAGAACACGATTGATTCCTTGATTCTGTGAAGGGCGCCGGTTTAAGAGGCCATGGAAGGTTTCTTTCGAAGCCCCCATGTGATACTCTTATGTATAAAAGACACGGCTGATTCCCTGATTCTATCAGGGGCGCCGGTTTAAGAGGCCATGGAAGGTTTGTTTCGAAGCCCCCATGTGATACTCTTTTGCGAAGAAGATGGCTGATTCCACGGTGTTCCAGGGCGCCAGTTTATTTTATTAATTATAATATATAGATTTTACATAAAGCGGAGCCAATGCCTCAAGTATAGTAAGGCCGAAGAAGAGCGATGTTCCACGACCGCTTGGTCTCCTCCTCTGTCGTACGTGAGTCCTTATGTTCTCGAACGTCGACAAGGTAGTATGATCCGTTGTGTAGGTTCTTGCTGACCACAAAGGTTCCTTCCCAAGGTGGGGATAGCTTATGCATATCCGTCTGGTCTTGGATGAGCCGGAGCACCATATCTCCTTCCTGGAACGTTCTGGTCTTAACCCGGCGGCTGTGGTACCGGCGCAGATCTTGTTGATAAATCGCTGATCGCGCTGCTGCCGTGTCCCGTTCCTCGTCTAGCCGGTCCAAGCTGTCTTGCCTTGCTTGTACATTATCCGCTTCAACATAGGCCGCCACGCGTGGTGAATCATGCCGGATATCACTAGGGAGGACCGCTTCAGCACCGTATACCATGAAAACGGGCGTGTATCATGTAGATCTGTTAGGCGTAGTATTGCTGCTCCATAAGACAGAAGGCAACTCCTCTACCCAGCAACCCGGTGTTCTTTGTAAAGGAACCATAAGCCGGGGCTTGATGCCTCTCAAGATTTCTTGGTTGGCTCTCTCAGCTTGGCCATTGGACTGAGGGTGAGCTACTGATGACACATCAAGGCGAATATGTTCTCTTTGACAGAACTCTTCCATCTCTCCTTTAGATAGGATGGTGCCATTATCAGTTATAATGCTGTGTGGAAAGCCAAACCGGAAGATCACTTTTTAATGAACTTGACCGATGTTGCCGCATCACACTTACTGACAGCCTCTACTTCGACCCACTTTGTAAATTTGTCCACTGCTACCAACAGGTGGGTTTTCTGATCTTGGGATCTTTTAAAGGGTCCAACCATATCCAGCCCCCAAGTCGCAAATGGCCAAGTGATTGGAATCATCCGCAGCTCCTGTACCGGTACATGAGCACGCCGTGAGAACTTTTGGCAAGTGTCACATTTCCTGACTAAGTCTTCTGCATCGGTGTGAGCCGTCAGCCAGTAGAACCCATGACGAAAAGCTTTAGCTACCAAGGACTTTGAACCGGTGTGATGACCACAATCCCCTTCGTGAATCTCTCGAAGAATATCGCAGCCTTCCTCTGATGATACGCACCGCTGAAATGCTCCAGAAACGCTGCGGTGATGAAGTTCTCCATTGATGATAGTCATAGACTTAGACCGCCGGATTATCTGTCGGGCCTCAACTTCGTCCTCTGGCAACTCACCTCGACTCATGTATGCCAGATAAGGGAGTGTCCAATCCGAAATGACATGAAGCACTGCGACTAACTGTGCTTCCGGATCAGGAACAGCCAAGTCCTCCTCCGAAGGTATTTGCACTGATGGATTATGCAATTCATCCAGGAAGGTATTAGGTGGAACCGGTTTACGCTGAGAACCCAGCCGGCTCAATGCATCGGCCGCTTCGTTTTTCTGCCGATCTATGTGGTCCACCTGATATCCCTTGAAGTATCCTGCGACTGCATCCACTTCTCGTCGATAAGCCGCCATGAGTGGATCCTTAGAGTCCCACTTACCAGATACTTGTTGTGCCACCAGATCTGAGTCACCAAAGCACTTGACCCGGCTCAAGTTCATCTCCTTGGCCATCCGCAAACCGTGGAGGAGAGCTTCATACTCAGCAGCATTGTTAGTACAAGGGAACATGAATCGGAGGACATAACAGAACTTATCACCTCGTGGGGAAGTTAACACAACTCCAGCCCCCGAGCCCTCCAATTGCCTTGAACCGTCAAAGTGAATAGTCCAGTATGTATGATCCAGCTTCTCCTCAGGTGCTTGCAACTCTGTCCAATCATTGATGAAATCCACCAGTATTTGGGACTTTATAGCAGTATGGGGCACATATTTTAATCCGATTGGGCTAAGCTCAATGGCCCACTTCGCCACTCTGCCAGTGGCTTCTCTGTTCTGGATTATATCCCCCAACGGAGCTGAACTGACAACAGTGATTGGGTGGCCCTGGAAGTAGTGCTTCAACTTCCGGTTTGCCATGAACACACCATATACCAATTTCTGCCAGTGTGGATATCTTTGTTTCGACTCAATGAGCACCTCACTGATGTAATAAACCGGACGTTGAAACAGATATTATTTGCCTGCTTCTTTGCACTCCACCACAATGGCCACGCTAACTGCATGGGCATTGGCGGCCACGTATAACAACAGCGGCTCCTTGTCAATTGGGGCAGCAAGAACTGGTGGTTCTGCTAATTGCCGCTTCAAATCCTTGAACGCAGCGTTTTCAGCATCGCTCCACACAAACTGATCTGTCTTTTTCATCATCTGATAAAGCGAGATCGCCTTTTCTCCTAAACGGCTAATGAACCGACTCAATGCTGCAATCCGGCCCGCCACGCGCTGGACATCATTGATGCACGTCGGTTTAGCCAAGGATGTGATCGCCTTGATCTTTTCTGAATTAGCTTCAATCCCTCTGTTTGACACTAAGAATCCAAGGAGCTTGCCCGCTGGAACACCAAAAACACACTTCTCTGGATTGAGCATCATTTTATAAACTCGGAGGTTGTCAAAAGTTTCTTTTAAATCATCTATCAGTGTCTCCTCCCTCCTGGATTTTACCACGACGTCATCAACATATGCATGGACATTTCTTCCAATATGCCCTTGTAGGCAGTTCTGCACACAACGCTGATAAGTTGCTTGGGCACTCTTGAGCCCAAAAGGCATGGATACATAGCAGAAAGCTCCAAAGGGAGTTATGAAAGCTGTCTTCTCCTGGTCCTTAACTGCCATCTTGATCCGATGATAACCTGAATATGCATCCAAAAAACTTAGCCGCTCACATCCCGCCGTAGCATCGATAATCTGATCAATACGGGGGAGAGCAAAAGGATCAGTTGGGCAAGCCTTGTTCAAGTCTGTGTAAACAACACACATCCTCCAGGTACCGTTTTTCTTAAGTACCAGCACCAGATTAGCCAACCACTCTGGATGAAACACCTCAACTATGAAACCTACGGCCAAGAGCCTAGCCACTTCTTCACCTATAGCCTTGCGCCTCTCTTCATTGAAGCGGCGCAAATACTGCTTGACCGGTTTAAACTTTGGATCAATATTAAGACTGTGCTCAGCGAGTTCCCTCGGTATACCTGGCATGTCAGAAGGCTTCCATGCAAAGATATCCTGGTTCTCACGGATGAACTCGATGAGCGCGCTTTCCTATTTAGGGTCTAGGTTAGCGCTGATAGTGAATTGCTTGGATGAGTCGCCCGGAACAAAGTCAACCTGCTTGGTTTCTTTTGCCGATTTGAACTTCAACGCCGGATCATGCTCTGTGGTTGGCTTTTTCAACGGGTACATATCTGCGGGATCAAAATTGTCTTTATAAAATTTCAGCTCCTCCGTAGCACAAACTGCCTTAGCATATGCCGCGTCTTCTTCCTCGCATTCCAACGCGATCTTACGGCTCCCGTGGACTATGATGGTTCCCTCGTGGTCCAGCATCTTGAGCTGTAGATAAACATAGCACGGTCTAGCCATGAACTTGGCGTAAACCGGCCTCCCAAGCAGAGCATGATATGGGCTCCTGATCTTTACAACCTCGAAGGTCACTGTCTCTGATCTAGAGTCATGCTCATCCCCAAAGGTAACTTCCAGATCGATTTTCCCAACTGGGTAAGCCGATTTACCGGGCACCACTCCATGGAACACTGTGTTGGACTGTCGGAGCTTCTTATCTGTCAACCCCATACGTCGGAAAGTCTCATAGTATAGGATATTGATGCTACTACCTCCATCCATAAGCACCTTTGTGAACTTGTAACCACCCACTTGTGGTGCCATCACCAAGGCCAGCTGACCCGGATTATCAACCCGTGGCGGGTGATCCTCTCTGCTCCATATAATGGGTTGCTCAGACCAACGTAAAAACCGTGGTATCGCCGGTTCAACAGAGTGTACTGCTCTCTTCAGGACCTTTTGATCCGTTTGCACAAACTTGTGGTGAAAACATGATATTGCCCACTGCTTAGCTGCTTCGGATTATTCTGATATCCGGATTGCTGCTGCTGCTGACGCTGTTGATTCCCTTGATTGTTGTATCCACCCTGACCATGTGGCTGGTTATGTTGATGTTGATTGTCGCCACTCTGGTTGTTGTTACCATCGTGGTATCCTGATCCGGATCCACCACCCTGATAACCCGGACCTTGAAAACCGGGAGCTGATCCGCCGGGGGGGGGGGGCCGTGGCTATACCTGACCAGTTTCATAAACTCCTGCATAATAAAACAGTCCTTCCAGAGATGCGTAGCCGGGTTTTCCTCTGTACCGTGCTTTGGGCAAGGCATGTTCAACTGGCGATCTAGATTAATAGGCGGCCTCCCATTGCGTGGGGGCGGTCTACCCTTGCGGCGCTGCCCGTTGTCTTGAACGTTGGTATTGGCCACAAAGTCCGAGCTGCCTTCCGCTTTACGCTTGCCATTGTAACCCGTACCTGCCGGATTGGCTTGCGCCGGTTTAACGTTTTTGCTTACTTTCCCGGACTTGTCTCCGTCTGCGTCTCGATACTTGGTGTTATCAGAGTCTCCATACTTTACCAAGGCGCCCATGAGCGTTCCCATGTCATTGCAAAATTTATAGCCTTCCAAGGTCACTATAGCCTGCCAAGCAATTGCGGTTCTGCCTCAAAAGCTCAAACCGGCAATAGCCTTCCAAGGTCACTATAGCCGTGCTCGGATTGATTCTATTGGAGGAGTGCAAAATTTCAGATACTCGCCGCACCCAATTGCTTGTGGTCTCTTGCTCTCCTTGAACACATGCAGCTAAGTCAATCATAGACATCGGCTGCTTGCATGTGTCTTTGAAATTATTGATAAACCGGCGACGCAACTCGCCCCATGATCCGATGGAGTTAGGTGGTAAACCCTTTAGCCATGTCCGGGCCGTGCCCTCAAGCATCATTGTGAAGTATTTGGCACACGCAGCTTCGTCCACATCAAGCATCTCCATAGCCATCTCATAACTTTCAACCCACGCCTCTGGAGCTAGATCCGCCGTGTAGTTGGGTACCTTGCGTGGGCCTTTGAAGTCTTTGGGTAATTTCACGTTCCGCAAAGCGGGGATGACGCACTGCACCCCTAAGGAACTGGACATGATTCCTGTTTCTGTGGTGGTGGGGTGAACCGGCGTTGCTTGACGGGTGTCGTCGCGGGCAGTATGTCTAGCCTGGTCCACCGCCTCTTGGGCATGTGCTCCTGCTCCTGCCGGATTATCCTGCCTCTGTCGGTGCCGTCTCCGCGTGCTGCTAGATACAACCAGTTCATCCAGGTGCCTCGTGTAACTCCGGCTCAGGCGGGGGGTTGAACGAATCCTCTCCCGGCTATAAGAATACGCCTGCTGCTGTGTTAACGCCGTGTATAGCAACTCCTTAGCCCGTCGTGCCTCCATTGCTATGGGGGACGTCCCCTCAATGGGAAGAGCGGCCAGCCGTGAAGCGGCGGCGACAATGTTGTCCAACGGGTTAGAATAATCCCCGGGAGGAGTGGGTACGTGCAGCGTCGGCACAACTTGGCGGTTCCGCTCTGTGGCTGGTGGCTGAACCGACGCGCCCGTCCCCGGAGCTCCTCCCTGGTTTACCTCTGGGCGGTTACTGGTTCCCGCTCCTGGTGTGCCAAAAAGATTCCTTGCCTCATAAACCGGTGGTAAACGAGATTGTTGCCTTCTGTACATTACCTCCTGTGAAGCGTTCTGATCCAGCCTGACCCGAAAAGCTTGGGAATCTAGCTCTGCCTCCTTTGTAGCCATCCTGGCTTTCTCCGCATCCAGATCCAACTTAGCTTGCTCATACCTGCTCTTCAACTGAGCGATCTCCGCATCATGCTACGCCTTGTCAGCCTGGGCTACTTCGGCAGCCAAAGATGATGAGGCCGTCTCGTTCCGCGAGCAGTGATAGTTTTTCTTTTGCTGTGTAAAAACATATACTATTATGTAAGTCGCCTGACTTGGGTTAGTCTACCATTTCAGGCGGTTGGATGAATATCCTACGACTCCAAACCCTTCTTCCTCACCTCTTCTTCTTCCCCAACAGACCACCGCACGGGCCATACGTATACTCCCCAACATGCCGTTGGATAAACATACTCTAAGAATGAAAATTATGTGTCAGCGGTAGGATGGCTGAGTTTGGTTTGTTCACATGCGACAGCACATGTCAGTGAGGGTGCGTTCCCTTGGTTGGGTTTGCGGCGTGCTAGAGCGACTGTGCATGTGAGGGTGCAGTGCGAACGCGGCGTGTAGGAGCGACCGTGTGAGGGTGCGGTGCGACCGCGACAACTATGCGCAAGTGTACCTCCTTTTCATTTTGAAAACTTTAGGCAAGCCTAGCAAAAATGTGTGGCGAAGTATGGCAATGCAAGGCCTAGACCCAAACAGGATAAGTACGTAGTACTACCTCCGTCCTGGTTTATTGGTCCTCCTTGAAATTTGTGCCCAAATTTGACTAAATATTTAACTAACAAAATATTAATGCATGTTAACAAAAATTGTATCGTTATATTTGTATTTGAACATAGTTTCCAATGATATATTTTTTGTGACACGCATGAACATTTTATTAGTTAAATTTATGGTCAAAATTTGGCACGAAATACGATGAGGACCAATAAACTAGGACGGAGGTAGTACTATGTACTAGGAGTACTAGTGTTAAAAAAGAAAGGCGGAGTTTTCCTTCGCGGGATTAATCGATACAAATCCTCGTTTCACGTGTCAATTAATGCGTATTCTTTTCTCCAAAGCCCAAAGAGCTAACCATCTCACTCCTCATCGCTTGATTTATGCAGCGCCATGCAAACCAACCTTCTCACTTTCGCATGCATGCAGTGGATATTAATGTCATTGGTTGCTAGTACAAGGCAAACCCCATCAATTTTGCGTCGATTAGTGTTAGTGGCCTTTTGCAAATTATAATTTTGATATACTGGCCTTGTGTACAAAAAAATGGAGGTAGTCACTATATTTGACTTCCTTCCCCATTGCGGTGACGTCGATGATATGTCGAACGTTGTGGTTTGGCGAAGTGCGTTCGACGGAGAACACCATTGAGGGAGACCACGGTAAGTCGTTCACAAGTGCCGCCTGCCAGCCGAGACAACCGCCTTATTTGCATCTACGAAGTCTGTTGAACCAAAGGACGCGTAAATGTACTAGTACTACTCGTACACAATAGCGTAGTCTGTCCAGCTTAGTGCGGTGAGATGGTTTCCCGAAGAAGACGATGGAGAAGCGGAGTCAGCGAAGAGTGAAATGGTTGCTTCGTCCATGCTTTGTGATTTGACGCCTCACTGCTTTGTGATTTGTGATAGAAGGGACAGGGGAGTAGACTCTGTCCTCTGTACTGTATATGCGTCCAAGCACGGGAGAAAGAGGAGAGACGTTGCATTTTTCTATTCCTACAATCAATCGATCAAGGAGCTTCGGTTCCATCCTTTTGGCTTTGGCAACACCGTCCACAATGGTTCCCACGATGCCAAAAGCTATTTTCACATTTGGCTACACATTATGGATGCCCTTAACCGTACCACTTGGTTTTGCTCATGTGTGCTATCTATACAAATCTCAATTATATTGATCTAAAAAATTATAGGATCAAGATTAGTAAAAAGGAGGTGATTTTAGCGCGCGGATGGCGGGGGAGGTTTCTTATTTTTAGAGGACGTTGTCTTGGCAGTTTGCTAACATGCGGTCTCACGTGTCAGTGCTTCACCAAGCCGATCCGCTTCCCACATGAGGTAGAACAACGGCAGAAGCAACACGTGGTTAACTTGAAGAAGATGAGGGAGAAGCGGATTCAGCAACGAGTGTAATGATGGCTGCTTCGTCCCTCCAACTTCTTCTTTTTTAGCGTTATTACTTTGTCCCTCCAACTTAACTGCGGGAAAGGTGTAGCTTTGTGATTTGACGCCTCATTGCTCATTACTACGCGGGCGCCATGACTGGGTGCTTCACCCCGGCTGCTCTACACTGCATTTCGGTATGGCACGTGGAGCCGGTAGCCTGATGGCCCACATTTCGGCGAAAGGGACTAGAAGATTTATGAAAGTGAGCGCTCCACTCTTACGACGGAGGAGTACACAACACGACGGCCCGGTGAACTGTCACTTGTACTGTATATAGTACTATAGTTTTGCTGTTTCGCACGATCCATCGATACAAACCCGATTAAACAGGAAAGGGCGTCATTTTTCCCGCGCGGTATATGATACTGGCCATACATTTCAAAGGCAATTTTAATGTATACAAACTGAATAATAAAGTAACAAAATGATATCTAGTAAAACTAAAAACACATATGACTTATTGTGTTAGAGTGTAGTAGTAGTGATGTATTGCATAGTTGTTAGATGTAACATGCGAGAACGTGTAGAGATGTAGTTTTGGAGGGCCTACAGAGAGAAAAGTGTAATACGTTCACCGAACTTCAGAATAAGCTGATTACGGTCACTATATATGTTTTGCGGTGATTATACGGTCACTTGCTCACGGTTCGGCATCGGATTGCACTCTGTTGACCGGCCAAATAGTCTGCATGGCACCATGTTGACTAGTTAAATTGAACACATTCCTAGTGGGTCCCACCTGTCAGTTCGCATAGGGAAAAGGTCAGATAAACACAAATTTACGCAGGCGCGACAAGACTCCACCCCGTGCGCGGGAATCACCTGGTTGTGTATGTGTATGTCACGGCCTGATGTGTGCGCATGCACGTGTACTCGTGTAGGTTGAGCACTTGAGCGTGAGAGTGTGTGTTGGTCGTGTGGTGTACTGGGGTGTGCATGCATGCGTGTGTGTGTGTTAGTGTGCGTGTGAGTGTTGTGTGCATGCGTGGATGCGTGGTATGTGTGAGTGTTGCGTGCGTGCGTGGGTGCATGTGTTGGTGTGAGTGTTGCGTGCAGGCAGTTCGTGTGCATGCATGCGTGTGTGTATAATCACCACACCAGCTCATGTGTGTTAAAACAGACGGCTCGGCATACCAATACAAGGCCACCTTGTTCGCTGTGCCCGCGGTGATGACTTCGAAACACCGTCCAATATTTTTTGTCGTTTGTTTTCATTCTTACTAGCAAGATGCCCGTGCGTTGCACGTAACATCAAGATGCATTTGTATGACTAGTTTATCTTGTGAGAGAAAAGGATGAACGGGGGAGGACCTTATTTGCAAATGTGGAGAGGTATGTGGGTACCTTTTTGCAAAAATGTCATAATTTCTTTCCTATCCGTCGGATATAAATCGGACGGCCTATATTGCTGGATGGCAGGCACACCATCATCACGAACTCTGTTTTTATAAGAGTGTATTTTATACCTACTCTTATAAAAAGCATAGCTAGTGATGATCGTGTGCCTGCCATCTTGCAATATAGACCGTCCGATCTATATCTGACGGATAGGAAGGAAACTATGACAATTTTGCAAAAAGATACCCACACCCCTCTTCACACTTGCAAATAAGGCCTTCCCTTGTTCATCCTTTTCTCCCACAAGATAAACTACGCATACAAATGCATCTTGATGTTCCGTGCAACGCATGGGATTCTTGCTGGTATTTTATAAGAGTGTAGATGTAGAGTAGATACAAGCCGCAGGTGGGCCCGATGGTAGTGAGATAATGTGATGCAACAATAGAGGTGCCACGTGGAGCATTTAACTGGTCAACTAGTCGTGTCTTGAGCAAATACAGAGTTGTACGGTGAGCCCATGACTGTATGATAACCACAAAACGTAAAGGGTGACCGTAATGAGTGGATTCTGAAGTCCAATGTACGTATCGTGCTTTCGCTTCAAATAGAATAATCGTCACAGTATAATCGCAAGATAAAGATGAAACATGCGTGAATGTGCTGGGGGCTTACTTTAAGAGGTCCTGGAGATAGTTTGTGTGCGTACGTGAAAGGGGCGTAGAGGGGGGGGGTTATGTGATGGAGAGAGATGCTCTTCGTTTCTCTTTATTATGACTAACTTTATATATAGTATAAAAATATACAAATTCACAGTGCGGAATAAATATCATTGTGGGCACCATGCAATGCAAGCGTTCATACTCCTCCATGTAACTTCGTAATGTTGTATATATGTAGAAATTCTAAAATATTTTTTTGGCCACACTTTATTCAAAAGTAATGTTGTATGCGAAATAGACGTGAAGAGAGGGCTTTTTAGATCAATGTGGTACGTGAAGTAACATGTGTGAATGTGTAGTTGATGCATTTGGCAGGGCCTAGAGAGGTATGTGTGTGTATTATGTATTCGAGAGAGGCATGGATAGAGGGGATGGCAGGGGGCGTGGGATAGATAGCACGAGAAATGAGAGTGGTCTAGAGAGAGAGAGAGATGAATATGACGTCTGTCGGGGTTCTGGTGCAACATATGCCAAAGGATGGCTTATCATGCATGTGGACAATAGAATGTCGCCGGGCCCTGGAAGCGGGATAAGCGATACTTAGGACGCGTGCGAATCTTACCCAGGTTTGAGGCTCTCCGTGGAGATAACACCCCTAGTCCTACTCTGCGGGGACTCCGCTTCATGACTAATGTCAATATGGTAGCTACAAGGTTTCTCCTTGAGCTGTGTCGTCTAGAGGAAGAAGAAGGGCAAGGCTAGCTCTCTATCTTCTCTCTAGGGAATGCGGGGTGTCGCTAGGGTTCTTCTCTATCTCTCATTGTGTCTCTCTTCTTCTTCTTAGGGTCCAACCCCTCCATATGAAGGACCCTGGGGGGTTTATATAGGCCTACCCCCCAGGGGTATAACAGTAATCTGGGCAGAATGGCCCCCAGCTGTCAGTTTCTTCGGTTGCCGGCCTTCCCGCATGTTTGCTGGGGCCTGCCGTATGCGGGCTCTCGTGATTGCTTTTCACTGTGGGCGCTCTTCTGCTGACGGCAGCATCGTCAGGAGAGGAATGGCTACAATGCCGCCGCCTCCTGCCGTACGCTGCCACCACGTCCTGTCTTGTCATCTTGATGGGGTTCAGACTCCTAGGGCACGGTTAGCCGCCTGCTATCAGGCGGCCCATCCCCCAGGCCGTCTGCCAAGGGCCGCTTGCTTCTTGTTCACCCACTAGCAGGTGGGGCTGGCCGCCTACTCGCTCTGCCGCCTGTGGGTAGTGGGATCATGGCTCCTCTGATCGGGGCTAGGTCACTGGCAACATGGCTACAGTGATACACCACTTAAGGAGCGTGCGTAAGGTACGCCCTCACTATAGACACGCCCTCATAGATTCTCTAAGGACATGTTCAACTGTAGCCATGTCTTAGCCTTGTCGTGGTTCCCCAGCACGCGTCCCGAGGGGGAGGCGTGGGGCCATCTTATGGATGCTGGCCATGTGGCTGCCGCTTGTCCAGGCCCCCGCCGCCTGCTGGCAGCCGACTCCTAGGCGTTGCTGCCCCAGGAGGCGACCCGATGAGTAGGCGGCCGGGGGTGACAGGCGACCCCCACTTGTCTTGAACTACCATGGGTGGTCGATGAGGACACCCGTGGTCAATATCTCTGACAGTAGTCCCCGAAGCTGGTGGAACTCTGTGGCTGCGATCGAGGTTGCGGGGTTCTAGCAGCTTCCCATTCCAGGTAAGGTTTGGCGTTTCTTGTCCGTCCTCTGGAAAGGACCGGCTTCTGGCAGCCGGGCCTCTCGAAAGGGCCGGCTTCTGGCAACCGGACCTCCATCTTCTTATCTTCGAGAAGAAGATTCTGCCTGGATGGCGGGTTGTGGCGCAGGCCTGCCACCCGTTGGTGGTATTCCACGTGGCATCGCCCCGTCACGTCAGCCTGCCAGCCCACGCGCGCGACGGGACTTAGCAACGGGCCGGGGGCCGCCAATACAGGGCCTTGATCCGCGCGCGGATTTAATGCGGCAGAGGCAATCGATTGCCCTCCCCTCGCACATTTAATGCTTGCAGATTAGGTGCGAAAAAGGTGGGGATCGTGCGGGGCATGGAGCAGTTAATCTCACGCCCTCGCCCCCTCGGCTTCGTCGTCCTGAGCCTATAAGTAGGCTCGGGAGGGGCAGCGCCGCTCGCGCGCACACCCTTGCCCCATTCTCTTCTTCCTCCTCGCTCTCTCTCACGCTCCTCGCCACCGCCGCTCCCAGCGCTCCGTCGGAGCGAGCCCTCGCCTCAAGCCATGGCTGCAGCGGCGCAGGCCCACCACTCTGGCGAGTGGGATGGCAGCGAGGTCCTTGAGGAGCACATCTTCTACCTCCGCCAGGCGCGGCGATTGCCCCCCGAAGACAAGGTTGTCGTGCGCCTGGAGCCGGCGGCGGAAATCAGGACGATGCCGCGGTTCGGCGAGCGGGTCGTCTTCCGCTCGCACTTTCCTTGCGGCTTCGGGCTCCCCGCCAGCGACTTCTTCCGTTCCTTCCTCGAATTCTTCAACATACAGCCTCACCACCTCACGCTGAACACGGTGGTGGCACTGTCCGTCTTAGTCGTCCTTTGTGAGGGGTACTTCGGGATACTCCCCACAATGGAGTTGTGGACCGAGCTCTTTTATATGAAGCTTGGTACCGCAGTCCAGGGCGTGGCGACCCAATGCGGTGGGTGTGTCGCGGTGAAGCGCAGCGGAGCTAAGAACTACTTCCCGCCGCCTGTGCTCGTGCACTCGGTGAAGCAGTGGCAAAAGACGTATTTCTATGTCTCCAACGTTGACCCCGCGCACGACTTCATCGGCTTGCCAGACTGGGCATCCGGCCCGCCTGCCGAACCCCGCGCCTCTTGGAAGACCCGGCCCGTCTCCCTCACACAAGGGGCCTCCATCGCCATGCGGTGCCTCCGGGAGATGAAGAACAACGAGGGCCTGGTGCTCTCGGACCTTCTGCTCACTTTTGCAGAGCACCGGGTGCTACCGCTGCAGTCCCGCCCGCATCTAATCTGCGACATGAGCGGGCACCGGGACGCGAAACGGACCTGCACCAAGAAGATGCCATACAAGCAGGTGGCCCTTTTGGTGAACTCCGTCTCCAACTGCAAGCTCTCCGACTCGGGCTAGGCGTTCGGCAAGCCGCCGTACAGTCGCAACAATCCGCCGCCTGCGATGAGCTCCTTCTTTCCTTCTTCTTCTTTCCTTCCTCCACCTGTCCCAGCCGCCTGACCCTTGTGCCGCCTGCAGATCTTCCCCGACCAGCCAGAGCCGGGCTCCGACCAGCCGGGCCGCCCGCTGGAACGAGACCGCTCCCAGAGCGATATGAGCGACCCCGATCTGGGGCCGCCGCTATGGAGGAAGAGGAGGTAACAGGCAGCGGGGCCAGCCAGCAGGCGGCCCGTCAGGAGGCGTTGTCGAGAACTGGCTGGACGATGACGAGGAGGAGGAGGAAACGCCTCTTCGCGTACGAGAGGTGAACCCGCCTGAACGCGGCAGCTATCAGGTGGTGCCATCGACCACAGCCGGCGGCGTGAAATGCTGGTCCTCTGCCGGTCCGGCTGGCGGCAAGCTCAAGCGGCTCAAGCTCTCAGCCGCCGCCACCAGACGCCAGGAGGCGGCTGCCAAAGCAGCCCTTCCTAGGGTTCCCAAACCTAGGCCGACCGTGTCCGCGTAAGTGCCACATTCTTCTTCCTCTGTATTTGTTCTAGTTTTTCGCCCCCTTCGTGGCAGATTTTGCTGTCTTCTTGGGAATGCTCGAACAGTTCCCCGCTTTCTCTCTCGCGGGCGCCTGTGGGCTCTGTGGTTGGGGGCACGGATGCCCCTCCTGCGACGTGCCGCGTGGACCCTGCCGCCGCGCTCCGGGAGGCGACGGAGAGGAACGCTCGGGAGGCGCGTGAAGAGCAGGAGGCCGCGGCCCGTGAGTAGGCGAAGGCCGACGCCGCTTCCAAGGCAGAAGCCAAGGCAGCCACCAAAGCCCAGGCGTATGCCGCCGCCCAAGTCCAGGAATAGGAGGCGGGCCTCCAGCAGCCGGCGGACCACGCCAACCCCCAGTACATGGGCTCTCTGGAGCCGTCCGTCCAAGTGCCGGTTGCTGGCGAGCAGCCGGCTCTTGACAAGGAAAGGGACGGTCGCGCCGTCATGGAGAAGGAAGCAACCCCTCCCACGCCGCCTACTGGGACGCAGGATAGCCGGCCCGTGGGAGCGGAGGTGCCAGCGGCAGAAGGCGTGCGGTGGCAGGCCCGCTGCCGACCCCCCGAGCCCTCGCCCGTCCGCGTCCTGGGAGGGCGGCCTCAGCGCCGCGGCGAGTAGAGACCGGCGCCGCCCGCTCGTCATCACCGGATAACGAGGCCAGCAGCGCAGCGCCGCTAGGCTGGATGCCCAGAGGTGGCGGCGTGCTGATCCTCGCGTCATGAGACGTCCTCGACCGCTTCAACTCTCTAGGCAAGGTCGTGCAAACGGTCTTGCGGGAGTTCCTGGCCATGCGAACCTCTGTCCGGGTATGTTGACTCCTTGCATCTGTCTTTATTTCTTCAATTTCTTCTGTGGGGGCGTGTCAGCGCACCCACTGGGTGTAGTCCCCGAGTTCCGAACCGGCTGCTGAGCAGGCGGCTTGGAACTCCAAGGTGTTACTTTGTCGGCTGGCTTGTTTCTCGCTGCAAGATTACCACAATATTCGGGTGGCGGCCTTCAACTCCCAGCGTCAGGAGCTAGCGAACTGAGGGCTGCTCTGGCCGAAAGCCAGGGTAAGTGTTTTCTTTTCCTCCTTGCGGGGGCATGTCAGCGCACCCGCTGGGTGTAGTCTTCGAGTTCCGAGCCGGCTGATCAGCAGGCGGCTTGGAACTCCAAGGTTGTCTTGTCTTCTTGCTGATGCTGATGCTCCTTCTCCTTTCTTGCCAGCGACCGCGACCGACCTCCGCAATCAGCTGGGCGGGGTCCAGGCCGGACTCGCCGCCAAGGAGTAGGAGCACAGCCTCGCTGCCCAGGATCGTGACCGCCTGGCCAAGGAGATGGTAGACTAGGCGGCGACACACAAGGCGGAGCTCGGGAAGCTGGTGGACACTGAGGAGCTCCTTCGGGCGGAGTTCGATACTGAACACTCGAACTGGGCCGAGAAGGAGCCGGCCTAGCAGGACGGCTACGGGGCCATGGCGGACATGGTCGATGGTAAGCCGCCTGCCCTGCTTTCACGTGCTTGCCGTCTGCTACGGCCGGCTTTCTTTTTTCTGATTCTTTGTCTTGTCCTTGGCGCAGAATTCTTCCCTGGCCATTCTGTTGCCGCCAGCCAGGCTATTGAGGCCCAGCGCGACGAGAGGCGCCAGGCGGGCCGGGTTATCGCACCCAACGCGCCCCGGATTCCCAACGAATAGCTTCTCGCCGTTAAGGCGCACCTCCAGCCGGCCCACCGCCTGCTCCGCCGTCTGCAATGTGCTGGGGCCCAGGTACTGGCCGCCCTCTGGCCATACGTCCCAGTACTCCACATTCCCAGCCGAACCGCCGACTGGCTGGAGGCGGCCGGCCGCCACTTCGAAGCCTGGAAGGGTGCCGCGGTGACGGCCGGCGCACAGACTGCCCTAGAATTCGCCAAGGGTTGGTATCCGGACCTGGACCTCGCCCAGCTGGTGACCTTCTGCCTGGAAGCTGAGCCCGAGCTGGCAGCGGTGCAAGGAGATCTCATCAAGCGCGCCACCTCCTTCGCCGACTACGCCAACACTGTCGTTTTCATCCCAGAGTTGGATGAAAACGGCCATGTGGTGCCACCCAATAACTTTGGGCTGGACCTGGCGGCGCCGGAGGAGCTCGATGAGGAGATCGCCTCAAGCGATGATGGCGAGGACGAGGAAGACGGCGATGAGGTAGCCAACTCCCAGGAGGCGGAGCCGTCTGCTCGCTACAAGCCCGATCAGGCCTCCACGAGCAGGCCCAACGGGACGGCGTCGTCTGTTGCGGGAAGCGACCAGGCCGAGACCCATCAGGCGCCCCCCCCCCAGCAGTCGGCCCCGTTGATCCCATCGTGCCACCTGCTCCGCCTGCTGCACCTCTAGCTTAGGCGTCGTTGTGTATCTTTCATTTCCTGTTTTTCTTAAGACTTGGTAGGATTAGTCCGAACAACTCCACCCACTGGGTGTACTCGTAAGATATTGCTGGAAGGCGGCCTTTGAGGCCTTTTGTTATAAATATTCTCTTAATTATGCATATGTCTATGCTATTTGCCGGGTTCTAGAGTTAGCACCGTCATTTGTTCCTTCGGGCGTTTTTCTTTGCTGTTTCCTTCAACTGCCGTCCCGCCAGCCAGACAGCCACTCTGTGGTCTGTGACTGGGTCAGGTACTTAGCTATTTTCCGGATAGGCAAGTATCCCGCCCTCTGAAACATGGTTTGGTTAAGCTAAAAGCCGGCCAACTTGTATGGAGGGCCGTCTTGTCCTATGTTTATTTTTTTCTTTAGCCATTTTTCATGTGGGCACCACTTCCTGCCTTTGACTCCCGCCAGTCAGACAGCCGCGTTCTGCGAGTCTGTGACGGTAGGTGGGAGAGGGCTTGGATGCCTACACATTACTTGTCCGACTGTTGAAGAAAAAGCTTTAAACATAGGGCCAGGCGGCAAGCCCCCGGGCCGTCTGCTTGGTCCCAGTGCCGGGCCAAGGAATGAAAATACTCATTCACACGCATAAATCTTATCATATAGATAAAGGGTTGGACAGTCCCGGAGAACTCCTCGGGGGTCCCATTGTTTCTCAAAATAAAGTAGATAGCACGACACATACTTTCTTTAGCTATAAAAGCGGCGAAGTAGGTTTGCATTCCACGGGCACTCCGACTCCTTGCCTGAGCCGTCTCTTTTGCGTGCTCTTGGCTTCTGCGCATTGATGAGGTAGTAGGCACCGTTGCCTAGTACCTTGCTGATGATGAATGGTCCCTCCCAAGGCGATGAGAGCTTGTGCTGGCTGGTTGTTCGCTGGATCAGCCGGAGCACAAGATCCCCCTCCCGGAAGGAACGTGGCATGTCTCGCCGGCTGTGGTCGCGACGAAGACCCTGCTGGTAGATGGCGGACCGGCGGAGTGCTACCAGCCGGGCCTCTTCCAGCAGGTCCATGCCGTCTCCTCATGCTTCTTTTGCTTCGGCTTCTGTGTACATGGTGAAACGAGGCGAGTCAAACTCAACATCTGTTGGGATGACGGCCTCGGCCCCATAGACGAGGAAGAAGGGAGTGAAACCGGTTGACTTGTTCGGAGTTGTCCTGAGGCTCTAGAGGACAGACGACAACTCTTCGATCCAGCAACCGACTGATTGTTCCAAAGGCTCGACCAGTCGGGGCTTGATGACGGATAAGATAAGGCCATTGGCACGCTCAACTTGGCCATTTTACTGCCGGTGGGCAACGGACGCTAAGTCCAGCCGGATGCCATGTGTTGCAAAGAAACGGGCCAATGCACCTTTGGCAAAGTTTGTGCCGTTGTCGGTGATGATGCTGTGTGGTATGCCATACCGGACTGTGATGTGTGTGATGAAGGTCACAGAAGTTGGGCCGTTGAGTTTCTTGATCGGCTTCGCCTCGATCCACTTGGTGAACTTGTCCACGACCACAAGCAAATGGGTCAAATCGCCTCGGGCTGTCTTGAAAGGACCCACCATGTCCAGTCCCCAGACTGCAAACGGCCAAGTGATCAGAATGGTCTTGAGTGCAGAAGCCGGCAAGTGTTGCTTGGAACTGAAGCGCTGGCAGCCGTTGCACTTCTTGACTAAATCTTTGGCGTCGTCCAAACCATTCGGCCAGAAGAATCCGTGGCAGAAGACTTTGGCAACGAGGGGTCTTGAGGCCGCATGGTGGCCACACTCCCCTTGATGAATATCTTTCAAAATAGCCAGACCCTTTTCTGCTTCGACGCAGCGCTGGAAGACGCCGGTCCCACTTCTTCTGACAAGCTCTCCATTAATTATTGTATATGCTGAAGCTCGGCGTTGAACCTATCGTGCCAAGGTTTCGTCTGCTGGCAGCTCTCTTCTGAGCAGGAAATTGAGGATTGGCTGTGCCCAAGATGGTGCTGAGACTCCTCTTATTTCTGCCACTGAGACCAGGGCGGTTGGGCTGGGAGGCAGAGGGCTGGGGTGAGCCACCTGTTGTGCTTCTGAAGTCCCCAGGATGGCTGCAGCAGTCCCCGGGCCGTCTGCTAGAGCTGACGCTTCTTGGCCGCCTGCTGGAGCAGTCCCCGGGCCAGTCGCAGCAATCCCTCGGCCCGGCGCCCGTGCAGCAGTCCCTGGGCTGTTTGCTGGAGTTGAAGTTTCTTGGCCGCCTGCTGGAGTAGTCCCCGGGGCAGTCGCAGCAGTCCCCGGGCTAGGTGCCGGTGCAGCAGTCCCTAGGTCGTCTGCCCCAGGATTGGGTGGCATGAAGATTGACTCTGACTCTCGTGACGGCTTTATAGACGGCTTGCGCAAGCATTGGAGGGACACGCCAGCTGGTATTGCTTGGGGGGTGGAGCCAATTCGTGCTAAGGCGTCGGCTTGCACGTTGTCGGCTCGTGGTACGTGGAGGAACTCGCAGCCGTCAAAGTGCCCACTGATCTGCTGGACAAGGAAACGGTAACTTGCCATGTTTGCGTCCTTGGCATCCCAGTCCCCAGAGGATTGCTGGATAACCAAATCTGAGTCACCATAGCACAGCACCCGGCGGATGCCAATATCTTTGGCCATCCGGAGCCCGTGAATGAGTGCTCATACTCGGCCACATTGTTGGAGGCGGCAAAGTGGATTTGCAGGGTGTACTTGAGCTTGTCGCCCTTGGGAGAGGTGAGGACGACGCCGGCTCCCAAGCCAGTGCGCATCTTTGATCCGTCAAAGTGCGTACACCAATGGGTTGAATCCGGAGCAGGTGGCAGGTACTGGGTCTCGGCCCAGTCGACGAGGAAGTCGGCCAGCGCTTGCGATTTGATGGTGGTGCAGGGCTGGTAGAAGATGGCAAAGGGGGCCAGCTCAATGGCCCACTTCGCCACTCTTCCTGAAGCATCTCTGTTGCCCATGATCTTAGCAAGCGGGGCCGTGCATACGACCGTGATCGGATGCTCTTGGAAGTACTGCTTGAGTTTCTTGGCAGCGAAGTACACGCCATAGCACATCTTCTGGTAATGGGGGTAGTTCTGCTTGGAGACTGACAGCACCTCGCTCAAGTAGTAGACCGCCTCTGGACAGGCAAGGCCCTGCCGTCTTCTGGGCTCTCGACCACAATGACAGTGCTGACCACCCAGCTGGTGGCAGCTATGTAAAGGAACATGGGTTCCTTGTGTGTTGGCGCCACCAGGACAGGCGGCGTGGACAACACTTTCTTGAGCTGCTGGAAGGATTCATTCGCCTTGTCGTTCCACTCAAAGCAAAGTAGTCTTCTTCATCAGTTGGTACAAGGGGAGTGCCTTTTTGCCCAGCCGGCTGATGAATCGGCTGAGTGATGCCAAGCACCTGTTGAGCTTCTGGACGTCCCGTATGCGAGTTGGCCTCTCCATTCTATCAATGGCCTTGATCTTCGCGGGGTTGCACTTGATGCCGCATTCAGATGCCAGGAAGCCAAGGAGCTGGCCTGCTGGTACCCCGAAGATGCATTTCTCCGGGTTTAGCTTGATCTGAAAGCGGCGCAGGTTTTTGAAGGTCTCTAGGAGGTCTTCCAAGAGAGTTCCCCTCTTCTCCGTTTTCACCAATATATCGTCCACGTAAACGTGGGCGTTTCTGCCAAGTTGCTCGAGGAGACACTTCTGCATGCAACGCTGAAAGGTGGCGTCGGCATTCCTCAAGCCGAACGTCATAGTCAGGTAGCAGAAGGACACGAATGGCGTGAGGAAGGCGGTCTTCAGGCGGTCGGCCAGATCAAGTTTGATCTGGTGGTACCCGGAATAGGCATCGAGGAATGGCAGCGGCTCGCATCCGGTTGTGGAGTCAATCACTTGGTCTTTTCACGGCAGAGCAAACGGATCTTTAGGGCAAGCTTTGTTGAGGCTGGTGTAATCAATGCACATGCGCCAGTTGTTGTTCTTCTTCAGCACTAGGACCGGGTTGGAGAGCCACTTAGGATAGAACACTTCCATAATGAAGCCGGCTACTAGCAGGCGGGCAACCTCTTCTCCAAGAACTCTTATTTTTTCTTCTGATAGGCGGCGGAGTGGCTGCCTGACAGGCTTTGCATCTTCTCTCACATGTAGCTTGTGCTCGGCGAAGTCCGTCGAGACACCCGGCATGTCTTTGGGGGACCATGCGAAGATGTCCCGATTCTCATGGAGGAAATCGACGAGCTCGCTTTCCTATTTGTTGTCTAGGTTTGACCCTATGACAGCAAATCGCTCCGGGTGAGACGGGTCCAAAGCAATCTTCTTCGTCTCCCTGGCCAGCTGGAACGAGCCTTGGGGCTCCACCTCCCTGGGATCAGATGGTATGGTTGGCTGCTCGCCAACCATTGCCACCAACCGCTCCAGACGATGCTTCTCTTCAGCTACGACAAGGGACTCAGCCAGCCGGCTGCTGGCAGTTGCACATGAGACGGACTTCTCATAGTCCCCGACTATGGTGATTATTCCTTTGGGACCCGGCATCTTCATCTTGAGGTAGGCATAATGGGGTACTGCCATGAACTTTGCAAGATCCGGCTGGCCCAATATCACGTGATAGGGGCTTTCCAGGTTCACCACTTCAAACCAGACCGGCTCCCGCCGGAAATGCTTGTTGTCACCAAACAGGACATCAATCTTGGCCTTGCCGATTGGTGAGCAAGAGAGGCCTAGAACGATGTCGTGGAACACGGTCCTGGTAGGCTGAAGTTGTTTCTCTTTGATGCCCAACTTCTCAATGGTGTCACGGTACCTGATGTTGATGCTGCTGCCGCCGTCTACCAGCACTCGGGAGAAACGACAGGACCGCCTGTCGGTGGAGAGAGTTGCATCCATAACCAATGCGTAAGCTCCTGGTGAAAGCATGACAGCCGGGTGATCTTCATGGCTCCAGCTGATGGGCCTTTCGGACCAGTGCATGAATTCTGGGGCTTCGGCGACAATGGTGTTGACTTCTCTGCGCTGCTGGCGCTGGCTGTGCCTATCGTTCGCCTGGCTCGTGAAGATAACGTAGGCTCTGTTCTCTTCTGGGAACTCGTCCTGTACCTGGCCGCCTGGGCGAGCAGCCGGTGGTTTGGGAGGCAGAGCCGCCTGCCCAGCAGGTGGCGGTGGCAGAGCTTCCCCTCTGGCAATCCGCGTGAGCTAGTGACACTTTTGTGTGGTGTGATTGGAGGGCTTCGCGCCGCTGTGAAACTTGCAGGGAGCGTCCAGAGCTTGATTGAAGGAGAAGGCAAGCTGCCAGGCTGGCTTGACGCCCTTCTGGCGTTTGGGGCCTGCTTGAGCTTCTGGCTGCTGGCCATCAACTGCTGCCACCAGTCGGCTGTTGGAAGCCGGTGGGTGGGCCTTGCGCTTATGATCAGTCTGCTACTGGCGCCGACTGGACTCTCCAGCCGGCGTTCTAGGAGCTAGGGGAGCCATTTTTCCAGAGGCATCCACTTGCAGCTCGGACTTCATGGAGGAATCAGCAGTGGCATACTTGTCTGCTATGCTTAACAACTCGTCCATCGTGGCGGGCTCGTCACAGAGGAGTTTGTGCTTGAGCAAGGTGCTTTCTCTGCACCCGGCCAAGAAATACTCGATGGCTTGTACCTCGTGCACTCCCTCGCAAGAGTTGCGCAGCTCCGCCCAACGCGTCAGGTAATCACGAGCGGACTCGTTCGGACCTTGGACACATAAGGAGAGCTGGCGCGGCTTGGGAGGACGCTTGTAGGTGCTGGTGAAGTTGCGAGTGAAGGCATCGGTGAACTCCAACCAGCCGTTGATGCTGTTGGGCTTGAGACTATTCAGCCACGTCCGGGCCGTGCCCTGGAGCATGAGTGGCACATACTTCACCGCGACGCGCCTGTTGCCGGTTGCTATGTTGACAGTCGTGGAGTAGTCCACCAGCCAGTCCTCCGGCTTCACCGATCCGTTGTACTTGGGGTATCTCTGGGGAATGAGAAACCCTTGGGAAAAGGCTCGTCACGGATGCGGGGGCCGAAGTAGGCTGGGCCGAGGGCATCTTCTTCTTCGACCGCCTGGGTCCGAGCCAGTCGGTCGAGGCGGTGGCGGGCGTCATTCTCCCCAACTCCCTTGCGGCGGCCCAAGCGGTCTGCAAGAGAAGGATGGTCGACAGGCGGTGGAGACACACGCCTCTCCTGGCGAGGAGGAGGCGGACGCTCCTCTCGCCGCTCTACAGCCCTTGGGCGGCCGTCTTGATCGCGCTCGATCGTGATGCGAGTTTGCCGGCTGCGGCTAGCAGCCGGCTCTGAGTCACGCCGGCTGTGAAACGACTGTTGGAGAGCAGGACGTGGCCCCTTGCTCCCGCCGAAGAGGGCAGTTATCCGCTTGCGCGCCGGCCTCCGAGGCCCGGCGACGGGCTTCCTGCTGCATGGCAGCCGCGCCGAGGAGCTGCCGGGCGCGCTGAGTCATGCAACGAAGTTTGTCTCCCTCCAAGTGGCCTAGCTCATCGACTGCCGCCTGGGCAGCCCTTAGGTTTTCTGACGGGGTGGGTATAGTGGCGTGGGCCCCCCAGCATGTCGGCCAGCACCCCACCGCGTCCGTGAACGGCACCGGCCTGGCTGGGCTCACCAGCAGCCGGCATGCCGCCTATGGCACGATCCATCTAACGGTGGTAGGATTCGGTGAGGCGCCGGGAGGCCGCCAGCTTGTTAGCGTTGTCGAGGAGCGCGACACATAGTGCCTCTAGCGCCGCGCCGTCCGTCCCTGCGGCGATGGGGCGGAGAGGCTCTGCATGGCCGCCTACAGCGGGTCTTGGCCCGACCCGCCGAAAGGCTCGTCGGGGCTGGCGGCTAGCACCTCCGTGATGGTGCCGACGCCACTGCCGCAGGCTGCAGTGGGGAGGGGGTCATCGATGATCACCACGTGCTCGGGGAAGGAATTGGCGGACGCCGCATCGAGGTCAATGATCATGTCGACTGGTGGATCAGAGGAGCCCAAGGACTCCATGTCGGAGGCACGCTCGTTGACGGTGTGGAGATTGTCTAGGAGCTCGACGAGGCAACTCTCCGAGGAAACTGGCTCTGCGACCGGAGAGGGCTCGTCATGAAGGTGGAGGCCAACGAGGAGGTCGGCGAGTCCGCTCGCGATGCATGTGGCCTCAGCGCCGCGAAGCATCCCGGCATCCACGCCTGCGGGCGTGCCGGGCTGGCTGTGCTCGCCAGGGAGGAACAAAGTTCCCGTCCAGAACATGTCTCCGGACGACGGTGCACCTTGCCCCATGGTGGGCGCCAAATGTTGGGGTTTTGATGCGACATATGCCAAAGGATGGACTATCATGCATGGGGACAATAGAACATCGTCGGGCCGTGGAAGCGGGATAAGGCGATACTTAGGACGCCTGCGAATCTTACCCAGGTTTGGGGCTCTCCGTGGAGATAACACCCTAGTCCTGCTCTGTGGGGACTCCGCGTCATGACTAATGTCAATATGGTAGCTACAAGGTTGCTCCTTTAGCTGTGTCGTCTAGAGGAAGAAGAAGGGCAAGGCTAGCTCTCTATCTTCTCTCTAGGGAAAGCCGGGTGTCGCAAGGGTTTCTCCCTATCTCTCTTTGTGTCTCTCTTCTTCTTCTTCTTCTTAGGGTCCAACCCCTCTATATGGAGGAACCTGGTGGGTTTATATAGGCCTTCCCCAGGGGTACAACGGTAATCTGGGCGGAATGGCCCCCAGTTGTCAGCGTCTTTGGGTGCCGGCCTTCCCGCCTGTTTGCTGGGGCCCGCCGTTTTGCAGGCCCTCGTGATTGCTTTTCACTATGGGGCTCTTCTGCTGACAGCAGCATCGTCAAGAGAGGAATGGCTATAGTGCCGCCGCCTCCTACCGTACGCTGCCACCACGTCCTGTCTTGTCGTCTTGATGGGGTTCAAACTCCTAGGGCACGGTTAGCCGCCTGCTACCAGCCGGCCCGTCCCCCAAGCCGCCTGCCAGGGGCCGCTTGCTTCTTGTTCACCCACTGGCAGGTGGGGCCGGCCGCCTGCTGGCTCTACCGCCTATGGGTAGTGGGATCATGGCTTCTTTTGACCGGGGCTAGGTCACTGGCAACATGGCTACAGTGATACGCCGCTTAAGAAGCGTGTGTAAGATACGCCCTCACTGTAGCCACGCCCTCATAGATTCTCTAAGGACATGTTCAACTGTAGCCATGCCTTAGCCTTGTCGTGGTTCCCCAGCACGCGTCCCGAGGGGGAGGCATGGGGCCGTCTTCTAGATGCTGGCCGTGAGGCTGTCGCCTGTCCAGGCCCCCGCCACCTGCTGGCAGCCGGCTCCTGGTCATTGCTGCCCTAGGAGGCGGCCTGATGAGCAGGAGGCCGGGGGGGTGACAGGCGGACCCAATTGTCTTGAAATACCATGGGTGGTCTATGAGGACACCCGTGGTCAATATCTCCGACAACGTTACGGCGAGAGATTCCCTTGAGTGTTTAGATGCAAGGGGGGGTGGATAGAGGCACCAGGAGCATATATTTTTTGTGTGTGGTGTGTGTGTTGGTATGGGTGCGTGTGAGAATATAACGAGATGTGGGGGCAGAGGGTGTGTCACCGCGTGAGGTTCGGTGGGTCGAGGTGAGGCCCTTCTTTAGGTTCCATCTTGCGCCACATTGGTCGGCCCGTGACGCATTTAGAGAGACCCATGGATGACTAGTCGTACAAGACAAAGATAACATAATTGTGAAGGACTCTATGTCCACTGACAAAGCCAGCTAGGTTTAGTAACCCTAGGTTCTCGGACTAAGGTAACCCCTTTATCTCTGATATTACTATTCATCCAACCTAACTTTAAGGGGCATCCTACAAAATGTTGTGCTAGAATCATACTCGTCGATTAGGAAGAGAGGTGTGAGACAATGAGTGAGAGACATGCCTAAAGATAATGTGCGTACATGAGACACGTAGGCAGGTCTATGTATATAGAAAGGGTCGATGGGGATTGTGTGTGTGTATGCTTGCGAGAGGGCGAGTGCTTGTGATAAAGGTTAGTGAAAACAGTCGTAAATGGTCACGAGAGGGAGGATGGGTTATATCGAGAGCATGTGTGCGAGAACGACACCTCGGGAGAGAGTGTGTGAGCATGTGTGAGAGACCACAGATGGAGAGTGAAACTTCACGTACAGGACTGTTGTACACATTGATTAAACATATAAATTGTATCCCAATATTAGGATGGGATCCTGATATTTGCAATTCGCGTAAGGAACGGTCATTAATCCATCAGATATCTAGATTCTATCCAATTTGAGCATGTCTATGTTATTATTCGACACAATTGATCCACATAGTTAGTATTTTGAACTCCAGACAATGCATCGCTTTAGCAATCGAATATAAATGTGAGTATAGTTCATGTTGTGTGTGTAAAGCACATTATACATACGAAAGTTACACAATGAACATTATAAATAGCTACCTATGGACTAGCATACATTTGAACTCAACTTAAGGTGGTTTAAAAAATCGAATTCAACATGAAGTCCATTCAATTATTTGAATTTGATATCATGGCATTTGTAAATCATCCCTAAATTATGGGGGCACCAATCTTTGCTCTGATTTTGTACATAATAGCATATGTAGTCGTGTACAAAATAGATTCTAATTTAGATCCTCCATTCTAAAATAATCGTAGTTATAGGATTTTCAAGTGTCAAAATTTCAAAAAGAAGCGGATAATTTAATGAGGTTTTCAAACATAGAAAGTCAAATTTAACATTGTCTATTTAGGTCAATCCTCCAAGTTCAAGAGTACTCTAAACGTGAATGCTTGTGTTTCAAAATTTCGAACGAAGCGCCAAAAGAGCCTCTACTCGCCCGGAACCGCGTGAGACAAATGTTTGGTAGTACTAGGAAATTACTTTTCTAATAACTCCGACCCGTGAAACCTACCGGCCCGACGTCCAAAGGTCTAAACTGGGGTAGGTTCGTAGTTTCGTCTAGACGCCACGCAACCGCCTCCGAAAAACATTCATACACAATGGCCGCCTAAGCACACATGCGCGCGGCCGAAATCGCTCCCGCCCACTATTTGGGACACCTGAGATTACCATAGCCGCAGTAGGTCCGAAATTTAAGAGGGGGGCAAAGTTTGTACTTTCCCGAAATTTCAAACAAGCGCGTCCCATCTTCTGTTCAAAAAAGCCAAAAACAAGCGCGTCCCAGACCCGAAACATGGTTCTCCCACCTCCCCCCCCCCAACCGTCTGATTCCCCATTCATACTCCATGGGCGCGAAAACTACCTCTCCACCAGCCGCGAAACCCCGACGTCCTCCGTCCACCACCCCATTCCACGACCGCCGCCCTCCTCCATTACGCCGGCGCCGATACCTCGACGTCGTTATCCACCGCAACCTCAACTGCAACGCCCTCCACGGCTAGTAGTTGAAGCCGAGGCCGAGCCGTCCGTACCCGAGCCAGTTCAACCATGTCGTCCTGCGCCTCACCGCTACCACTCCAACTTCGCCACCCTCCACCGCACAGGAGTTGTCCTGCACCGACATACGGCCAGGGTGGTCAGGAGCGGGCGTGGCAACTGTTGTTCACTTCGAAGGGTCGTGTACCACACATGAACGATAGTAAGCGCGACCGGGTGTCATGCAGCGTTAATTGTGAGTTCACTCCTTCGAGCGTTAAATTTTCTTCACGTATTAGCATTGCCCTAGTATTCTTCACTACTTCAACTATATACGTTAAATAAAGAATTCCATTTCATGCATAATTTAAAATGAATTTTATGGAGAGAAAAAGAAAACCACTCCAACTCACTACAAAAAAAAGACACATCAGTGACATTTTGGGATGAACGAAACTTTTTTCTGTCATACTTATGACACTTCTATGACAATAATTGTGATAAAACACGGTATCATCATAGATGTGGTGGGATCCTACTTCTTTGACAAAAAATCATGACAGAAAATGGGCTTTTTGTCCTGGGCGGGCCGGAGACGCAGCCGCATGACATTCTTTGGGCCGTCCATGACGGAAAAAACGTTGGTAGAAGCGAGTGCGAGGAAAATATCGGGGTGTTCCCGGTTACGGTGGGTGGTCGAGGCCGAGCGATGCGCATTTCTCTCATACACGCATGCGCGTGGGTGCGAGGCGTTGGGCTCTAACTGAACCCAAGCGATTGCACTGCAGGCTACGCGTTACTGAACCCGAGCGATCGATCTATGGCTGTTAACTGAACCCAATCGAGCGATTCGTTTGCTACTGCTGCTAACTGAAGACGGTCAATGCTGCCTCTGCATGAATAGTGAGCATTGCTGGGGGGCTTTGGATGAATAGTTCCCGGTGGGGGTGGCTGAACAGGACCCCGCGGTGTTGCCTCTGCATGAATAGGACCCCGTTCGATCGAGCCGGTTGGGGCTGCATGAACAGGACCCCGTGGAGTGCTGCATGAACAGGACCACCCCGTGGAGGGCTGCATGAGCAGTAGACGGTGGAGGGCTGGATTAATAGTAGCCCGTGGAGGGGTGGTTGAACAGGAGCCCGTAGAGAGGGCTGGTTGAACAATAGTCGGTGCAGTAGCGCGCGGTGGAGGCTGAACAGTCGCAGGTGGATGATGGAGGAGGTCGACGGTGGATGAACAGTAGCTCATGGAGGCTGGAGGGGGTCGGCGGTGGTGATGAACTGTATCCCGTGGATTCCCGTTTTGCGGTACGCCACACCCCTCCTAATGAACAGGACCCCCGTTTCGACCGTAGCGCTCCAACACAAGTCCGTTTCCTCCGTTTTGCGGTACGGCACACCCCTCCCGATGAACATGACCCCCGTTTCGACCGTAGCGCTCCAACACAAGTCTGTTTCCTCCGTTTTGCGGTACGCCACACCCCTCCCGATCAACAGGACCCCCGTTTGGACCGTAGGAGGTCTGTTTCCTCCTTTTGCGGTACGACAGACCCCTCCCGATGAACATGATCCCGTTTCGACCGTGGCCTGTTGAACACAAGGCCGTTTCCTTTGTTCTGTGGTACGCCAGGCCTCGTTTCCATCGGCTGTTCCGTCCAAGACGGTTGGCTCCCACGTGTTCCGCTGCCTCCTAATGAACACGACGCATTCCGTTGCCTCCCCATGAACACGACGATGACGCAGTTTCTCCGTTCCGACCCAGCCATGTACACGAGCCATAGCCGTACGTATGTGCGAGTAGGCATTCGAGACCCTGCCCGTATGTACGTACGTGGCCATGCTACATGCGCGCCTCTGCTACGACACGTGCGCGCCTCTACATCGACCAGTATGTACGTACGCGTTCGCGACCAAAATGACAATGCTACGTACGCTGCGTGCGAAGATGTAGCTGGTGGGTCCCTGCAGTCAGGGGGGCGAATAGTTTTTCTTTGCCCGGACGTACTTCCTTGCGTGCAAAGATGTAGCTGGTGGGTTCCAGCAGTCAGGGGGAAACTTTTTTTCGCGAAATACGGTGGCCCGTCCGGTGGGTCCCCGATGTCAGATGGAGGAATAATTATTTTGCGTGTAATAAGGGGCACTTCCTTGCTGCGTCCGTGGACCTAGTTGAATGCCTCTCCACGTACGATACTCTTCCGATGGTAGTCGTTCCTTGACCACGTTGACCACGCCGCATCGAGCGCACCAGGGCGGTGGACGATGGCGAGGCCTAGGAAGGGGACAACACGGAGCCGGGGAAGATGCGGCAGTGGAAGCCCGCGCGGAGAGGAGTACGAGGGTTCACTGGTTCGGCTGCGGTGTATGGCTTCCGTCGCCGCAGGGCCTGGCCAGCGGTGGGAATAGTTGGGGGCGGTGAGGCCTCCGCGGCAGCACAGCCGGCCACGGGAGGCAAGAGCATGCGGTATGACCGGCGCTGCTTTGGGCGGCTGGAGCAAGAAGACAAGAGGTTGAAGAAGCACTATGGTCGTTGGATGGACATCGTGCGGTCACTGGAACTAGAATCGTTCATATTGACTATGTTGACAAAGCACTCTATCCCCGTCAACTAAGTAGGCCCACAAGTCAGCCACCCACCAAGGTGGGTCCCAACTAGCAGGGGGGATATTCATTTTTTTGCGTAATAAGGAGGCACTTCCGGTGGTTCCGAGCTGACAGCGGGGGGAACGTTTTTTTCGCGAAATACAGTGGCCCGTCCGGTGGGTCCCAGCAGTCAGGGGGAAACGTTTTTTTTTGCCAAATACGGTGGCCCGTCCGATGGGTCCCTGTTGTCAGGTGGAGGAATAATTATTTTCCGCGTAATAAGAAGGCACTTCCTTGCGGCTGCCATGGACCCAGCTGTCAGCCTCTCCACGTACAGTATTCTTCTGATGGAAGTCGTTCCTTGACCATGTTGACCACGCCACGCCAAGAGCACTAGGGTGGTGGACGACAGCGAGGCCTAGGAAGGGGACGACGCGGAGCCGGGGAAGACGCGGCAGTGGAAGCCCACGCGGAGAGGAGTAAGAGGGTTCACTGGTTCGGCTGCGGTGTGAGGCTGCCGTCGCCGTAGGGCCTGGCCAGCGGTGGGAATAGTAGGGGGCGGCGAGGCCTCCGCGGCATCGCAGCCGGCCACGGGAGGCAGGAGCACGAGGCACGACCGACGCTGGTTTGGGCGGCAGGAGCAAGAAGACCAGAGGCTGAAGAAGCACTACGGCCGTTGGATGGACATCGTACGGTCAATGGAGCTAGAATCGTGCATACTGCCTAAGTTGACAAAGCCCTCCGTCCCCGTCAACTTAGTAGGCCCACAAGTCAGCCCCCCACTACACTGGGTCCCAGCTAGCAGGGCGGTATTCATTTTTTTTGTGCGTAATAAGGAGGCACTTCCGGTGGGTCCGAGCTAAAAGCGGGGGGAACGTTTTTTTTTCACGAAATACGGTGGTCCGTCCGGTGGGTCCTAGCAGTCAGGGGGAAACGTTTTTACGCCAAATACGATGGCCCGTCCGGTGGGTCCCCGCTGTCAGGTGGAGGAATAATTATTTTCCGTGTAATAATGAGGCACTTCCTTGCAGCTGCCGTGGACCGAGCTGTCAGCCTTTCCACGTACAGTACTCTTCCGATGGAAGTTGGTCGTTGACCAAATTGACCATGCTGTGTCGAGAGCACCAGGGCGGTGGACGACGGCGAGGCCTAGGAAGGGAACAACATGGAGGCAGGGAAGACTCGGCGGTTGTTTCCCACCCGGAGGGGAGTACGACTGTACGAGGGTTTACTGGTTCGTCTGTCGTTGCCGGAGAATAACAACAGGTGTGGGTGAGTAGAGGGATGGCTAGGCCAGCGATGGGAGTACGGTGGGGCGGTGAGGCCTGCGCGGCAGCACAACCGGCCGCGGGGAGGAGGGAGCAGGCAATCCCGCCGGCGCTTGTTTGAGCGGCTGGAGCAGGAAGAGTAGAGATTGAAGAAGCACGACAACCGTTGGATGAACATCCAACAGTCACTGCTTGTGCGTCAACCTTTTTTTAGGAAGGCCTCAAATCTGTGGAAAACATCATACATCCCATCTACCATTATTTCTAATAATTACAGCCCATTTGCTAATTCTTAAGGTTTTTTTGGAGCCCATATTCTTTTCGTTAGCATTACAGCCCATATTGTGGCCACGGTTAAAAAACTATACGAAATTTTACATATTGCGGTGCGGTCCGAACTATTTTTAATCCCAAAATTTTGAGTCACATTCAAACTGATTTTAAAAATAAATGTATATCAATATAAAATCCAACAAATTGTCCACGCATAAAAATCAATGCAATTTAAAATCTCGAAATGAAAAAAAGATATTTGAAACTAATTGTCGGTTTGATGTGTTTTAAAAATGTACAACCCATTTCTCATTATCGATAGGCCATTTTCTCGGCCAGCCAAATGAAGCTCTCCTCGTCTTGAAAGATTTGTAGCCCAACAGGCCTGATAAAGCTACTTATTTGGCAAATCACAAAAAAACTGGGATGTGGCCATGGACCCAGTCGTCAGCCTCTCCATGTACAGTACTCTTCCAATGGAAGTTGGTCGTTGACCAGATTGACCACGCTGCGCCGAGAGCACCAAGGCGGTGGACGACGGCGAGGCCTAGGAAGGGGACGACGCGGAGCCGGGGAAGACGCGGCGTGGATGCCCATGCGGAGAGGAGTATGAGGGTTCACTGGTTCGGCTGTGGTGTGAGGCTGTCGTCGCCGCAGAATAACAGGGGGTGTGGTTGAGTAGAGGGATGCCCTGGACAACGGTGGGAGTAGTAGGGGCGGTGAGGCCTTAGCGGCATCACAGCCGGCCACGGGAGGCAGGAGCACGCGGCATGACCGGCGTTGGTTTGGGCGGCCGGAGCAAGAAGACCAGAGGTTGAAGAAGCATTATTGTCGTTGGATGAACATCGTCCGGTAACTGGAGCTAGAATCGTTCATATTGACTAAGTTGACAAAGCCCTCCGTCCCCGTCAACTTGGTAGGCCCACAAGTCAGCCTCCCACAATGCTGGGTTCTAGCTGGCAGGGGGTGTATTCATTTTTTTGTGCATAATAAGGAGGCACTTCCTTGCGTGTGAAGATAGTCGGTGGGTCCGACCTGTTAGTGGGGGCCCCATTTTTTTCGCGAAATACAGAGGCCCTTCCGGTGGGTCCCAGATGCCAGGTGGAGGAATCAAAGACTTGAGAAGGCGCACAGAACAACCTAGTGTACCAGTAAAGAGAGGTTGCTGAGTTTTAGAAAAAAGAGAGACGTGCTCTTGTAGCTGGTTCGAATCCAAACCTAGACTATGACTATATATGGTGCTATGCTACTCTGCAAGTAATAAAACTGACATATCCAATGTTCACTTCTCCTCTTATCTACTTACTCTGCCTAGCATCAGAAGCTCTGGTCGCAGCAACCATGTCCGCTGGATGGTCATCCGTACCATCGCATGTGGGTCTCATCACACCCCCGTCGGCACGCGCACCGCAGGCAGTTGCTCATCGCAACCCGCTGCCGTTGGTGTGGTGCCACTGTCATGCAAAGTCATATGTCGCGTCTCAACCACAATCCTCAACCCTGGCCGAGTCTTCTACAAATGCTCGAATCATGGGGTAATAATATGTTTAAGTGTTGTTTTGCTGCTTCCAGTTGCTGATTTTTTAATAGTTTGGTTGATGATCTTCCAATTTGATTTGTGCAAAAAAGTGAAGATTAGTGTGATTTGTATTTCTAGGAAGTTGCTAATGTTGGGGAGTGCAACTACGCTGATTATTTGGTTAGCCGAGGAATACCCAAAACCAGCAGGTTGGGGTGTTGCACAAGTAACTGAAGGAACGGCAGAAGAGGAAGATGCAGAGCAGAAGGTTAAAGATGCAGTTCCTCTGATCATGGCCAAGCAATAGCTGTTGAACTGCCTTGACAACAATGAGGAGATGAAAGAGCTTGTGAAGATAATGGGCAAAATCAATGTGCTCTGTAGGATGATTGTCTCTTTATTTGCAGTGTATGTAGCACTCGTGATTATTCAGTGGCTATGACATGAGCACTTTGCTGAAACTAGTAATAAATGAAACCTGTGTAGCAGGGTGGGCGTAGTGTTGTGAACATCTAATGATTTCTATTAACGGAAATCAGGGGGTATTTCCTTTTTGCTCATAAATGAATATATAGCAGAGGCCCTTTTGGTAATAAATAAATAAATTAGCAGAGGCCCTGTCGGGTCAGCTTTGTTCTCATTCGAAGACGTCGAGCAAATTGCAGTCCAACATCAAACTATGTCATTAAATTCAAGTTTCACAGCCAAATATGAGTACAACTAAACAACAATGTCATCATGTTTTAGTCATCATACAATCACCAAACACAAATCAGCATACATAACAAGTGATGTTCTCACAGGAAAATACTAAACAACATGTTCATCAGGTTTTAGTTGTCATAGCAAACACAATTTCACATAGTAGATAAAAAATGTCTTCTGACAGGAAAATACGACAAAAGCAATGTAATCGTCATCCGCAGCAGCAGTATCAACATCTTTGCCATGTGTATCAGTCTAAATCGTAATTCCCCATGGTTTCATCTTCTTCTTCATCCTCAACGTCCTCGAACGTTGGCTTCTTCTTGATCAATTCTTGTATGTCCACAACACGACAGGCAATCTTTTCATTGGCGTCATTGACGTGATGGATCTCAAAGATATTAGAAACATTTGTGTTATCTTGTACATCAGGAGTAGTGTAAGTATCATCTTGCTGTGCAACTTCATTAAAAAAATTCCTCTGCTCAAACATTTGCAATACTCTCTAGTCATCGCTACGTGCAAATGTGTCTTCCAAGAAAAATATCTGTGTCGCTTGATTGGCCAAAATAAAAGGCTCGTTGGTCTGGTACCCCGCCTAGAAATTGATGGATTAGAAATAATCATCAGCTCTGGGTTTTGCGATCCTGGAAAACAGGTTATACCAACGACAGCACAACATAACAACACACCGATGATCGTCGAAACTGGAGATATACTACAACTGAACTATGTTTGTTGTGTTAGCATACATTTCAGTTGTCTCTTTATCATACATATAAGTGCTCATGATGGCACTGTTTTGTGTCTTCCTGCGTTCGTCTCGTGCAAGGGTGTTGTAGCGCACATCTCCAACAACGCAAGATTCATAATGTCTTACCTGAGTATCAGGACCCATTGCTAGTGAGTAAAGGGTATCATCAACTGCCTGCCCATCCTCCTGCATCTTCTTAACCTATGGTTAGAAAATAGACAAGCTGATCATCTTATGTACTCAATATATTAAAAAACTGACAGTGCAATTCAAAAGCTTACATGTCTCTTGAACCATTTCGCAAATCCTGCCATAACCAGTTTGTCAATGTTTCTTGAATTTTGCGGTAGTAACTCCTTTTTGTAGATGCTACACAACATAGTGATCGCGTCAAACATCTAAATATATAGGAATGTGCTGCAAGTTTAGTAGATTACGATGTATAAGCTGTAGTACTTAGCACTTGACATAAGGTAGTATCTCAGGACAGTTATTCAACACATACCAAACTATTTTGTCCAAATCTTTATGTTTGTCCTCTTGTCGACTCTTCCCTGTAACTCGAACAGAATAATCGAAAACATTGAGCCCGGGATTGTCTTCATCCACCTCTTTGCTAAGATGATCAGCTGTTTCAATGTATTTTGAGCAGAATGTCAACGCTTCTGTAGCAATGTAGGCCTTTGCAATGGAACCCTCGGGTCTAGCTCTGTTCCTAACATAGCCCTTGAAAGTGCATATCCGCCTTTCAATAGGGTACATCCAGCCATACTGTACTGGACCTCTAAGTAGTGCCTAATCAGATAGATGAACAGCCAAATGCACCATCACATCAAAGAAGGCTGGAGGATATATCTTCTCAAGGTCGCATAGGATAGTTGCTATCTTGTCTCTAAGACGCTCCGAAGCATCTATCGTGATATTTCTACTACAGAGTTCCCTGACGAATTGTCCCAACTCTACAACTGCTCTGTATAAGTCAGGGCGGCCCAATCCTCTAAGGATAACAGGTAAAACCCTTTGAAGTAGGACGTGGCAGTCATGAGTTTTTAACCCTTGTACCTTGTTTCCATCTGCACTGACTCTCCTTTCAGGGTTGGAAGCAAATCCATGTGGGAATCTCACACGTGACAGGATCTCGCATAATTCTTTTCTTTTTACCTTGTCCAAGACGTACACAGCAAGTGCCATATCCCATGGTTTATCTTCATCTTGCACCTGCAAATCCTCTCTGATACCCAGGTGTGACAAATCAATCCTAGATTTTAAGATATCTTTCGTCTTGCCTTCCGTATTAAGAAGTGTGCCAATAATGATATCACATATATTTTTCTCGATGTGCATCACATCAAGATTATGTCGCAGATCCAAATCTTTCCAGTACTCCAAGTTCCACAAAGTGGACCTGCGGGTAAACAATAATCTCTCTTCTGCCCTGCCACGCTTCCTTTTCCCGCTACCATTATCAGGATGGTTCCCTGGTGTAATATGCCTGACCTTCTCTAATTCCACTTGCAACTCAACGGCGGTGAGCCTCTTTGGCGCATCACGGTTTTCATGTTTTGCATTGAACACATGTCTTAAGTATTTCTAGGATGCGGCTTGTCCTTGGCAAGGAAACGGTGGTGTCCAATGTAACAGATCTTGCTAAGTATTGTGTATGACAGCGGATTCCTGTCACAGCGAACACATGCATTGTAACCATGTGTCGTTCGCCCTAACAGAGTGCCCAAAGCCGGATAATCATGGATGCACCAAATTATAACAGCACGCAAAAAGAAATCAGCAAGTGGGCTGCTATATAGGTCTCGATTGAGAACACACCTCCATAGCTGTTGAAGTTCCTCCACAAGAGGCTCCATGAACAAATAAAAATCCTTTCCAGGACTTTTTGGACCTGGGATGAGCAAGGCCATCATGTAGTTTGATTCTTTGGTGCAGACATTTGGAGGCATGTTGTAAGGGATAACAAGCACTAGCCACATGCTATATGTGGCGCTCTAGTGGCCAAATGGGTTAAATCCATCTAAAGCCAAGTCTAATGTTTCTCGGGTCAACAGCAAAATTTTCGTGCTTCTAATCGAAGCTTTTCCACTCACTACCACGTGACGGATGGCTTGTTACATTCTGATCTCTGTACTCCTGGTTCCTAGAATGCCACAGTACATCCTCTCTTGTTTCAGCATCATGAAACAACCTCTACAATCTTTGTGTAATTGGAAAATGTCTCAAAACATTATGAGGAATCCTCTTCACAGCATCGCCATCTTTCCATCTTGATGCTTTGCATTTCGGGCATTCACTTAACTTGGCATAATCCTTCCGGAACAGAACACAATTATTCTTACAAACATGGATCATATCATATCCAATTCCAACTGCATGAAGGAAATTCTTCATCTTAGTGTAGGTGTGTGGCAGCTTAGACGCATCTGGGAAAGCTTTGCGGAAAGCAGCCAACATCGCATCGAATGATTTGTTGGTCATCCGCTCAGATGTCTTCACCTAAAGAAAGGTGACAGTAGCTGAGAATACTGACAACTTATTTCCTGGGGTGACAGCCACGTTGAATTGTTCCAACATGCGGGCCCATCATTTTTCTTCTGCAGGTGAAAGTTCACGGAATGCACGAGCATTTCGTAGCATTGTTTCAATGTTGGTCAAACTCACTGGCTCCGCCACCACGTCCTCCTCCTCCTCTTCCACCTGAGCATCAGGCAGATCAAGATGGTGATCTGCTGCTTCCACTACTAGAAAAAGGCATGCTAGTGGCGCACCAGCTTTGCCTACTTATGGCGCACTACTGGTGCGCCAGTAGTACCACGCCATTAGATTTTTTTACTAATGGCGCACCACAGGTGCGCCATTAGTATAGCCCATGGTGCGCCATTAGTATCTGGTATACTAATGGCACACCACATAGAAGTGTGCCATTAGTTTTTTTAAAAAATCGTTTTTTCTTAATCTCAGGTCATTATGGCTTCATCTTGGGTCATTATGGCTTAATCTCGGGTCAATATGCTTAATCTCAAGTTAAATCGCACTCTGTGGTCAAACTTCCCGGAAGGTCACCCATGCTCACACTACTCCAGCCCGAGCACGCTAACTTCGCAGTTCTATCCAACCCCAGCACCAGCTCACTTCGCAGGCACTTGTTGATATATCTATCATATCAATCATATTAAACCTTCTTGATGTCTACGACTTTGTTCATGTTCATGAGTATGATAAAATTTTGAAAAAAATATTTCAAACTTCCCGGTCATATTACGTATCATATTTTGAAAAAAAAATCAATTTTTTTCGAAACCAATTTTTTTTTCTGTTACTAGTGGCGCACCTAGCAAAATGGTGCGCCACTAGTAAGTTTGATTTTTTTTTTCGATTTTTTTTGCCTCTAGATCTCAAAAGCCCCGTAACTTTTTTTCTGTTAGGTTTTCGAGTAGATGATTTTTCATATAAAAAACTTTTTAATCCGAGTTCGTATGCAAAAGTTATGCCCGTTTTACTAAATTCCAGAGAGATTTTGCAAATAAAGTCAAAATTCATATTTGTAAATATTTCCCAATAACTGGACCACATATCACATGGGAAACTTATTTTCTTTTATTTTTTTGACGTTTCCATCATTTTCTTGTATTTAAATTTAAACTGAAAAGGCGGTCCACGGGGGGGGGG
>LR738714.1:129167514-129202034 GCA_902687465.1 Secale cereale
AACCCGTCCGATTCCCCATTTGTACTCCGTGGGCGCGAAAACTACCTCTCCACCAGCCGCGAAACCCCGGCGTCCTCTGTCCGCCACCCCATTCCACCCATCAACCGCCGCCCTCCTCCATCACGCCGGAGTTGATACCCCGACGTCGTCGTCCACCGCAACCTCAACCGCAACGCCCTCCATGGCTAGTAGTTGAAGCCGAGGCCGAGTCGTCCGTACTTGAGCCAGTTCAACCACGCCCTCCTACGCCTCACCGCTACCGCTCCAACTTCGCCACCCTCCACCGCACCGGAGTTGTTCCTCCTACGCCGTCCTTCGCCGCCTCGGATCTACTTCCCCTCCGCCGACATACGGCCACGGCAACATAGTCAACAATTTGGCCATGGGTTCGTCCAAGCCTGCACCCTCCTCCAGAACATCGGTTTCCCCGGCAGAAAGAAGAAGATCGGCGCGACATGTGGAGGCGACCACACCGGCAACCGAAAATGGTACTCCTCTTCCCTTATTCGTGCAAATCTTTTGTGTCTGCTTGCACGTAATTCATCCCAGAGAAGACACCAGTTGACCACTTCTTCTTGATACTAGATGTTCCTAGTAACTCGTGATGCACAAGATTTCTCCTCATATACTATTTCACCTTAGCTAGAGGTTTGTCGCCCCCCTGAATTTCTATTCTTGGTCAGTTGATTCCCAATTAATGGAAGCATTCCCCGGCGTAACAGGCGCTAGTCCACCTATTTGGCCGGGGAAGCAGTGCCTCGGCGTTTATCTCAGGGGCGTGTGGGGCCTAGAGCTACTGGCGCCCGATGTGGAGGTCGGCCGGGATTAAAGGGATGGCATGGGGGTGCTTCCAAGCACGGCGGTGGTGTGAGGTCGAGGGGGGGGCAGAGTGGCGGAGGCGTGGGTCTGGGCCGGTGGTCGCTGGCGGCTCGAGAAAGATCGTCAACAGTGACTGGCGGGAGGTAGACGAAGGCCATCTGCCCGTTCCTTATAGATCGGACGGTTCATTTAAAAAATCGACTGACCTATTTATTTTCAGTCGACTGTTATCTTGATATGACCATATGTGGTGGTGTGCTGGAGGAGTACCTGCATTTCATGTGCTCATATATTACAAAATCATACGGAATAGAATCTAATTTTGTTTGCCATGCAATGTTGTAGATCTATCATATGTCTCCTGTCATTTATTTTTCAGCCACCTACTATCTGCTACTTTTACAGTGCACAAGTTCTGCACACACTTCACCCATACTCTCACTATTGTGTTTTTATGCAAGCGTATTTCAGACTATGCTGCTATGAGAGAAGTAAAAAAGAAAAGAGAGAACTCCCCCAGCGTCATAGGCGGATAGACCAGACACGTTTCAGCCTTCTAAAATCTGCACTGTCAGCAGATGGAGACGGTAAACGTAGCTCTGAAGGTGATGACCTCGCTCGCAATGAACCACCATCCCAGGTGCTTGCTTTAACTTCACATTGTCATATGTGGTTGCATGTTCCATATGGTGTCTAACTTGTATTCGAAAGGCCGAAGTCGGTCTTTATTAAGATAAGGAAAGATATTTTTTACATGAGCTACCATCCCGTGAGCACCAAAAGACAAATAGCTAGTTAGGGCACTGGCCGAGCCAGTGACAAGCCCAGCAAAGAGAGGCATCACCTGGAAGCCAACTAAAAAGCCGCGATGGTGGCGAAGCAGCCCGCCTCCCACCAAGCTCTCAGGTCCTAGATGATCATGCTCACCACTCCAGCCGGATGTCTAGCTTGTATTGCTTCCAATTTGGTTAAATTGCATATGCTTAGCTTACACATTATACCTTTAAATATGTCATGCCTTTCTGTTTTAGGTACATACTAGTACATCTGTGTATTAACCATGTTCTTACATCAAACTAATGTTCTTGTGTATCCCTCATCAATCACTTATGATGAGGCAGTCAGGCAAGTCGATTACTCCTCATTTAAAGAATGCAGCGTCAGCCTCCCGACATGATTCTCAAGAAACAGCAAGGCTAGATGAAGATAGTGAACGTAGCTTTGTACTTGATTACCGCATTTCCCCTACACTAGCATCGCAGGTGCTTTCTCTAACTTGTCAGCGTGATATGTGGTTGCATATTGCATATGGTGTCTAGATTGTAATTTTTCCAATCTAGTTAAACTGCATGTGCTATTCTTCTTAGCTTATACATTATACCTATAACGTGACATGCCTTCCTGTATTTAGTACATAGTACATCTGTCTATTAAGCATGTCCTCACATAAAACTATTGTTTTTTTGTATCCCGCATAAATCAATATGACGAGACACCTTTAGTATATGCAGTGTGATATTTGGTGCATCTTTGGTATGATTTATAGCATGCACTGCTTCTAATTTGTCAAAATGCCATTTATGATGGGACACTTTTAACTTGGCAGAGTCATATTGGTTGCATCTTTCACGTGGTGTCTAGCTTGCATTGCTTATTATTTGGTGAAATAGTTTCTGCTTAGTTTACACAAACAGTTGTGAATATGCCATGCCGACCTATTTTTTTTTATTATTCCATCCTGGAATCATGTGTTTGCCTTACATCAAAGTAGTGATTGTCAGTATCATGCACGAATGAGTTTTGAAGAGTGAATTTTATTGCTTTTTCTTGTCGGTTTTACTTGACAATTCAAAATCAATAAAGCGGAAGGAAGGTAGCAAGGCAGCGGATTAAGGTGCTCCTTCCAAATGTAGTCCATATTGAAATGGATGTAGTAGTACGCACTCTCCCTCACCCCTCGCCCACATGGTGGACGTGCAACAATTCATTAGTAGCAGCGGGTTTTTATTTATATCAGTGAATGATATTTCTACATCCTGATTGACATGGCTATACTAGTAACCATGCTGTGGAGGTAGCGGTGGGTTTTTATTTATTTGTGGAGGTAGCAGCGGATGGATATTCAACGAGGAGTGAAATGATGTTTGCTTCCTCCGTCAAACATAGATAAAGGTGAGCCTCATGATTTAATGCCTCATTAATCATTATTACTGCCTATACTCTTTGCCCGTGTAATAACCGTGTGGTAGAGTTGTTGGCTATTTTTAATAACCTTGCTCGAAGAGAAGAGGTGCACGCACCCACGCACGTAGTACTAGTAGCACTCTTTGCCTCTTCCCCAACCACACACGTGACACGGTGGAGCTCATTTTCGTTCGATGAAGCCCACGTGATAATTTGACACGTCTAGAGTTACTCACTTAATGGAGGGTCGGGAACCACGCATGAGCAGTGCCGCGTTATTTGAGATAAAGTTTTTTTATTTAGTGGCACGTATGCAATATAAATAGGTTCATATGGAGAGACAAGAAACCGCTCCACTATATACATAACTAGGAACCTAGACGATTGCTTGCTGGGGTTGCTCTCTTCACACTCTCTGGCACAAGACAACTGTGGCCACATCTCTAACATCCGACTGGATCACGTCCGCCGGGGGGAGGGGTGGATACTTTGTGTAGATGCGGCCGCCATCGTCGATGGCGAAAACCCACCGTCGGCGCGTCCCGGTCAGGGGTGCCCGCCATACTCTCTAACAAAGCCGGTGCGGTTGCCTTCATCCCTTGCTCACTGCCACGACATGGGCAGTTGCCGCCTCCCGCCGCCCTCCTCTAGATTCATCCTGACATCCCTCGGGTACAACTTCCTTTACAGCCGGCTTGCACCATTGCCCTAGCTCCCACATCGCTCCATATGGATATTTCCCTACTTCTTTGCCCCGCACGTACCTCTACTGGTTTCTACTCTATTTGTGATGAGTTTATGTCTCATCAACTATTCCCAATAGTCTTATTCTAATCACACTTCTTCAATTTCTTTGCCATAGGAATGCACATCTCGATTTTAGTGAAGCTGCACAAAATGACCCGATGGTCAAAGGGTTGCAAACTTCATTTCTTTGGAAGGTTCAACGTCGCCAACAAATTGAAGCATGGTTAGGGTATAGGGTTCGAGGCCTAGGTACTTCATGGATCGTTTTTTCTTTAGTTGTCTCTGTTCCAAAATTAGTGTCAACTTTACTACAACTTTGTGGCATAAAATCGAGACACTTATTTTGGAACGGAGGAGGTACATATTGGCTATGATATGTGAATCATTGAGATCCAATAGCATGCATGTTAGTCTCCTTTGTATTTGATGGAATGTTGCAACAGGGCAACCTTGGACGCAAGATACATGAAACAAAAGTAGTTGGAGACGAGGAGGATGCCCGCGCCACTGCCCTTGGTGTTGAAAATATAGCCGTTGGAAAACTAAGGTTGTCTAAAATGTATTTACACCATTGTGTATAGACTACCAAATTTAGACAAGCTACTAGAGACGCTCTACCTCCTATCTCCGAAACGTGGGGCATCCAATATCCAGTGCATGTGTCATGCACCAAAGTAAAGTATACAGTGCAACTGAGACTCGGCATGGTTGTACCACGTCAGTAATAAAGGCCAATGAGGTGTCTAATCACATAGACCTGGCAGTAAGTTGGACGGATGAAGCAACCATCACTCTTGAATCTGCTTCTCCCTTCAACGCATGTGCTAGTGAGAGGTCGCGTCCGCTCTGCCCGATCATGAATGCGACACCGATTCTCTGGAGCGGCGCTGACCTTTTCGGGTAGGAAGCACGCGGGGGCGATGGATGGGCCTTGGGTGGGCCAGGGTTGTCAGGAGCGTGCGTGGCAGCTGTTGTTCACTTCGAAGGGTCGTGTACCACACATGAACGATAGTAAGCGCGACCGGGAGGCGTGCAGCGTTAATTGCGAGTTCACTCCTTTGAGCGTTAAATTTTCTTCACGTATTAGCATTGCCCTAGTATTCTTCACTACTTCAACTATATACGTTAAATAAAGAATTCCATTTCATGCGATATTTAAAACAAATTTTATGGAGAGAAAAAGAAAACCACTCCAACTCACTAAAAAAAGACACATCTGTGACATTTTGGGCCGAACGAAACTTTTTTCTGTCATACTTATGACACTTCTATGACAATAATTGTGACAAAACATAGTATCATTGTAGATGTGGTGGGGTCCTACTTCTATGACAAAAAATCATGACAGAAAATTGGCTCTTCGTCCTGGGCGGGCCGGAGACGCAGCTGCATGACATTCTTTGGGCCGTCCATGACGGAAAAAACCCATGGTAGAAGCGAGGGCGAGGAAAATATCGGGGTGTTCCCTGTTACGGTGGGTGGTCGGGGCCGAGCGATGCGCGTTTCTCTCGTACACGCACGCGCGTCGGTGCGAGGCATTGGGCTCTAACTGCACCCGAGCGAGGCGTTGGGCTCTAACTGAACCCGAGGGATTGCACTGCAGGCTATGCGTTACTGAACCCGAGCGATCGAACGATGGCTGTTAACTGAACCCGATCGAGCGATTCCTTCGCTACTGCTGCTAACTGAAGCCGATCAATGATGCCTCTGCATGAACAGTGAGCATTGCTGGGGGGTTGGATGAACAGTTCTCGGTGGGGGTGGCTGAACAGGACATCGTCGTGTTGCCTCTGCATGAACAGGACCCCGCTCGGTCGAGCCGGTTGGGGATGCATGAACAGGACCGCGTGGATGGCTACATGAACAGGACCACCCCGTGGAGGGCTGCATGAACAGTTGACGGTGGAGGGCTGGTTGAACAGTAGCCCGTGGAGGGGCGGTTGAACAGGAGCCCGTGGAGAGGGCTGGTTGAACAATAGCCGGTGGAGTAGCGCGCGGTGGAGGCTGAACAGTCATAGGTGGAGGCTGGAGGAGGTCGACGGTGGATGAATAGTAGCCTGTGGAGGCTGGAGGGGGTCGACGGTGGTGATGAACAGTATCACGTGGAGTCCCGTTTTGCGGTGCGCCACACCCCTCCCGATGAACATGACCCCTGTTTCGACCGTAGCGCTCCAACACAAGTCCGTTTCCTCCGTTTTGCGGTACGCCACACCCCTCCCGATGAATAGGACCCCCGTTTCGATCGTAGCGCTCCAACACAAGTCTGTTTCCTCCGTTTGGCGGTACGCCACACCCCTCCCGATCAACAGGACCCCCGTTTCGACCGTAGGAGGTCTGTTTCCTCCATTTTGCGGTACGCCAGACCCCTCCCGATGAACATGATCCCGTTTTGACCGTGGCCTGTTGAACACAAGGCCGTTTCCTCCGTTCTGCTGTACGCCAGGCCTTGTTTCCATCGGTTGTTCCGTCCAAGACGGTTGGCTCTCACGCGTTCTGTTGCCTCCCGATGAACACGACGCATTCCGTTGCCTCCCCATGAACACGACGACGATGCAGTTTCTCCGTTCCGACCCAGCCATGTACACGAGACCTAGTCGTCTGTATGCGCGAGTAGGCATTCGAGACCCTGCCCGTAGGTACGTACATGGTCGTATTTTTTTCTTGCGCACTGGCTGATGTACGTACGTGTACATGCTACGTGCGCGCCTCTGCTACGACACTTGCGCGCCTCTACATCGACCAGTTTGTACGTACGCGTTTGCGACCAGAGTGACAACGCTACGTACGCTTCGACCAGGTGGGTCCCGACTGTCAGGCACTTCCTTGTGTGCGAAGATGTAGCTAGTGGGTCCCAGCAGTCAGGGGGGTGAATCGTTTTTTTTTGCCTGGACGCACTTCCTTGCATGCAAAGATGTAGCTGGTGGGTCCCAGTAGTCAGGGGAAATGTTATTTTCGTGAAATACGGTGGCCCGTCCGGTGGGTCCCCGATGTCAGGTGGAGGAATAACAATTTTGCGCGTAATAAGGAGGCACTTCCTTGCTGCGGCCGTGGACCTAGGTGTCAGCCTCTCCACGTACAGTACTCTTCCGATGGAAGTCGTTCCTTAACCATGTTGACCACGCCCCACCGAGGGCACTAGGGCGGTGGACGACGGCGAGGCCTAGGAAGGGGACGACGCGGAGCCGGGGAAGACGCGGCAGTGGAAGCCCGCGCGGAGAGGAGTACGAGGGTTCACTGGTTCGGCTGTGGTGTGAGGCTTCCCTCGCCGCAGGGCCTGGCCAGCGGTGGGAATAGTAGGGGTGGTGAGGCCTCCGCGGCAGCACAGCCGGCCACAGGAGGCAAGAGCATGCAGCACGACCGGGCCTGCTTTGGGCGGCTGGAACAAGAAGACCAGAGGTTGAAGAAGCACTACGGCCGTTGGATGGACATCGTACGGTCACTCGAACTAGAATCGTTCATATTGACTAAGTTGACAAAGCACTCTGTCCCCGTCAACTTAGTAGGCCCACAAGTCAGCCACCCACCAAGGTGGGTCCCAACTAGCAGGGGGAATATTCATTTTTTTGCGTAGTAAGGAGGCACTTCCGGTGGGTCCGAGTTGACAGCGGGGGGAACATTTTTTTTTGCACAATACAGTTGCTCGTCCGGTGGGTCCTAGCAGTCAGGGGGGAAACGTTTTTTTTTTGCCAAATACGCTGGCCCGTCCGATGGGTCCCTGCTGTCAGGTGGAGGAATAATTATTTTCCGTGTAATAAGGAGGCACTTCCTTGCGGCTGCCGTGGACCCAGCTTTCAGCCTCTCCACCTACAGTATTCTTCCGATGGAAGTCGTTCCTTAACCACATTGACCACACAGCGCTAAGAGCACCAGGGCGGTGGACGACGGTGAGGCCTAGGAAGGGGACGACGCAGAGCCGGGGATGACGCGGCAGTGGAAGCCCGCGCGGAGAGGAGTAAGAGGGTTCACTGGTTCGGCTGCGGTGTGAGGCTACCGTCACCGCAGGGCCTGGCCAGCGGTGGGAATAGTAGGGGGCGGTGAGGCCTCCGCGGCATCGCAGCCGACCACGAGAGGCAGGAGCACGAGGCACGACCGGCGCTGGTTTGGGCGGCTGGAGCAAGAAGACCAGAGGTTGAAGAAGCACTACGGCCATTGGATGGACATCATACGGTCAATGGAGCAAGAATCGTGCATATTGCCTAAGTTGACAAAGCCCTCCGTCTCCGTCAACTTAGTAGGCCCACAAGTTAGCCTCCCACTACACTGGGTCCCAGCTAGCAGGGGGAGTATTCATTTTTTTTGTGCGTAATAAGGAGGCAGTTCCGGTGGGTCCGAGCTGACAGCGGGGGGAACGTTTTTTTCACGAAATACGGTGGTCCATCCGGTGGGTCCCAGCAGTCAGGGGGAAACGTTTTTTACGCACAATACGGTGGCTCGTTCGGTGGGTCCCCGCTGTGAGGTGGCGGAATAATTATTTTCCACGTAATAAGGAGGCACTTCCTTGCGGCTACCATGGACCCAGCTGTCAGCCTCTCCACGTACAGTACTCTTCCGATGGAAGTCGGTCGTTGGCCAGATTGACCACGCCGCGCCGAGAGCACCAGGGCAGTGGACGACGGCGAGGCCTAGGAAGGGAATGACATGGAGGCAGGGAAGACTCGGCAGTTGTTTCCCACGTGGAGGGGAGTTCGACTGTACGAGGGTTTACTGGTTCGTATGTCGTCGCCGAAGAATAACAACAGGTGTGGGTGAGTAGAGGGATGGCTAGGCTAGTGATGGGAGTACGGTGGGGCAGTGAGGCCTGCGCAGTAGCGCAGCCGGCCGCGGGGAAGAGGGAGCAGGCAGTCCCGCCGGCGCTTGTTTGAGCGGCTGGAGTAGGGAGAGCAGAGATTGAAGAAGCACGACGGCCGTTGGATGGACATCCAACAGTCACTGCTTGTGCATCAACCTTTTTTTAGGAAGGCCTCAAATCTATGGAAAACATCATACAGCCCATCTGCCATTACTTCTAATAATTTACAGCCCATTTGCTAATTCTTAAGGTTTTTTTGGAGCCCATATTCTTTTTGTTAGCATTACAGCCCATATTGTGGCCACGGTTAAAAAATTATACGAAATTTTGCATATTTTGGTGCGGTCCGAACTGTTCTTAATCTCGAAATTTCGATTTAAATTCAAACTGATTTTAAAAATAAATTTATATCATTATAAATCCAACAAATTGCCCATGCATAAAAATCAATGCAATTTAAAATCTCGAAATGAAAAAAAAAAGATAATTGAAACTAATTGCTAGTTTGATGTGTTTTAAAAATGTACAGCCCATTCCTCATTACCAATAGGCCATTTTCTCGGCCAGCCGAATGAAGCTCTCCTCGTCTTGAAAGATTTGCAGCCCAACAGGCCTGACAAAGCTACTTACTTGGCAAATCACAAAAAAAAACTGGGTTGTGGCCGTGGACCCAACCGTCAGCCTCTCCACGTACAGTACTCTTCCGATGGAAGTCGGTAGTTGACCAAATTGACCACGCCGCGCCGAGAGCACCAAGGCGGTGGACGACGGTGAGGCCTAGGAAGGGGACGACGCAGAGCCGGGGAAGACGCGGCAGTGGATGCCCACGTGGAGAGGAGTACGAGGGTTCACTGGTTCGGCTATGGTGTGAGGCTGCCGTCGCCGTAGAATAACAGGGGGTGTGGGTGAGTAGAGGGATGCCCTGGCCAACGGTGGGAGTAGTATGGGGCGGTGAGGCATTAGCGGCATCACTGCCGGCCACGGGAGGCAGGAGCACGCGGCATGATCGGCGTTGGTTTGGGCGGCTAGAGCAAGAAGACCAGAGGTTGAAGAAGCATTAATGCCGTTGGATGAACATCGTACGGTAACTGGAGCTAGAATCGTTCATATTGACTAAGTTGACAAAGCCCTCGGTCCCCGTCAACTTGGTAGGCCCACAAGTCAGCCTCCCACGATGCTGGGTTCCAGCTGGCAGGGGGAGTATTCATTTTTTTGTGCGTAATAAGGAGGCACTTCCTTGCGTGCGAAGATAGCTGGTGGGTCCGACCTATCAGTGGGGGGCACGTTTTTTTGCGAAATATAGAGGCCCTTCCGGTGGGTCCTAGATGTCAGGTGGAGGAATCAAAGACTTGAGAAGGCGTACAGATCAAGCTATTGTACCAGTAAAGAGACGTTGGTGAGTTTTAGAAAAAAGAGAGACGTGCTCCTGTAGTTGATTCGAATCCAAACCTAGACTATGACTATATATGGTGCTATGCTACTCTACAAGTAATGAAACTGACATATCCAATGTTCGCTTCCCCTCTTATCTACTGACTCTGCCTAGCATCAGAAGCTCTGGCCGCAGCAACCATGTCCGCTGGCTGGTCGTCCACCTACTCTTCAGCAGGCAACAACCAAATATGCGCCAAGTCGCCACCCGTACCATCGCATGTGGGTCTCATCACACCCCTGCCGGAACGTGCATCGCAGCCAGTTGCTCATCGCGACCCGCTGCCGTTGGTGTGGTGCCACTGTTGCAAATCACGCAAAGTCATACGTCGCGTCTCAACCACAATCCTAAACCCTGGCCGAGTCTTCTACAAATGCTCGAATCATGGGGTAATAATATGTTAAAGTGTTGTTCTGCTACTTTCAGTTGCTAATTTTTTAATAGTTTGGTTGATGATCTTCCAATTTGATTCGTGCAAAAAAGGGAAGATTCGTGTGATTTGTATTTTAGGAAGTTGCTGATGTGCGGGAGTGCAACTACGCTAATTATTTGGTTAGCCGAGGAATCCCAAAACCAGCAGGTTGGGGTGTTGGACAAGTAACTGAAGGAACGACAGAAGAGGAAGATGCAGAGTAGAAGGTTAAAGATGCAGTTCCTCTTATCATGGCCAAGCAACAACTGCTGAACGGCGTTGGCAGCAATGAGGAGATGAAAGAGCTTGTGAAGATAATGGGCAAATTCGATGTGCTCTGTAGGATGATTATATCTTTATTTGCAGTGTATGTAGCACTCGTGATGTATTCAGTGGCTATGACATGAGCACTTTGCTAAAAATAGTAATGAATGAAACCTGTGTAGCAGGCTGGGCATAGTGTTGTGAACATCTAATGATTTCTATTAACGGAAATCAGGGGGTATCCCCTTTTACTCATAAATAAATATATAGCAGAGGCCCTTTTGGTAATAAATAAATAAAGTAGTAGAGGCCCTGTCGGGTCAACTTTGTTCTCATTCGAAGACGTCGAGCAAATTGCAGTCCAACATCAAACTATGTCATCAAATTCAAGTTTCACAGCCAAATATGAGTACAACAAAACAACAATGTCATAATGTTTTAGTCATCATATAATCACCAAACACAAATCAGCATACATAACAAGTGATGTTGTCACAGGAAAATACTAAACAACATGTTCATCAGGTTTCAGTTGTCATAGCAAACACAATTTCACATAGTAGATAAAAAAATGTCTTCTGACAGGCAAATACGACAAAAGCAATGTAATCATCATCCGCAGTAGCAGTGTCAACATCTTCGCCATGTGTATCAGTCTGAATCGTAATTCCCCACGGTGTCATCTTCTTCTTCGTCCTCAACGTCCTCGAACGTTGGCTTCTTCTTGATCAACTCTTGTATGTCCACAGCACGATAGGCAATCTTTTCGCCAGCGTCATTGACGTGATGGTTCTCAAAGATATTAGGAACATCTGTGTTATCTTGTACATCGGGACTAGTGTAAGCATCATATTGTTGTGCAACTTCATTAAACAAATTCCTCTGCTCGAACCTTTGCAAATTCCTCTGCATTCCAGTCATCGCTACGTGCAAATGTGTCTTCCAAGAAAAATATCTGTGTTGCTTGATTTGCCAAAATAAAAGGCTCGTTGGTCTGGTACGCCGCCTTGACATTGATGGATTTGAAATAATCATCAGTTCTGGGTTTTGCGATCCTGGAAAACAGGTTATACCAACGACAGCACAACATAACCACACACCGATGATCCTCGAAACTGGAGATATACTGCAACTGAACAATGTCTGTTATGTTAGCATACATTTCAGTTGTCTCATTATCATACGTATTCGTGCTCATGATGGCACTGTTTTGTGTCGTCCTGCCTTCGTCTCGTGCAAGGGTGTTGTAGCACACATCTCCAACAATGCAAGATTCATAATGTCTTACCCGAGTATCAGGACCCATTGCTAGTGAGTAAAGGGCATCATCAACTTCCTGCCCATCCTCCCGCATCCTCTTAACATATGGTTAAAAAATAGACAAGTTGATCATCTTATGTACTCAATATATTAAAAAACTGACAGTGCAATTCAAAAGCTTACATGGCTCTTAAACCATTTCGCAAATCTTGCCATAACCAGTTTGTCAATGTTTCTTGGATTTTGCGGCCGTAACTCCTTTTTCTAGATGCTACAAAACATAGTGATCGCGTCAAACATCTAAATATATAAGAATGTGCTGCAAGTTTAGTAGATTACGATGTATAAGCTGCAGTACTTACCACTTACTTGATATTTGGTAGTATCTCAGGACAGTTATTCAACACGTACCAAACCATTTTCTCCAAATATTTATGTTTGTCCTCTTGTCGACTCTTCCCTGTAACTCGAAAAGAATAATCGAAAACATTGAGCCCGGGATTGTCTTCATCCACCTCTTTGCTAAGCTGATCAGCTGTTTCAGTGTATTTTGAGCAGAATGTCAACGCTTCTATAGCAACGTAGGCCTCTGCAATGGAACCCTTGGGTCTAGCTCTGTTCCTAACATAGCCCTTGAAAGTGCCTAGCCGCCTTTCAATAGGGTACATCCAGCCATACTGTACTGGACCTCTAAGTAGTGCCTCTTCAGGTAGATGAACAACCAAATGCACCATCACATCAAAGAAGGCTGGAGGACATATCTTCTCAAGGTCGCATAGGATAGTTGGTATCTTGTCTCTAAGACGCTCCGAAGCATCTATCCTGATATTTCTACTGCAGAGTTCCCTGAAGAATTGTCCCAACTCTGCAACTGCTCAGTATACGTCAGGGCGGCCCAATCCTCTAAGGATAACAGGTAAAACCCTTTGAAGTAGGATGTGGCAGTCATGAGTTTTCAACCCTTGTACCTTGTTTCCATCTGCACTGACTCTCCTTTCAGGGTTGGAAGCAAATCCATGTGGGAATCTCACACATGACAGGACCTCGCAGAATTCTTTTCTTTTTACCTTGTCCAAGACGTACACAGCTGGTGCCATATCCCATGGTATATCTTCATCTTGCACCTAGAAATCCTCTCTGCTACCCAGGTGTGTCAAATCAATCCTAGATTTTAAGGTATCTTTCGTCTTGCCTTCCATATTAAGAAGTGTGCCGATAATGCTGTCACATATATTTTTCACGATGTGCATCACATCAAGATTATGCCGCAGATCCAAATCTTTCCAATACTCCAAGTCCCACAAAGTGGACCTGCGGGTAAACAATAATCTCTCTTCTGCCCTGCCACGCTTCCTTTTCCCGCTACCATTATCAGGATGGTTTCCTGGTGTAATATGCTTGACCTTCTCTAATTCCACTTGCAACTCATCGGCGGTGAGCCTCTTTAGCGCATCACGGTTTTCATGCTTTGCATTGAACACATGTCTTCGGTATTTTCTAGGATGCGGCTTGTCCTTGGCAAGGAAACGGTGGTGTCCAATGTAACAGATCTTGCTAAGTATTGTGTATGACAGCGGATTCCTGTCACAGCGAACGCATGCATTGTAACTATGTGTCGTTCGCCCTAACAGAGTGCCCAAAGCCGGATAATCATGGATGCACCAAATTATAACAGCACGCAGAAAGAAAACAGCTGGTGGGCTGCTATATAGGTCTCGAGTGAGAACACCCCTCCATAGCTGTTGAAGTTCCTCCACAAGAGGCTCCATGAACAAATCAAAATCCTTTCCAGGACTTTTTGGACCTGGGATGAGCAAGGCCATCATGTAGTTTGATTCTTTGGTGCAGATATTTGGAGGCATGTTGTAAGAGATAACAAGCACTGGCCACATGCTATATGTGGCGCTCTGGTGGCCAAATGGGTTAAATCCATCTGAAGCTAAGCCGATCTAATGTTTCTCGGGTCAGCAGCAAACTTTTCGTGCTTCTAATCGAAGCTTTTCCACTCACTACCATGTGATGGATGGCTCGTTACATTCTGATCTCTGTACTCCTGGTTCCTAGAATGCCATAGTACATCCTCTCTTGTTTCAGCATCATGAAACAACCTCTGCAATCTTTGTGTAATTGGAAAATGTCTCAGGACATTATGAGGAATCCTCTTCACAGCATCGCCATCTTTCTATCTTGATGCTTTGCATTTCGGGCATTCACTTAACTTGGCATAATCCTTCCGGAACAGAACACAATTATTCTTACAAACATGGATCATATCATATCCAATTCTAACTGCATGAGGGGAATTCTTCATTTTACTGTAGGTGTGTGGCAGCTCAGATGCATCTGGGAAAGCTTTGCGGAAAGCAGCCAACATCGCATCGAATGATTTGTTGGTCATCCGTTCAGATGTCTTCACCTGAAGAAAGGTGACAGTAGCTGAGAATACTGACAGCTTATTTCCTGGGGTGACAGCCACGTTGAATTGTTCCAACATGCGGGCCCACCGTTTTTCTTCTGCAAGTGAAAGTTCACGGAATGCACGAGCATTTCATAGCATTGTTTCAATGTTGGTCAAACTCACTGGCTCCGCCACCACCTCCTCCTCCTCCTCTTCCACCTGAGCATCAGGCAGATCAAGATGGTGATATGCTGCTTCCACGTAGTCAATAACATTGACGTTCACAGCTTCACCATGATGAACCCACCTAGTATATGTGACCGACATCCCACACAAGTGTAGATGATTTTGCACAGTTGATTGGGGTCTTGTAACTGAATTCATACAGCTACTACACGGGCAGAGCACATCTGATTTCGGACCACCGTACTCAGCTCTGATAAAGTTCATGAAGTTTTCAACCCCCTCGACATATGCAGCGGAGAATCTTCGAGCAGAAGTTATCCAAGTCATGTCCATCTGTTAGACATACAAATTAGTTCTTCTACTAGATATTACAGGAAAAACATATATGTTTTTTTATGAAGTCCAGAAGAAAATACCTAGGTCGATGTCTAAAGCTATGGCAAGATATTTGGATGAGCAGATCTAAGTAACGAAATATATGTAAAGCTAATTCAGCAAATAGATTTGAGTGCTAAATTATGGCAGACTATTTCAGCAGTCAATGAGGCCGAGCACACAGCCATCGAACTATCAAAGGCCATCGCAGCAACAAAGATCGAGTATAAAACGGTGTAGAGCTATTTCACCTAACAGATTGGCTACTAGACCATCGCAATGTACGTCACAATAAATATATGGCAGGATATTTTAGCAACTAATCGGCCTTGGCATGCCATCTCAGCTAAGCAGATTGAGTGCAGAACAGGGCAAGGAAGCTTCTTAAGCAGAGCATATTGACTGTAAACTACTTTGGCAAAACAGTGAGATTAACAACGTCTATCAGCTAACATTTAGCGCTACACCAACATGCACGGGGCCTCAGTCTAGAATGAGCGTACCATGGGAGAAGCTGACCGCCATGCGTCTCCACACGAACGTCGCCAGCGGTGGCGGCACTGACCGCCATGCGCCTCCACAAGAACGTCGCCAGCGGTGGCGGCGCGGCTAGCGGATGGTAGTCTACGAGAGCATACTGTGGGAGCGAGAGGATCGCCGTGAGTCCCCTCGATGAACCGCGGCGCCGAAGTATCGATGTGGTGGAGAGGGCGGCTTTGGCGGAGCGAATGGAGTGGAGGAAGACGGGGGGAGGGGGTTTGGGGAATATTATTGGCTAGTTGGCCGAAGGGCAGTTGAATCTAGGATTTGGGAGGAATTTTTGGGTGGGGGGAGGATTTTCGCGCGGTGGGCGGGGGGAGTTTGACGCATGGTCAGTTTCTCGAAGTGCAGTCCAACGTGTCAGTGAAGAGGCAAGCCGAAGCACGTTCCATTTGCGTGAGCCGTGTGCGGGACCGAACGTGTGTGGGGTGCAATGCGACCGCAACTGGGGTGTTGTGAGTGTATCGGCCTTTTTCCTTTTAAACTAGGTGCTTCGCCCCCTCAAAAAAACTTGTTTCTTCGCGCGATCCATCGATACTACTATTAGTAATCCGGTAATCTCGACTAAAACGGCGCGGCCGGGTCTTTTCCCGCGCGATATGCTGGGAGGTTGGCTTAGTTGGGTTTTTTAGGATGAGTAATGCTACACCTATGTAGTCCCAGTTACATAATTAACATAATTTGAAACGTGTGAGATGTTGATTGTAGATTGGGGGAGGGAGGGGCCCACCACCATGAAAATTAGGGGAGAAGTGAGAGAGACAATTTACGTAAACCCTTTCGTAGGTTCTCGTAGATGTGAAATGCGTGAATGTGCATTTGTAGATAAGGCCTTCCCTTGTTCATCCTTTTCTCCCACAAGATCTTGATCTTCCGTGCAACGCATGGGCATCTTACTAGTACTCCTACAATATACTATATTATTGTGAAAGTTCATATACACCGGCCGAGATTAATGCAAACACGGCAGATTTTCATAACATTTCGTACTTTTGTAGGACAGAAAAATAAAAGAAACCCGACCCTAAACCTATTCTACGGCGGCGACCGATGTCCTCCATCTGCGATCTCCATGTACGGGGCCGGGGTTCAAGACCCATGAAGTGAAGGTGCGGTCTTCGGCGAGGAAAATTAGAACACGGGAGACGGACCGGCCAGTTGGCACACCATGCCCTGCCGCATCCCATGCCCTACTCATCCTCGGAGGGGTCCCCAACCTTGGCTGTGCCGGATGTTGGACGGCGGCAAGTAGGACGCATGGCTGACGGTGCTCCCGTCGTCGGCCACCAGCGTGGCCACCGCTTGTGCGGCGACTTGAGCGAGGGCGGCGACCTCGAGCTCCATCCCCGAAGTCAAGCTCTCCCGCAGAGCGTTCGCGCTTGCGGTCATGGCGAATGTGGTGTCAGGTAGGAGGACGATGCGCTATGGTGTGGAGGTTAGCTGGGCGTTGCCGTTTTAAGTAGCGCATTTCAGTGAGGCCAAGCTGGTGCGTCATTAAGTCGTCAGAGTTGGTTCCTCGGGCACCGAGCCTCTTAACGACGACATACAGACGGACGGCATGAATGCGGGCAGCTAGCGTCGGCTGGGAACGCACCACGCGAAGGCGCGAGGGACGAGGGTTTTTGGTGTGCCAGGGTAGTCAGCTATGGTCGTGGCAACGTTGGAGATGCCCTTTGCTCACATGCGATCGACACATGTCATTGAAAAAGCAAGACGACCCGGCATGGTCTCAGGTCCTGAGGATGCAGTTGGCCACGCTACACCACTCCGCGGACGCGTCCCGGCGCCCCGTGCATCCTCGACAAGCCAGGTGTTGGTGTGTGTTTGGATTGTGTCCAAAGTGCACCTTACCAAAATTTTGGTCATGACCCAAAGATTGGTCTTTGTTTGGATGGTTGCCATTTTTGGCATGCCAATGAACTCTAGCCAACTCTAGTTCATTTTTCTTGCCGATGTTGGCCAAATCAAGGGCAACCAAAACCTCAACCAAAATTTTGGCTACCCAATGCTTTGATGGGGCAACCTTGGGCACAAACCGAACATACTGTTGGTCGTGCCACAGCACTAACGCCACCCTCGGCACACTGAAACTGACCGTGTCTAGCGACGATGAGCGTGTCGCTCACCGCGGTCGCCGTGTCCAGAGGCTGTGCTGGAGCTGCGCCACGTAGTTGGCCCCCACGACCCACATGAACGGTTGCCGGTGGCGAGGAGGTCGTGGCCCAGCTCCTCCATTGGGCTAGTTTGCGATACGTCATCCCGACAGGTGTGCCCCAAATGTCGGTTTCCCTGTTTTCCTGGCCATATTCGAGCGTCAGTGCTCCGCGTTGCGCATTTGGCCTTTCACTATGTAGGCCAAGCGACACAACTTATTGTTTATTTGAGTCGTTCAAGTATAATCATGTGGCGTTTGCTTATTTCTCATTCCTCTCCATCGATCATGTCGCCCTCCGGTCGAGTCCATCCTCCTGCATGCCTCATTTGAACATTCCGCCGAGTATCATCCGCATGTGGGCCTAGACCATGCTTGTATTTCCAATGTTTATTTGTAATTTTTCTGACATGCATACAAACAAACGGTTCGTTTGAAGTTTTACTTTGCCTCCACTACGTATCGCTTCGCGTCTTAGTTTTGACATCCCATTCGGTTCATGCCCCGACACATGTTGACGAGATCGATAGATGACATGGCGGTTCCTTATAGCCATCGACTGGCTATATTATTAACCATGCTCTAATTCGTTTTTCAAAACCGCATTTGACTATTGACAAGATTAATAGTACATGAGATGTATAATGTGAAAATTATATCATTGGAATCTCCTTTCACATACGTATCCCTGCCTTACCCTCCCTTTCGGTCACTTACTGGCGAACCCCATGCTTGCTAGGCCCCGCATGTCAGTTACTCAATGGGTTCGGCCATGTCAGGGGATCCTCATCCGTAGTATACTCCTTCTATTTATTTACTCCACATAAAATGACGCAGGCGGGGGAGGGGGAGGGACGTCGGTTTGCTCTCAACTGCGGCGAGCGAAAACGCAAGACCAAGCACATTCCATTCGGTGAGCAACGTTGACGGTCCAGCGTGCCGGGCTGCAACGCTAACGCGGCAAGAGCGATGTACAGTCAAAACCGATTGACCGGTCCTCAGAACCACTATTAACACCAGAACCTTCGCTGCTCGGCCTACGCAAGCCACTGCCCTAAAACCACACCTAATCTCCAGCCCCTTCCCCCACCTTTCGATCCCCTATCCCGTATCAAGCGTCCCCTAGTTCATCGGAAAGCCATGGTGCGCCGCAAGATCACGTACTACAAGATGTTGACGCCGGAGCGCCGCGCAGAAATCGTGGCGACGGTCGGCGCCAAAGACCTCCGTTCCCAAGCTCGCTTTGCGGCGGGCCAATCCCCGAATTCTCTGGAGCCAAGCTACGAGGAGGAGGAAGCCGATCCAATGTTCAAGGCGGAGGTCGCAGTGCAGAAGGCCCCCGATGGGTATGAGACGATGGACGTCGACTTTGTGCCGGCGTCTGAGTCCCCCATGGTGCAGGTGGACCAGCGGTTCAACCTGGCGATACTAAAGGAGGACCGGGACGCAGAGGCTCAACTCGACGCGGAGCGCGCACATGCCGCTGCCATCGAGGCTCTCCTACAGGCGGAACCAGATGTCGTGGATACGAACCGGGTGGCGGAGGCTCAACTTGAGGCGGAGCGCGCGGATGCCTCTGCCATCGAGGCCCTCCTGCAGGTTGAACCGGATGTCCTGGACTTGAACCGGGCGGCAGAGGCTCAACTCGACACGGAGCGCGCGGATGCCGCTCTCATCGAGGCCATCCTGCAGGCGGAACCGGACGTCCTGGACTTGAACCGGGCGACGGAGGCTCGACTCGACGCGGAGCGCGTGGATGCCGCTGCCACCGAGGCCCTCTTGCAGGCGGAACCGGACGTCCTTGACTTGAACCGGGCGGTGCTCTCGTCCATGCAGAGCGCCCGCACGCTCCGCGTGAACGAGTAGCTGGAGGCCGAGGACAACCACGGTGCAGAGACACATGTCGGCAGCTACGGCTGGTTCGCGCCGGCAGCCAAAGACGACGAGGTCGTCTTGTTCCGCGAGCAGTGATAGTTTTTCTTTATGTTGTTGTTTTATGGATCTTTTGCTGTGTAAAAACATATATTGTTATGCAAGTCGCCTGACTTGGTTTGGTCTACCATTTCAGGCAGTTGGATGAATATCCTATGTCTCCTAACCCTTCTTCCCCACCTCTTCTTCTTCCCCAACAGACCACCGCACGGGCCGTAGGGATACTCCCCAACATGTTGTTGGATAAACATACTCTATGAACGAAAATTATGTGTCAATGGTAGGATGGCTGAGTTTGGTTTGTTCACATGCGATAGCACGTGTCAGTGAGGGTGCGTTCCCTTGGTTGGGTTTGCGGCATGCTGGAGCGACTGTGCATGTGAGGGTGCGGTGCGACCGTGGCGTGCAGGAGCGACCGCGTGAGGGTGCGGTGCGACCGCGATAGCCTTGCGCAAGTGTACCTCCTTTTCATTTTGAAAACTTTAGGCAAGCTTGGCAAAAATGTGTTTCAAAGTATGGCAATGCAAGGCCTAGACCCAAACAGGATAAGTACGTGGTACTGCCTCCGTCCTGGTTTATTGGTCCTCCTTGAAATTTGTGCCCAAATTTGACTAAATATTTAACTAACAAAATATGTATGCATGTTAACAAAATTGTATCATTAGTTTTGTATTTGAACATAGTTTCCAATGACATATTTTTTTGTGACATGCATGAACATTTTTTAGTTAAATTTATGGTCAAAATTTGGCACGAAATACAATGAGGACCAATAAACCAGGACGGAGGTAGTACTACGTACTAGGAGTACTAGTGTTAAAAAAGAATGGCGGGGTTTTCCTTCGTGGGATTAATCTATACAAATCCTCCTTTCATGTGTCAATTAATGCGTTTTGTTTTCTCCAAAGCCCAAAGAGCTAACCATCTCACTCATCATCGCTTGATCAATGCAGCGCCATGCAAACCAACCTTCTCACTTCCGCATGCATGCAGGGGATATTAATGTCCTTGGTCGCTAGTACGAGGCAAACCCCATTAATTTTACCTCGATTAGTGTTAGTGGCCTTTTGCAAATTGTAATTTTGATATACTGGCCTTGTGTACAAAAAATGGAGGTAGTAACTATATTTGACTTCCTTCCCCATCGCGGTGACGTCGACGATATCTCGAACGTTGTGGTTTGGCGAAGTGCGTTCGACGAAGAACACCACTGAGGGAGACCACGGTAAGTCATTCGCAAGTGCCGCCTGCCAGCTGAGACAACCGCCTTATTTGCATCCAGGAAGTCCGTTGAACCAAAGGACGCGTAAATGTACTAGTACTACTCGTACACAATAGCGTAGTCCGTCCAGCTTAGTGCGGTGAGATGGTTTCTCGAAGAAGACGATGGAGAAGCGGAGTCAGCGAAGAGTGAAATGATGGTTGCTTCGTATATTCTTTGTGATTTGTGATAGAAGGGACAGGGGAGTAGACTCTGTCCTCCATACTGTACATGCGTCCAAGCACGGGAGAAAGAGGAGAGACGTTGCATTTTTCTATTCCTTCAATCAATCAATCAGGGAGCTTTGGTTCCATCCTTTTGGCTTTGGCAACACCGTCCACAATGGTTCTCACGATGCCAAAAGCTATTTTCACATTTGGCTACACATTGTGGATGCCCTTAACCGTACCACTTGGTTTTGCTCACGTGTGCTATCTATACAAATCTCAATTATATTGATCTAAAAAATTATAGAATCAAGATTAGTAAAAAGGAGCTAATTTTGCCGCGCGGATGGCGGGGGATGTTTCTTATTTTTAGAGGACGTTGTCCTGGCGGTTTTCTAACATGCGGTCCCACGTGTCAGTGCTTCACCAAGCTGATCCGCTTCCCACATGAGGCAGAACAACGGCAGAAGCAACACGTGGTTAACTTGAAGAAGATGAGGGAGAAGCGGAATCAGCAACGAGTGAAATGATGGCTGCTTCGTCCCTCCAACTTCTTCTTTTTTAGCATTATTACTTCGTCCCTCCAACTTAACTGCGGGAAAGGTGCAGCTTTGTGATTTGACGCATCATTGCTCATTACTACGCCGGCGCCATGACTAGGTGCTTCACCCCGGCTGCTCTGCACTGTATTCCGGTATGGCACGTGGACCCGGTAGCTTGATGCCTCACATGTCGGCGAAAGGCACTAGAAGATTTATGAAAGCGTGTGCTCCACTCTTACGACGGAGGAGTACACGACACGACGGCCTGGTGAACTGTCACTTGTACTATATATAGTACTATAGTTTTGCTGTTTCGCACGATCCATCAATACAAACCCGATTAAACAGGAAAGGGCGGGATTTTTCCCGTGCGGTATATGATACTGGCCATAAATTTCAAAGGCAATTTTAATGTATGCAAACTGAATAATTAAGTAACAAAATGATATCTAGTAAAACAAAAAACACATATGATTTATTGTGTTAGAGTGTAGTAGTAGTGTTGTATTGCATAGTTGTTAGATGTAACATGCGAGAACGTGTAGAGATGTAGTTTTGGAGGGCCTATAGAGAGAAAAGCGTAATACGTTCACCAAACTTCAGAATAAGCTAATTACGGTCATTATTTACGTTTTGCGGTGATTATACGGTCACTTGCTCACGGTTCGGCATCGGATTGCACTCTGTTGACCGGCCAAACAGTCTGCGTGGTACCATGTTGACTAGTTAAATTGAACACGTTCCTAGTGGGTCCCACCTATGAATTCGCATAGGAAAAAGGTTAGATAAACACAAATTTACGCAGGCGGGACAAGACTCCACCCCGTGCGCACGAATCTCCTGGTTGTGTATGTGTCTGTCACGGCCTGATGTGTGCGCATGCACATTTACTCGTGTAGGTTGAGCACTTGAGCGTGAGAGTGTGTGTTGGTCGTGTGGTGTACTGGTGTGTGCATGCATGCGTGCGTGTGTGTGTGTGAGTGTTGCGTGCGTGCGTGGCTGCGTGTGTACGTGTGAGTGTTGCTTGCGTGCGTGGGTGCATTTGTTCGTCTGAGTGTTGCGTGCATCCAGTTCGTGTGCATGCGTGCGTGTGTGTATAATCACCACACCAGCTCCTGTGTGTTAAAACAAACGGCTCAGCATACCAATACAAGGCCACCTTGTCCGATGTGCCCGCGGTCATGACTTCGAACTACCGTTCAATATATTTTTGTCGTTTGTTTTCATTCTTACTAGCAAGATGCCCGTGCGTTGCACGTAACATCAAGATGCATTTGTATGACTAGTTTATCTTGTGAGAGAAAAGGATGAATGAGGGAATTCCTTATTTGCAAATGTGGAGAGGTGTGTGGGTACCTTTTTTGCAAAATTGTCATACTTTCTTTCCTATCCGTCAGATATAAATTGGATGGCATATATTGCAGGATGGCAGGCATACCATCATCACCAACTCTGTTTTTTATATGAGTGTATTTTATCCCTACACTTATAAAAGCATAGTCGGTGATGATCGTGTGCCTGCCATCCTGCAATATAGGCCGTCCGATCTATCTCTGACGGATAGGAAGGAAACTATGGCAATTTTGCAAAAAGATACTCACACCCCTCTTCACACTTGCAAACAAGGACTTCCCTTGTTCATCCTTTTCTCCCACAAGATAAACTAATCATACAAATGCATCTTGATGTTCCATGCAACGCATGGGCATCTTGCTGGTATTTTATAAGAGTGTAGATGTAGAGTAGACACAAGCCGATAGGTGGGCCCGATGGTAGTGAGATAATGTGATGCAACACTAGAGGTGCTACGTGGAGCATTTAACTAGTCAACTAGTCGTGTCTTGAGCAAATACAGAGTTGTACGGTGAGCCCGTGACTTTATAATAACCACAAAACGTAAATGGTGACTGTAATGAGTGGATTCTGAAGTCCACTGTATGTATCGTGCTTTCGCTTCAAATACAATGATCGTCACTGTATATATCGCGAGACAAAGATGAAACATGCGTGAATGTGATGAGGGCTTACTTTTAGTGGACCAGGAGATAGTTTGTGTGCGTACGTGAAAGGGGCGTAGAGGGGGGTATGCGATGGAGAGAGAGAGATGCTCTTTGTTTCTCTTTATTATGACTAACTTTATATATAGTATAAAAATATACAAATTCACAGTGCGGAATAAATATCATTGTGGGCACCATGCAATGCAAGCGTTCATACTCCTGCATATAACTTTGTAATGTTGTATATATGTAGAAATTCTAAAATATTTTATTGGCCACACTTTATTCAAAAGGAATGTTGTATGCGAAATAGATGTGAAGAAAGGGCTATTTAGATCAATTGGGTACGTGATGTAACATGTGTGAACGTGTAGTTGATGCATTTGGCAGGGCCTAGAGAGGTATGTGTGTGTATTGCGTATTCGAGAGAGGCATGGATAGAGGGGCCGACAGGGGGGCATGGGAGAGATAGCACGAGAAATGAGAGTGGTCTAGAGAGAGAGAGATGAATATGACGTCACAGCGAGAGATTCCCTTGAGTGTGTATATGCAAGGGGGGAGTGGATAGAGCCACCAGGAGCATATTTTTTGTGTGTGTGGTGTTTGTGTTGGTATGTCTGGGTGTGAGAAGATAACGAGACGTGGGGGCAGAGGGTGTGTCACCACGTGAGGTCCGGTGGGTCGAGGTGAGGCCCTTCTTTTGGTTCCGTCCTGCGCCACATTAGTCGGCCCGTGACGCATTTGGGGAGACCCATGGATGACTAGTCGTACAAGACAAAGATAGTGTTGGAGATATGCCCTAGAGGCAATAATAAAAGCATTATTATTATATCTCCTTGTTCATGATAATTGTCTGTTATTCATGCTTGAATTGTATTGTACGGAAACAGCGATACATGTGTGAATACACAGACCACATTGAGTCCCTGGTTGGCCTCTAGTTGCCAGCTCGTTGATCAACAGATGGTCACGGTTTCCTGACCATGGACATAGGATGTCAGTGATAACGGGATCACATCATTAGGAGAATGATGTGATGGACAAGACCCAAACTTGAGCATAACACGAGATCGTATAGTTCGTAATGCATAAGCTTTTCGGTGTCAAGTATTTATTCCTTAGACCATGAGGTTGTACAACTCCCGGATACCGTAGGAGTACTTTGGGTGTGCCAACCGTCACAACGTAACTGGGTGGCTATAAAGGTACGCATCGGGTATCTCCGAAAGTGTATGTTGAGTTGGTACGAACCGAGACTGGGATGTTGTCACTCCGTATGACGGAGAGGTACCTCTGGGCCCACTCGGTAAGACATCATCATAATGAGCTCAATGTGACTAAGTAGTTAGTCACGGGATGATGGATTACGGATCGAGTAAAGAGACTTGCCATGACGAGATTGAACAAGGTATTGGGAATACCGACGATCGAATCTCGGGCAAGTACCATACCGATGGACAAAGGGAATAACATACGGGATTGAGTGAATCCTTGACACGGTGGTTCATCCGATGAAGATCATCGAGGAACACGTGGGAACCAACATGGGTATCCAGATCCCGCTGTTGGTTATTGACCGGAGAGTGGTCTCGGTCATGTCTACGTGTCTCCCGAACACGTAGGGTCTACACACTTAAGGTTCGGTAACGCTAGGGTCGTAGAGATAAATGCACGTGGAAACCCGAAAGTTGTTCGGAGTCCCGGATGAGATCCCGGACGTCACGAGGAGTTCCGGAATGGTCCGGAGGTAAAGATTGATATATAGGAAGTCCAGTTTCGGCCAACGGGTGATCTCCGGGGGTCACCGGGAGCGTCCCGGGACCACCGGAGGGGCCCCGGGGGTCCACCGGGTGGGGCCACCCATCCCGGTGGGGCCCCTAGGCCGCAAGGGGAAGTGTCCAGCCCTCTGGGCTGGCGCACCACTAGGGGCCCCACCTCCCCATGCGCCTAGGGTTAAAACCCTAAGGGGGAGGGGGGCTCCACTTGCCTTGGGGGCAAGGAACCCCCCTGGCCGCCGCCCCCTTGCAGATTGGATCTGCAGGGGGCCCAGGAGCACCCCCCTGGCCCCTATATATGTGTGGGGAGGGAGAGGGCAGCCGTACCCAAGTCCTGGCGCCTCTCCCCCTCCCGTCACACCTCCATACTCCCACGCAGGGCGCCCGGCGAAGACCTGCTGCGATCTCCACTGCATCCGTCATCACGCCGTCGTGCTGCCGGATCTCTGACGACTTCTCCTCCCCCCTTGCTGGATCAAGAAGGAGGTGAAGTTGCTGCACCGTACGTGTCTTGAACACGGAGGTGCCGTCCGTTCGGCGCTAGATCATCGGTGACGAAGAACGTGAAGAGTACGACTACTTCATCCACACTTCGTTGAAAGCTTCTGCATGCGATCTACATAACGGTATGTATATGCACTCTTACTTGATCATTGCTAGATGTCTCCATAGTTGGATCTTGGTGAAAGCGTAGAAATTTTTTGAATTATGCTACGTTCCCCAACAGTGGTATCAGAGCCTAGGTTTTATGCGTAGCATCTTGCACGAGTAGAACACAAAGCAGTTGTGGGCGTTTGGTTTTGTTCAACTTTCTTACCGTTACTAGTCAATCTTGATTCGGCGGTATTGTGGGATGAAGCGGCCCGGACCGACCTTACACGTACGCTTACGTGAGACTGGTTCCACCGACAGACATGCACTAGATGCATAAGGTGGCTGGCGGGTGTCTGTCTCACCGACTTTAGTCGGATCGGATTCGATGAAAAGGGTCCTTATGAAGGGTAAATAGAAGTTGACAAATCATGTTGTGGTTTTGGCGTAGGTAAGAAACGTTCTTGCTAGAAATCCTATAGAAGCCACGTAAAACTTGCAACAACAATTAGAGGACGTCTAACTTGTTTTTGCAGCATGTGCTATGTGACGTGGTATGGCCAAAACAAAGATGTGATGAATGATATATGTGATGTATGAGATTGATCATGTTTTTGTAATAGGGAATCACGACTTGCATGTCGATGAACTTGACAACCGGCAGGAGCCATAGGAGTTGTCTTAATTATTGTATGACCTACGTGTCACTGAATAACGCCATGTAATTACTTTACTTCATTGCTAAACGTTAGCTATAGTAGTAGAAGTAATAGTTGGCGTGACGACTTCTTCAAGACACGATGATGGAGATCATGATGATGAAGATCATGGTGTCGAGCTGGTGACAAGATGATCATGGTGCCCCGAAGATGGAGATCCAAGGAGCAAGATGATATTGGCCATATCATGTTACTTTAAATTGATTGCATGTGATGTTTATCATGTTTATGCATCTTGTTTACTTAGAACGACGGTAGTAAATAAGATGATCTCTCACTAAAATTTCAAGTATTGTGTTTCCCCTAACTGTGCACCGTTGCTAAAGCTCGTTGCTCCGAAGCACCACATGATGATCGGGTGTGATAGGTTCTAACGTTCGCATACAACGGGTGTAAGACAGATTTACACACGCGATACACTTAGGGTTCACTTGACGAGCCTAGCATGTACAGACATGGCCTCGGAACACGGAAGACCGAAAGGTCGAACACGATTCATATAGAAGATACGATCAACATGAAGATGTTCACCGTTGATGACTAGTCCGTCTCACGTGATGATCGGACACGGACTACTCGATTCGGATCGTGTATTACTTAGATGACTAGAGAGATGTCATTCTGAGTGGGAGTTCATTATAATTTGATTAAGATGAACTTAATTATCATGAACTTAGTCTAAATTCTTTACAATATCTCTTGTAGATCAAATGGCCAACGCTCAGGTTTCCCTCAACTTCAACGCGTTCCTAGAGAAAACCAAGCTGAAAGACGATGGTAGAAACTATACGGATTGGGTCCGTAACCTGAGGATTATCCTCATAGCTGCCAAGAGATCATATGTCCTAGAAGCACCGCTAGGTGATGCACCTGCTCCCGATGCGGCCCAAGACGTTCTGAACGTTTGGCAGTCGCGTAGTGATGATTACTCCCTGGTTCAGTGCGGCATGCTTTATAGCTTAGAGTCGGGGCTCCAAAAACGTTTTGAGCACCACGGAGCATACGAGATGTTCGAAGAGCTGAAAATGGTTTTCCAAGCTCATGCCCGAGTCGAGAGATATGATGTCTCCGACGCATTCTACAGCTGTAAGATGGAGGAGAACAGTTCTGTCAGTGAGCACATCCTCAAGATTTCAGGATTGCACAACCGCTTGTCTCAGCTGGGAATGAATCTCCCATATGAAGCGATCGTTGACAGAATCCTCCAGTCGCTCCCACCAAGCTTCAAGAGCTTCGTGTTGAACTTTAATATGCAGGGGATGGAGAAGTCCATTCTCGAGGTATATTCAATGCTGAAATCAGCGGAGGTAGACATCAAGAAAGAACATCAAGTGTTGATGGTCAATAAAACCACTAAGTTGAAGAAAGGCAAGGGTAAGAAGAACTTCAAGAAGGACGGCAAGGGAGTTTCCACGCCTGGTAAGCCTGTTACCGGGAAGAAGCCAAAGTATGGACCCAAGCCTGAGAAAGAGTGCTTTTATTGCAAGGGAACGGGTCACTGGAAACAGAACTGCCCCAAATACTTAGCAGACAAGAAGGCCGGCAACGTCAAAGGTATATATGATATACATGTTATTGATGTGTACCTTACCAGCACTCGTAGTAGCTCCTGGGTATTCGATACCGGTGCAGTTGCTCACATTTGTAACTCAAAACAGGAGCTGCGGAATAAACGGAGACTGGCGAAGGATGAGGTGACGATGCGCGTCGGGAATGGTTCCAAGGTCGATGTGATCGCCGTCGGCACGCTACCTCTACATCTACCCTCGGGATTAGTTTTAAACCTCAATCATTGTTATTTAGTACCAGCTTTGAGCATGAACATTGTTTCTGGATCTCGTCTTATGCGAGATGGCTACTCTTTCAAATCGGAGAATAATGGTTGTTCTATTTATTTGAGAGATATGTTTTATGGTCATGCCCCGCTGGTCAATGGTTTATTTTTGATGAATCTCGAACGTAGTGATACACATATTCATAGTGTAGATGCCAAAAGATGTAAAGTTGATAATGATAGTCCCACATACTTGTGGCATTGCCGCCTTGGTCATATTGGTGTCAAACGTATGAAGAAGCTCCATTCAGATGGACTTCTGGAGTCTCTTGATTATGAATCATTTGACACGTGCGAACCATGCCTCTTGGGCAAGATGACCAAGACTCCGTTCTCCGGAACAATGGAGCGATCAACCAACTTGTTGGAAATCATACATACCGATGTGTGTTGTCCAATGAGTGTTGAGGCTCGCGGAGGCTACCGTTATGTTCTCACCCTCACAGATGACTTGAGTAGATATGGGTATATCTATTTGATGAAACACAAGTCTGAGACCTTTGAAAAGTTCAAGGAATTTCAGAATGAGGTTGAGAATCAACGTGACAGAAAAATAAAGTTCTTGCGATCGGATCGTGGGGGTGAATATTTAAGTCATGAATTTGGCACACACCTTAGGAGCTGTGGAATTGTTTCACAATTGACACCGCCCGGAACACCTCAACGTAACGGTGTGCCCGAACGTCGAAATCGTACTCTGTTGGACATGGTGCGATCTATGATGTTCCTCACCGATTTACCGCTATCTTTTTGGGGTTATGCTTTAGAGACTGCCGCATTCACTTTAAATAGGGCTCCGTCGAAATCCGTTGAGACGACTCCGTATGAACTTTGGTTTGGCAAGAAACCGAAGCTGTCGTTTCTGAAAATTTGGGGTTGCGATGCTTATGTCAAGAAACTTCAACCTGAAAAGCTCGAACCCAAATCGGAAAAATGTGTCTTCATAGGATACCCAAAGGAAACGATTGGGTACACCTTCTACCACAGATCCGAAGGCAAAGTCTTTGTTGCCAAGAATGGATGCTTTCTGGAGAAAGAGTTTCTCTCGAAAGAAGTGAGTGGGAGGAAAGTAGAACTTGATGAGGTGACAGTCACCCCTCCTATACCGGAAAGTAGCGCAACACAGGAAACTGTTCCTGAGGTGCCTGCACCGACAAGGGAGGAAGTTAATGATAATGATCATGAAGAAACTGATCAAGTTACTACTGAACTTCGAAGGTCCACAAGGGCACGTTCCACGCCAGAGTGGTACGGCAACCCTGTCCTGGAAATCATGTTGTTAGACAATGGTGAACCTTCGAACTATGAAGAAGCGATGGCGGGCCCAGATTCCAATAAATGGCTTGGAGCCATGAAATCCGAGATAGAATCCATGTATGAAAACAAAGTATGGACTTTGGTGGACTTGCCTGATGATAGGCACGCCATAGAAAACAAATGGATATTTAAGAAGAAGACAGACGCGGATGGTAATGTGACCATCTATAAGGCTCGGCTTGTTGCTAAGGGTTATCGACAAGTTCAAGGGATTGACTATGACGAGACTTTCTCTCCCGTAGCGATGCTGAAGTCAGTCAGAATCATGTTAGCTATTGCCGCATTCTATGATTATGAAATATGGCAAATGGATGTCAAAACAGCATTCCTTAATGGCTTCCTCAAGGAAGAGTTGTATATGATGCAACCGGAAGGTTTTGTCGATCCAGAGAACGCTAACAAGGTATGCAAGCTCCAGCGCTCGATCTATGGGCTGGTGCAAGCATCTCGGAGTTGGAATATTTGCTTTGATGAGGTGATCAAAGCGTTTGGCTTTATACAGACTTATGGAGAAGCCTGTATTTACAAGAAAGTGAGTGGGAGCTCTGTGGCATTTCTCATATTATATGTGGATGACATATTGCTGATGGGAAATGATATAGAATTCTTGGAAAATGTAAAGGCCTACTTGAACAAAAGTTTTTCAATGAAGGACCTTGGAGAAGCTGCTTACATATTAGGCATCAAAATCTATAGAGATAGATCGAGACGCCTCATTGGTCTTTCACAAAGTACATACCTTGAAAAAATATTGAAGAAGTTCAATATGGATCAGTCAAAGAAAGGATTCTTGCCTATTTTGCAAGGTATGAGATTGAGCAAATCTCAGTCGCCGACCACGGCAGAAGATAGAGAAAAGATGAGTGTCATTCCCTATGCCTCGGCCATAGGTTCTATCATGTATGCCATGCTGTGTACCAGACCTGATGTGAACCTTGCCATAAGTTTGGTAGGGAGGTACCAAAGTGATCCCGGTACGGAACACTGGACAGCGGTCAAGAACATCCTCAAGTACCTGAAAAGGACTAAGGATATGTTTCTCGTTTATGGAGGTGACGAAGAGCTCGTCGTAAAGGGTTACGTCGATGCTAGCTTCAACACAGATCTGGATGACTCTAAGTCACAAACCGGATACGTGTATATTTTGAACGGAGGGGCAGTCAGCTGGTGCAGTTGCAAACAGAGCGTGGTGGCAGCATCTACATGTGAAGCGGAGTACATAGCTGCTTCTGAAGCAGCACAGGAAGGAGTCTGGATGAAGGAGTTCATCACCGACCTAGGAGTCATTCCAAGCGCGTCAAGCCCGATGACTCTCTTCTGTGACAACACTGGTTCTATTGCTATTACCAAGGAGCCCAGGTTTCACAAGAAGACCAAGCACATCAAGCGCCGTTTCAACTCCATCCGGAATTATGTTCAGGATGGAGACATAGATATTTGTAAAGTGCATACGGATCTGAATGTCGCAGACCCGTTGACTAAACCTCTTTCACGGGCAAAACATGATCAATACCAGAACTCTATGGGTGTTCGATTCATCACAATGTAACTAGATTATTGACTCTAGTGCAAGTGGGAGACTATTGGAGATATGCCCTAGAGGCAATAATAAAAGCATTATTATTATATCTCCTTGTTCATGATAATTGTCTGTTATTCATGCTTGAATTGTATTGTACGGAAACAGCGATACATGTGTGAATACACAGACCACATTGAGTCCCTGGTAGGCCTCTAGTTGCCAGCTCGTTGATCAATAGATGGTCACGGTTTCCTGACCATGGACATAGGATGTCAGTGATAACGGGATCACATCATTAGGAGAATGATGTGATGGACAAGACCCAAACTTGAGCATAACACGAGATCGTATAGTTCGTAATGCATAAGCTTTTCGGTGTCAAGTATTTATTCCTTAGACCATGAGGTTGTACAACTCCTGGATACCGTAGGAGTACTTTGGGTGTGCCAACCGTCACAACGTAACTGGGTGGCTATAAAGGTACGCATCAGGTATCTCCGAAAGTGTCTGTTGAGTTGGTACGAACCGAGACTGGGATGTTGTCACTCCGTATGACGGAGAGGTACCTCTGGGCCCACTCGGTAAGACATCATCATAATGAGCTCAATGTGACTAAGTAGTTAGTCACGGGATGATGGATTACGGATCGAGTAAAGAGACTTGCCATGACGAGATTGAACAAGGTATCGGGAATACCGACGATCGAATCTCGGGCAAGTACCGTACCGATGGACAAAGGGAATAACATACAGGATTGAGTGAATCCTTGACACGGTGGTTCATCCGATGAAGATCATCGAGGAACACGTGGGAACCAACATGGGTATCCAGATCCCGCTGTTGGTTATTGACCGGAGAGTGGTCTCGGTCATGTCTACGTGTCTCCCGAACCCGTAGGGTCTACACACTTAAGGTTCGGTAACGCTAGGGTCGTAGAGATAAATGCACGTGGAAACCCGAAAGTTGTTCGGAGTCCCGGATGAGATCCCGGACGTCACGAGGAGTTCCGGAATGGTCCGGAGGTAAAGATTGATATATAGGAAGTCCAGTTTCGGCCAACGGGTGATCTCCGGGGGTCACCGGGAGCGTCCCGGGACCACCGGAGGGGCCTCGGGGGTCCACCGGGTGGGGCCACCCATCCCGGTGGGGCCCCTAGGCCGCAAGGGGAAGTGTCCAGCCCTCTAGGCTGGCGCACCACTAGGGGGCCCACCTCCCCATGCGCCTAGGGTTAAAACCCTAAGGGGGAGGGGGGCTCCACTTGCCTTGGGGGGCAAGGAACCCCCCCTGGCCGCCGCCCCCTTGCAGATTGGATCTGCAGGGGGCCCAGGTGCACCCCCTGGCCCCTATATATATGTGGGGAGGGAGAGGGCAGCCGTACCCAAGCCCTGGCACCTCTCCCCCTCCCGTCACACCTCCATACTCCCACGCAGGGCGCCCGGCGAAGCCCTGCTGCGATCTCCACTGCATCCGTCATCACGCCGTCGTGCTGCCGGATCTCTGACGACTTCTCCTCCCCCCTTGCCGGATCAAGAAGGAGGTGACGTTGCTGCACCGTACGTGTGTTGAACACGGAGGTGCCGTCCGTTCGGCGCTAGATCATCGGTGACGAAGAACGTGAAGAGTACGACTACTTCATCCACACTTCGTTGAAAGCTTCCGCACGCGATCTACATAACGGTATGTAGATGCACTCTTACTTGCTCGTTGCTAGATGTCTCCATAGTTGGATCTTGGTGAAAGCGTAGACATTTTTTGAATTATGCTACGTTCCCCAACAGATAGCATAATTGTGAAGGACTCTATGTCCACTCACAAAACCGGCTAGGTTTTGTAACCCTAGGTTCTCGGACTAAGGTAACCCCTTTATCTCTGATATTACTATTCACCCAACATAACTTTAAGGGGTGTCCTACAAAATGTTGTGCTAGAATCATACTCGTCGATCAGTAAGAGAGGTGTGAGACAATGAGTGAGATAGATGCCTAAAGATAATGTGCGTACAGGAGACACGTAGGTAGGTCTATGTATATAGAAAGGGTCGATGGGGATTGTGCGTGTGTATGCTTGCGAGAGGGCGAGTGCTTGTGATAAAGGTTAGTGAAAACAGTCGTAAATGGTTACGAGAGGGAGGGAGGGTTATAGCGAGAGCATGTGTGCGAGAAAGACACCTCGGGAGAGAGTGTGTGAGCATGTGTGAGAGACCACCGATGGAGAGTGAAACTTCACATACAAGACTGTTGTACACATTGATTAAAGATAGAAATTGTATCCAAATATTAGGATGGGATCATGATATTTGCATTTCGCGTAAGGAACGGTCATTGATCCACCAGACATGTAGATTCTATTGAATTTGAGCATGTTTATGTTATTATTCGGCACAATTGATTCACATAGTTAGTATTTTGAACTCGAGACAATGCATCGCTTTAGCAATCGAATATAAACGTGAGTATAGTTCATGTTGTGTGTGTAAAGCACATTATACATACGAAAGTTACACAATGAACATTATAAATAGCTACATATGGACTAGCATACATTTAAATTCAACTTAAGGTGGTTTAAAAAATGGAATTCAAACTGAAGTCCATTCAATTATTTGAGTTTGATATCATGGAATTTGTAAATCATACCTAAATTATGGGGGCACCAATCTTTGCTCTGATTTTGTACATAATAGCATATGTAGTCATGTACAAAATATATTCTAATTTAGCTCCTCCATTCCAAAATAATCATAGTTATAGGATTTTCAAGTGTCAAAAATTCAAAAAGAAGCGGATAATTTAATGAGGTTTTCAAACATACAAGGTCAAATTTAACGTTGTCTATTTAGGTCAATCCTCAAAGTTCAAGAGTATTCTAAACGTGAATGCTTGTGTTTCAAAATTTCGAACGAAGCACCAAAAGAGCCTCTACTCGCCTGAAACCGCATGAGACCAATGTTTGGTAGTACAAGGAAATTACTTTTCTAATAACTCCGACCCGTGAAACCTACCGGCCCGATGTCCAAAGGTCTAAACCGGGGTAGGTTCGTAGCTTCATCTAGACGCCACGCAACCTCCTCCGAAAAACATTCATACACAATGGCCGCCTAAGCACACATGTGCGCGGCCGAAATCGCTCCCGCCCACTATTTGGGACACCTGATATTACCTTAGCCCCGACCCGCAGTAGGTCCGAAATTTAAGAGTGGGGCAAAGTTTGTACTTTCCCCAAATTTCAAACAAGCGCATCCCATCTTCTGTTCAAAAAAGCAAAAAACAAGCGCGTCCCAGACCCGAAACTTGGTTCTCCCC
>LR738714.1:129202223-129231961 GCA_902687465.1 Secale cereale
TGATTCCCCATTCGTACTCCGGCATCCTCCGTCCGCCACCCCATTCCACCCATCAACCCCCACGCCTACCTGAAACTACCTCTCCACGAGCCGCGAAACCCCGGCGTCCTCCGTCCGCCACCCCATTCCACCCATCAACCGCCGCCCTCCTCCATCACGCTGGAGCCAATACCCCGACGTCTTTGTCCACCGCAACCTCAACCGCAACACCCTCCACGGCTAGTAGTTGAAGCCAAGGCCGAGCCGTCCGTACTCGAGCCAGTTCAACCACGCCCTCCTGCGCCTCACCGCTACCGCTTCAATTTCGCCACCCTCCACCGCACCGGAGTTGTTCCTCCTGTGCCGTCCTTCACCGCCTCGGATCTGCTTCCCCTCCGCCGACATACGGCCACGGCAACACTGTCAACAATTTGGCCATGGGTTCATCCAAGCCTGCACCCTCCTCCAGAACATCGGTTTCCCCGGCAGAAAGAAGAAGATCGGCGCGACATGCGGAGGTGACCACACCGGCAACCGAAAATGGTACTCCTCTTCCCTTTTTCGTGCAAATCTTATGTGTCTGCTTGCACGTAATTCATCCCACAGAAGACACTAGTTGCCCACTTCTTCTTGATACTAGATGTTCCTAGTAACTCACGATGCACAAGGTTTCTCCTCATATACTATTTCACCTTAGCTAGAGGTCCATCGCCCCCCTGAATTTCAATTCCTGGTCAGTTGATTCCCAATTAACGGAAGCATTCCCCGGCGTAACAGGCGCTAGTCCGCCTATTACGCCGGGGAAGCAGTGCCTCGGTGTTTATCTTAGGGGCGTGTGGGGCCTAGAGCTACTAGCGCCCGATCTGGAGGTCGGCCGGGATTAAAGGGATGGCCTGGGGGCGCTGCCAAGCACGGCGGTGGTGTGAGGTCGAGGGGAGGGTGGAGCGGCGGAGGCGGGGGTCTGGGCCGGTGGTCGCTGGCGGCTCGAGAAAGATCGTCAACAGTGACTGGCGGGAGGTAGACGAAGGCCATCTGCCCATTCCTTATAGATCGGACGGATCATTAAAAAAATCGACTGACCTATTTATTTTCAGTCGACTGTTATCTTGATATGACCACATGTGGTGGTGTGCTGGAGGAGTACCTGCATTTCCTGTGCTCATATATTACAAAATCAAACGGAGTAGAATCTAATTTTGTTTGCCATGCAATGTTGTAGAGCTATCATATGTCTCCTGTCATTTATTTTTCAGCCACCTGCTATCTGCTACTTTTACAGTGCACTAGTTCTGCACACACTTCACCCATACTCTTACTATTTTGTTTTTATGCAAGGATATTTCAGACTCAGCTGCTATGAGAGAAGCAAAAAATAAAAGAGAGAAGTCGCCCAGCGTCATAGGCGGATAGGCCAGACACATCTTAGCCTTATAAAATGTGCAGTGTCAGCAGATGGAGACGGTAAACGTAGCCCTGAAGTTGATGACCTCGCTCGCAATGAACCACCATCCCACGTGCTTGCGTTAACTTCACGGTGTCATATGTGGTTGCATGTTCCATATGGTGTCTAGCTTGTATTTGAAAGGCCGAAGTCAGTCTTTATTAAGATAAGGAAAGATATTTTTTACATGAACCACCATCCCGTGAGCACCAGAAGACAAATAGCTAGTCAGGGCACTGGCCGAGCCAGTGACAAGCCCAGCAAAGAGAGACATCACCTGGAAGCCAACTAAAAAGCCGCGATGGTGGCAAAGCAGCCCGCCTCCCAGCAGGCTCTCAGGTCCTAGATGATCATGCTCACCACTCCAGCCGGATGTCTAGCTTGTATTGCTTCCAATTTGGTCAAATTGCATCTGCTTAGCTTACACATTATACCTTTAAATATGACATGCCTTTCTGTTTTTGGTACATACTAGTACATCTGTGTATTAACCATGTTCTTACATCAAACTAATGTTCGTGTGTATCCCTCATCAATCAGTTATGATGAGGCTGTCAGGCAAGTCGATTACTCCTCATTTAAAGAATGCAGCATCAGCCTCCCGACATGATTCTCAAGAAACAGCATGGCTAGATGAAGATAGTGAACGTAGCTCTGTAGTTGATTACCACATTTCCCCTACACTAGCATCGTAGGTGCTTGCTCTAACTTGGCAGCGTGATATGTGGTTGCATGTTGCATATGGTGTCTAGATTGTAATTTTTCCAATCTGGTTAAACTGCATGTGCTATTCTGCTTAGCTTATACATTATACCTATTAATGTGATATGCCTTCCTGTATTTAGTACATAGTACATCTGTCTATTAAGCATGTCCTCACATAAAACTATTGTTTTTTGTATCCCGCATAAATCAATATGACGAGACACCTTCAGTATATGCAGTGTGATATTAGTTGCATCTTTTATATGATTTATAGCATGCGCCGCTTCTAGTTGAAATGCCATTTATGATGGGACACTTTTAACTTGGCAGAGTCATATTGGTTGCATCTTTCACATGGTGTCTAGCTTGCATTGCTTATTATTTGGTGAAATGGTTTCTGCTTAGTTTACACAAACAATTGTGAATATGTCATGCCGTCCTATTTTTCGTATTATTCCATCCTGGAATCATGTGTTTGCCTTAAATCAAAGTTGTGATTGTCAGTATCACGCACGAATGAGTTCTGAAGAGTGAATTTTATAGCTTTTTCTTGTTGGTTTTACTTGACAATTCAAAATCAATAAAGCGGAAGGAAGTTAGCAAGGCAGCGGATGAAGGTGCTCCTTCCAAATGGAGGGCCTCTACAGATTCTACTCCTCCATCCCCCCAAGATGATTTCCAAGACAACACATACATAGACACTCAACGTAGTTGTGCTGGTGATGAGCACGTCTCCCCTAGTGCACCATCACAGGTGCTCCCTCTAACTTGGCACTGTTATATGTGGTTGAATGTTATGTATGATGTCTAGCTTGTATTGCTTCTATTTTTGTTGAATTTCATCTGCTTACTTTACACATTATACTTGTGACTAAGACACATGTTCCTGTTTCTAAAACATACAATATCTGTCTATCACACCATGTTCTTACATCAAAGTACATTTGTTCTGAAAAACTAAATTGTTATTCGTTTTCTTGTCGGCTTGACTTAACATGGCACAGAGCAAGAGGAAGCAAGACAGAACGACAGGGAAACGGAGCCGGAACAATCCTGCAGATTCTGCTGGTACTGATGGTGCAATAGAAGGTCAAAGTCCCGTGGAAAATTGTACCGACAGGGTATCCCATGCTACACGAGCTGCAGAACAAGCCAAACAGAAACAAATAGCTGCCACCAAACAAGCAGAGGTAACCCTAGTTGTTGCAACACCTTCCACAGTACCACCAGCTGCACGATTTACTCGCTGGTCAACTCAGCTAGCAGCACGTTCCCAAGGTCCCTTGCCACCTGACACTACTTCCGAAGCACTCTTGACCCAGGATGAGTTGGCAAGATCAGATGAACTTTGTGAGCTTCAACAGCAAGAAGGTAGTTGCTGGAGTCAAGTTATAGTTGCATGCTTCTTTATATGTAGTCTCACAGTCTGATGTACACTAACACTTCCTATGTTTGTTGTTGGACTAGCACCTAGGCGCAACAGGAAACAAACATCAGGGACATTGCTCGATAGGTTAACTAAATCTAGAGGAGGAAGAACGGAGATCCGTTTTGAGGCAGGTTCAAAAAGGCCACATGATGCTACAGAGTCAACCAAGTTAGTATCAGAGGCAACGGTTGCTGTTAGGTGTCATGTACATATCCTCCCAACATGTATTCAGTACAGGAATGACAAAGACGAAACCTAGTTCAACACCTTCCTCGACCATTTATCTGCAAGTATGGTCATGTATGGAAACTAGTAATATCGTCTTGCTGTGTCCAATACTTTCTAGGTTGCTGATAATGAGACTCCCATAATTTTCAACATATGAGGTTCAAGTTGGATAGTCAAGATGATGCAACCAGACAAGCTTGCACCCATGTTTTCAAGTCTGCTCTGCAATAGTATCGGTATAACTTGAGGAAAACTCACTTTGAAGGCAAGGCTAACAGTGAACTTGCCCAAACATCTCCAGTGGAAAATATATCTGATGAAGACTGGAGAGGCCTCGTTAAACACTGGTCCAATCCGAAGTATCAGGTACATTATATATATATATGTGATCAGATCACATGTTGAAGTCCTATTTACGCATGTGCCACACAAATCTATCTTCTTGTAGGTGAACTGTTCAAATAACAAGGCCAACCGTACGAAAGTGAATTTCCAACAGACAACAGGATCTTGTAGCTATATTGCACACTGCGAGGCTCTTGTAATTAGCTGTTGTTTCACTCTTTTCGATGTACCATATTATCAGATCTATATTGACTTGTTCCAAATGCAGAGGAAAGCACGCAAGGACCAAAAAGTACCTGAACCAAATGTTGTGGAAATATTCAAGGACTGTCACACCAGCAAGAAGAAGGGCATGACTACACCAGTCAAAGCCGCTGTTGTAAGTCCTTAATCCTCATGCCTTTTAACAACTACTAACTCTGACTTGTGCCTTGAACTGCATGGTTTGCAGCCAATGTCTATTACTCTTTTCAATTTTATACACAACTGTCTTAGTGTATCATTGCACCTTACAAGGTTTAAAAGAGAGGAGTGATGTTCCTTTGATCTTGGCCTGTAATCTTGTTCCATGCTGGACTTGCCCACACAACGTTACAATTGCATGTTTGTCTATTCTCAGTTGTTTTGTGATATGAATGATGTCATACTATGCTTACCGTATTATAAACTTCGTCTCTTTATCCTTAGCCCTTAATACAATGTGAAGAAATAGACAATACATTACGATGGTACATGGTCATATGTTTGGAACCTGGTTTTATTATGTACTTTGCAATAAAATACAACTATTGTTTTACATGGGTTCACCAGAATAAGTTCTGTATATAGACCAAAGCTATTTTGTTTGGTTTTGTTGCCTCCTTAATATCTTCTGTTCTGGTACTACTAATGTAAAACCTCAACTTTTCAGTGAGCTATGGAAAAAATGGTGGAACCGCCACCTTCTAAAGGTGGCGAGGCAACTATAACAGCAATGTCAGCTCTTGCTGCAGTGGGTCAGTACATGTCCACTAACAGTGCCAAAAGCACGTTCCTGCGTAATACTGGCTTGGTTGTTAAGGCAATCTCGTCCAAACTACCTCATGATCAAGATATGCAAGCTCAAAACAGTGTTGTATCTGCGCTCCAGGCACAAGTCCATTCCCTAACAGAGGCCCTTTGTGAAACAAGGAGAGACATTGTTCGATGTTGTCAAGATATGCATGGTTTTGAAACCAGACTATCAAACATTTGCTATGTTGTTCAGGAGCCTAGGAGAACTGAAGGCGAAGGTTATGGTGCTCCATCGGACAATACAGCATGAAAACAAAACAGTCAGGTCAAATGAACTGAGCTTCTGAACTTCTGGTGGTGCATTTATCTGCTAGACGGTTAACTTTTAAGCCAACCTTCCTTTTGTTTTATAGTTGTAATTTGTTTTGGTGCGATACAAAATTTGTTCTTAACGTGCAGCCACCGGCTGAAGAAAACAGCAAGCCATTTTTGTATAGTGTAGGTTGTTCCCTATATTTTGCACTGGTGGCAAACTTTGATGCCCACCGGCTGTAGTCAACATGGGCCTCCTACGGGCCGTCGAAATAATGGGCCTTCTAAGGGTCGTAGAAACAATGGGCCTTCTTTCTTTCAACAAAAAACAATGGGCCTTCTACGTGGCGTAGAAACAATGGGCCTTATACGGGCTGTAGACACAATGGGCCTTCTATGGGTCATATCATCAATGTGCCTTCTACGGGCTGTATGATCGGTTGGCCAAACATGGGCCAATAACAGACCACATTATGGCCGTAAATGGGCTAGATTTGAAATCATCCATTCATGGGCCGACCATAACGGGCCGTCGTTAATCGGCCGTATTTTTATGACGCTATGAAAACGGCCCAACATACTAACGGGCCACAAACGGGCCGACTGTAACCACAGGCTGAATTTGGCCCACAAGCAGAAAATGACATTAACGGGCCATAAGTAAACGAATGTGGAAATGAGCCCAAGAATAAATGGGCCCCGAGAAGGCCGAAAGATAACATGGGCTGGAAACGGCCCAACGGAATAATGGGCCGTTAATGGGTATAAAGTGATATACTATTCATTACGGGCCAGTTTCACCACGTGTCGTTAATGGGTATAAAGTGATACACTGTTCATTATGGGCTAGTTTTACCACGGGCCGTTAATGGGCCGAGAGTAATAAGGGCCTCATATGGGCCGAAAGACGTCATGGGCCATACATGGGCCGGAAGTTAAAACGGGCTGGAATTATATTGGACGGCCCAAATGACGCTACTGGGCCTAATACGGATAGGCCGTAAACGGGCCCTGGGTTTGCAGGTTGTAAATGGGCTATATGCGAAAGCCTAATACGGATAGGCCGTAAACGGGCCCTGGGTTTGCAGGTTGTAAATGGGCTATATGCGAACAGGTCATTAACAGGCTTGTCGTGGGCTGGCCCGCCAGCTTTTGACCAAGTCAAACGGGCCAGCCTTTTCACAGGAATAGGCCTCTGTTGGGCCGTGCCACATGTCGGCGTGTCATGGGAGCTTTGGGTCCAATGAGTGGATGACATCTGTCCTAACGGTGAGCCGACATGTGTTTCCTCCAGCCAATGATGATTTTACACGTGGAAAATCTCCATTGGCCGTGGCTGTTAGCGGGTTATCGGATCCAAAACCGGACCCGATAGCTTAACGGTGTTCCGTTACGATGGATGCCACGTGTCGGTCACCCTTGATGAAAGCACTTCTGTGAAGCGCGATTTATCGTCATGGAAGTGGACACTTCCGTGATGATAATTTTGGTAATGTCATGGAACACTTCTACGACATCACAGGTATGCCTATCTTCATTCTATCATAAATTTATCATGGATGTACATGCATGACAAAAACGCGACCTACTGTGACAAACACGTATCATCACAGAAGTGTATTTTTTTGTAGTGACTATATACGTTGCAGTCTCGGTGATTGTTTTCTAGGGTTTGGTCTCTTCACACTCTCTCTCCACTGTCTATATACTCGCTGGAGCCTCGGTGCTTGTAGGTACTCTCTTCACACTCTCTCACCCTCTCTGGATCTAAACAAGACTACATTAGCATCTCTCTCTCTCCCCTCACTGTTGGTCAAAGAGCCAGTAGGATCCCGTCCGTTGGGGAAGGGAAGGAGGCTTAACGCTATCTCCGTCGGTGAAGGAGGGAATCCACTACCGGTGCAGCTGTTCTCTTTCACCAGCGGCGGTGTGGGAGGGCCTCCGACCCCTTCTTCCTCGCTGTCATACATAGTGTGGGCAGATAGGCCTCCGGCCGCCCACTGTGCCACACCCCAAGAACCTTAAGGTATAATTTACCTAATCCACATGCATTGCTCTGGCTGCATGTGGATTTTTTCTCCTTCTGCACTCGAATCTAGGTGTTGAATCAAACAGGAAAGTAGTGTGGAAAGTTGTATATCATGAATCTAGGACGTGGTTCAAAGAGGAAAGGAAGGGGGAAAGTAGTACATACTGGCTATCCAGGACCTACGTAGGTCGAAAAGGAAAAACAATGAAAAACGCAGTACGCACATCTGTAACGAGATGATGTTTCTGTGGGTGGGAGACTAGATTTGCTGCCCTCACATAAGGAAAGGTGTCTAAAGATAACAAAACCAGGACCAACATAAATATGTTCCTTTGTTGTTTGTTCTTTGTTGCAGCAGACTGTGCATCACCCCTTTATACGTCGGTAGATGCACATGGTGCTGGTGCGTCCACTGTCCCGTACAACTCTTTAGCTGTTGTTAATCTAATAATGCTTGGAAAATTGAAGCAATACCACAGTTAAAAGAAAATTACATGCTTAACAAATTTTATTGTCAATATAATCTCTCTATTAATATGAATCAATGCCACAGTTTGAGAAATGCTATTGTCTTGCTTTCTTTCCCATTTAGATAAGTAAGATGCTTCTTTTTGTGGGCTTATGTGTCATCCAACGTTATTGACCAGTAATTGTTTCCTTTGCACCTCTGTGTGAACAGGGTTATCTACTTCACCTCATTGCTATTGCGACCTTTTATTGCACTGCACAAAACACTTTTGCTTTAAGAGTTTTTTGTGCAGTTCAACCAAAATGTCACACTGACAACGTTGCTTGATTGCTTGATCTTAGTGGAACTGCACAAGAGGATATCTGACTTCCTATCTGTGTTGGCAAGTTTGTTTCAAATCTTCTTCTTGTGAATTGTTTGAATTCCGCATCATGAGAGGTCAGTAATGGCCTTCTTCCACAGGATTGTGCAATATGCTTTCATATGTTGTGCTACTTATATGGTAATGTTGCTTGATTTTAGTGAACTGCACAAAAGGATACGAAACTTCCAATCTATATGTGCACCGTAATATCCCATTAAGGTAAGATAATGAAATTTCACAACTGTTGGCCTATATTTTGCTACTGACATGAGAAAAGTAATGTTGTTGTTTAGTGGTATACTTGTGCTCCCTAATTGACATGCCAAATCTTACATTGAAGGCCAAGCTTGTTTGTTATTGAACCAAGTGATGAAGGGGAAGAACAAGTGGAAAGAAGAACAAAAATCAACTCCCGGTGTTGTAATGAAGCACTGGAGCTGTGACGACACAAGTAATGATATAGTTTTGCATCTTAATGAGCAATTGTTTTGCCATTGTGATTTGATGCCACTCTTAATGTAATATGTAATTGTCTCTACTTGTGCAAACAGGGATCTTGTTTGATGATAACATATATTTTAGTGGAACTACACAAGAAGATGTTGGAAACAATACACTAATCTAGGAGTTTATAGTAAGCTTGGCAACCACAATAGATAATAACGGATGGTTCCGGAGAAGTGCTTCATTTGCATGCTCTACACGAAAGCCTCCTTACAAAGGTTGGTACCAGCCCACAGATTGCATCCATATGATTGAGCTTTGTCATCTCTATTGGTGTTGTGCTTCTGTTTAGCTACTGTCATGAGAAAGTGGTATTGTTTCGCATGTTAATCTAAGGCTGCTAATAAATTGATGCACCGGTTTGCCACCGTTATAGCCACAGATAGAATTAAATAATAATACAGTTCACGTTGAGCTGTTGTGTTTGGTATCATGTCATTTCCTATGAGGACAGTGAGGATGCATCTCTTTGTGACTATACATTTCATCAGTTGCTCCCTTTGTTAATGTAATGGTTGTTTTAAATATTTACTTTCCTTTTTTCGAGCAAACAGGGATGCTAGCATTTTGTTGTTCTCTTGTCTTTGCACAACAGGATCCTCCTCTGAAGAAAAAGAATATGGAGTACGTGAAGTGCCTAGTTCTGATTATGCCGGGATGAAGAAGCCCAGTCTATCTTCTCATTAGAAGGAGTAGTTGAAGGATCCTTACATTACTCCCCACAAGACTAAACTAACTTCAGCTTAGAAGGACTCACAGATTTCTATCTTTTTTGCTGTGATGGGCAAGTACAATGTTGTTCTAGGGTTCTTTCTAGTGATTTCCATTTTTTTAAATGTGTGCTCTACATGGACCATGTAGGTGCCTGTGTAAACTGCAAATTCATAATACAGTTTGCTTTACTAATCACTTTTTTTGTATTTATGCAAACAAGGGTGCTCAGCTTGATTTCAATGGGAACTGCACAAAATGTTTTGATATTTCGTGCCTATTATACTTCATCATACACAATACATCGAATATTCTCAAATCATTCATTTCCACCTCCAGCCATAGAATTAGCTATAAGAAAGGAGGTGCCAATATGTTCAAGGCATTGCAACATATAAAGGCGAAATCATACAAGCTACGCGCGAATTCGGTGGATTTTGGTGGGAAATAGCTTGTTTATTTAGCACGAGGTGCCATGTCAATGTTCGAACTGATGGCAAACCCCACCCATTCCACAATCGTAGGCATTTGATATTTTGGAATGGGAAAACCTTTTCAAGGTTTGCCCATTAATGTACGCAAAAAGACACGCATTTGAAATTTTGGAATGGGCCAACCTTGTCAAATTTTGCTCACTCATGTTAGTAAGAAGACATGCGTTTGATATTTTCGAATAGGACGCCCTTTGCTGTCAGCAGCATCGATCGATTTTTTTATTATTATTTAGTTGTGAAGTAATGTACTGGCACACTAAAAAGCTGCTCAAACTTTGTACTCCCTCTGTTCCCTTTTAAATTGTGAATCTAAAAATGTACAGTCGCACTAAAAGCTGCTCAAACTATATATACTATGAAAGTACATTTCATAATGAATCTAAAAATGTTGATTTTACATTGTGAATGTTGATACTTTTTGTATAAGATTGGGGTTAAAGTAGAGATACTTTGACTTCAGACAAAACCTATATGTAGACTACAAAGGACCGGAGGGAGTACGTGTGAAACTGATGCAAACGAGGTCATCACCGTGCGTCCTGGGAATAATGCTAGTACGTATTGTTTTGCATGTTCATCCAAGAATCTGAACTAATCAAACTAAATTCGTTCATACACGGCCAGATTTCATATAAACATGCCGAATATCATTACATTTCATACGTTTTTCAACTAAAAAGGGGTGCGCTGGAGGTATAATTAATTAACGTAATCTATGATCTCCGACGCCCATTTCCCGTGTCTGGCTGAGCCGAAGTGCCGAACAAAAGCTTATTCTCCCGCACAGCTCTCCGACTCCACATCGCTGCCAAGAAGCTAATCGGCCTTCAATGTTCAATCCGCCAAGCTTGGCTTTAACCGGAGGGTAGCAGCGGCGGCCTTACTTGGACCCGAGCGGCGACGACCTACCGTGTTCTACTCTTCCATGTTTTCTGTGTGGCGCGGCCTTGTTGGCAGCAAGGCGGGGCCTCAACGGAGCCGACGATGTCCTCTGCCTCGTTGTTGGTGGGGCGGCACCTCGGCGGGGCGGGGAAATCCCCCCACCCCTTGTTGCTAGTCGGGCAGGGCCTCGGCGAAGCCGTCGATGTGCTATGCCTCGTTGTTGGCTGGGCAGGGCCTCGGCGGAGCAGGACCTCGCCGTAGCCGGCGAAGTCCTCTGCCTTGGTGCCAGTGGGGCGGGGCCTCGATGGATTCGGCGATGTCCTCTAACTCGTTGTTAACGGGGCGAGGCCTCGGCGGAGCAGGGCCTCGCCATAGCCGGCGAAGTCCTTTCCTCAGTGCCGGTGGTACGGGGCCTCGGTGCAGCCGGCGATGTCCTCTAACTCGTTGTTAATGGGGCGGGGCCTCGGCGGAGAGCTGGAGCGCGAGGAAGCCATGGTGGGAGTGGTGTGGACAGAAGAAAGGGAACGGAGGCGGATGACTGCGACTATGGCCGGCGTAGCAGTTTATATAGCAATGGTGGGCGGCGGAGGGACGGACGGGTTGGCGCCGGAATAGACACCTCGACAACCGTGTATCATTAATGTGGGCAGCAGACAGACGGACGGATGACACTTGTGTCGTTTGAACCCGGAGCAATCGTCTGCACCGGGAAGCAGCGCGGGCGGCGCTGCCCGTTTCGGGCGGAAAATGTGCGCGGGTGAGGGAGCCGGTCTGGGTGGGCCAGGGCAGTTAGACTCGTACTTGGCAGCGGTCCGGTCCAGCAGCCGGACATGCTGGCTCGCTACCGAGCTCGCCGAGCTAAGCGACGACAATCAGACGATGGACGTGGCTTCCGACCAGGAGCCGGCGCCACCGCCCAAGCCGGTTCATGCCGTGTTCACCATAAAGCAGGTGCGGCCGCACTTCGACGCCCTAATGGCGGGAGAGCGACCAATGCAGGAGGACCTGTGTTGCAACCTCCGTCTCCTCAACGATCACTGAATCACGGAAGGACGAATTGTCGGCAAACAAGCGAACAACAATGCCATCGCGGACATTTGGCCCTATGATCCTGGCATCCTGAATGAGCAGTGGGCGCTATATCAGACCATACGTACGGCCCGCGAGGCCCTCTCCATCGTCCTTTGAGTTGTTGCGCTCGTCGTGGCGTCGCCGTCTTGCGTTGTCAACATGGTCAACGAATAGGAGGAATCAGGAGATGACTTTAATTGGAGAGGATGACAGTGGGGACCCACCAAGGCCATAGCCGCACGTACGCAAGTGCCTCCTTATTATATAAAACTTTTTTTTGCTTCCTCCTCGTTTCCTGACATCACGATCCCACACCTTTGTCAACCTGTGTAGTCAATAAATGAGAAAATTGCACAAGGAGCAGCCAACAGCTGGGACCTAGCAGCTCAAGCAGTATTTGTGTTTGTGTGAGCAGAGTTTCCTTGAGCGGTGTTTTTGTTGTTGTTCAGATGAGCAGGATCAATTGGACGGGCTATGGCCCATTTAGCCCAAGCTATTATTTTATCTCGACCAAATATCCTGCCCAGATATTATTATTTTTCAAGCTGAAAATGGCTAGCCCAGCTATACTTTTTTTTTTTGAGGAATACCCAGCCCAGATCAACTTGTTATTCTCCACCCCGCTGGGCTATAAATATTTCCTAGGAGGGATGTATTAGGCTTAACAACAAAATGCGCTTTAAGAAATAATAAATGAGATGTAATTTTAAAAACTAGACTGTAACTTTAAAAAAATGCACCAAACACATAATTAGTAAAAAAATATTTGATTTTAAAATTTTAATTTCTTTACTTGTTGCGCACACAATATTTCGTTGGATTTTTACGTAGTACAAATTTATTTTGAAATTATATTTAAGCTGACTAGAAATTTCGGGATAAAATATGTTGGATCTGATCAAAATATGGGAAATTTTATTAAATTATTTTTTGAGCGGTTGGTTGAAAATATTAATCGTTGTCCTATCTAGAAAATGGGTTGTAGTTTTAACAAACTCTAAATGGGTTGTAGTAAATTCCATTAGAATTCAAGAATGGTCGGTACATTCTTACAAATCGCAAATGGGCTATATGTTCTCTGCCACACACTTGTGGGCCTACTAAGTTGACGCGTATGCAAGGCTTTGTCAACTTATAGTCAACACACGCCCCTAAAAAAAACTTATAGTTAACACACGGTTCTAGCAGCAGTGGCCGTTGGATGTCCATCCAACGGACGTCGTGCTTCTTCTTCAATCTCAGATATTCTTGCTTCAGCCGTCCAAACCACCGCCGATGGCACCGCCTGCTACCGCCTCCCGTGGCCGGCTATGCTGTCGCGCAGGACTCACTGGCCCACCCTACTCCCATCGCTGTCTAGGCCATTCCTCTACTCACCAACACCTCATGTTATTCTTCGGCGACGGCAGCCTCACACCACAGTCGAACCAGTGAACCCTCATACTCCCCTCTGCGTGGGCATCCACCTGCCTCATCTTCCCTGGCTCTGCGTCGTTCCCTTCCTAGGCCTCGCCATCGTCCACCGCCTGGGTGCTGTCTGCGTTGCGTGGTCAACGTCGTCAACGAACGACAGATATCGGAAGAGCACTCTACGCGGTGATGCGGAAAAATGGACCCACCAGCTACATCTTCGCACGCAAGGAAGTGGGTCCATATTACGGGCAAAAAAATTAGTGTTCCCCCTGACAGCTGGGACCCACCTGCTATATCTTCGCACGCAAGGAAGTGCCTCCTTATCCTTCCTGATAGTTGGGACCCACCCGGTCGAAGCGTACGTAGCGTTTTCTGTCTGGTCGCAAATGTGTACGTACATACTGGTCGATCGGTCTCTCTCCAACGATGAACCGTGGCCAAGCAAGCAGCGGCACGTGTAGTAGTTGAGCCCCCGACGTAGCAGTTCAGGCAGTCCAGTCTAAACAGTGTACTCGTACGTACAACCAGATGCCAGCAAATACGGTCACATACGTACATGCATGCGGGGTCTCGAACGCCTAGCTACTCATGCATACGTGCGGCCAGGGAACATGTACATGGAGAGGCAACGGACAGTAGCAACGGCGTCCTGTTCATCGGTAGCCAACCAGCTGGGTCGGAACGGAGAAACAGCATCCTGTTCATCGGGAGCGGGGCCGCTGGGTCGGAACGCGTCGAGTTCAGCGGGAGCCACCCAGCTTGGACGGAAAAGCCGGAACGGGGTCTGGCATACCGCAAAATAGAGGAAAACGCACTTCTTTTCGACCGCATAAGATCGAAACGGGGTCATGTTCATCAGAGAAGGATCTGGCGTACCGTAGAACGGAGGAAACGGACTTGTGTTCGAGCTCCTACGGTCGAAACGGGGTCCTGTTGATAGGAAGGGGTGTGGCATACCGCAAAATGGGACTCCATGGGCTACTGTTCATCCACCGTCTACTGCTTCGCTCCAGCCTCCACGAGCTACTGTTCATCCACCATCGACATCCTCCAGCCTCCACCAGCTATTGTTCACCATGGGGTGTTGTTCATCCAGCCTCCATCGGCTCCTGTTCAACCAGCCCTCCACAGGAGGGGTCCTGTTCAACCAGCCCTCCACGGGGTCTTGTTCATCCACCCCCAATAGGCTCGGGTGTGTGATGACCTCCTCTTGATCGGGGTCTTGTTCATCCAGCGGCAATGGCCTCTACTACCACAGGGTCCTGTTCATCCAACCCCCACCGGGAAATGTTCATCCAACCACAACAACGGCCACTATTCATCAAGAGGCAGCAGCAGGTTCGATCGGCTTTAGTTAGCAGCAGTAGCGAAGGAATTCCTCGGGTTCAGTTAACAGCCAGGGATCGATCGCTCGGGTTCAGCAACGTAGCTAGTGCAATTGCTCGGGTTCAGTAAGCGAATGCCTCGCTCAGGTTCAGTTAGAGACTAACGCCTCGCACATACACGCGACGTGTACGAGAGAAACACGCAAACCTCTGTGCATCGCTCCACCCCGACCACACCCACTGTAACCGGGAACTCCCTGAAATTTTCCTCGCCCTTGCTTCTACCATGATTTTTTCTGTCATGGACGGACCAAAGAATGTCATGCAGGTGTGTCTCCGGCCCGCCCATTATGAAAAGCCCATTTTCTGTCATGATTTTTTGTCATAGAAGTAGGAGCCCACCACATCTATGATGATACGATTTTGTGTCACAATTATCGTCATAGAAGTGTCATAAGCATGATAGAAACAAATTCCTTCAGGCCAAAATGTCACGGATGTGTCTTTTTTTGTAGTGTAGGAGGTGACCTGAGATGGGAGAGGGATCCAGAGGGATGGCGATGGCAAGGGGGAACTAATAGACAAGGCTATGTGACGAGGGCTTGAATGAACGGACGAGGAGGAATAGTCCAATCTACCAGGACACACAGACGGGCATGCCAGCCGCGTGGTCACCGCGTGAACAAGCGCACGCAGTGCGCTCTGGCACTCAAAACATTTTCTAACATGTGGACCCTGATACGTCTCCAACGTATCTATAATTTTTTATTGTTCCATGCTATTATATTATCTGTTTTGGATGTTTAATGGGCTTTATTATGCACTTTTATATTATTATTGGGACTAACCTACTAACCCAAGGCCCGGTGCAAATTGTTGTTTTTTGCCTATTTCAGTGTTACGCAGAAAAGGAATATCAAACGGAGTCCAAACGGAATGAAACCTTCGTGAGGATAGTTTTTGGAACAAACGCAACCCAGAAGACTTGGAGTACACGTCTGGGAAGCCACGAGGCAGCCACGAGGCAGGAGGGCACGCCCCCCACCCTCGTGGGCCCCTCGTAGCTCCACCAACGTACTTCTTCCTCCTATATATACTCATATACCCTGAAAACATCCGAGAGCACCACGAAACCCTAATTCCACCGCCGCAACCTTCTGTACCCGTGAGATCCCATCTTGGGGCCTTTTCCGGAGCTCCGCCGGAGGGGGAATCGATCACGGAGGGCTTCTACATCAACACTATAGTCTCTCCGATGAGTTGTGAGTAGTTTACCACAGACCTTCGGGTCCATAGTTATTAGTTAGATGGCTTCTTCTCTCTCTTTGGATCTCAATACAAAGTTCTCCTCGATCTTCTTGGAAATCTATTCGATGTAATATTTTTGCGGTGTGTCTGTCGAGATCCGATGAATTGTGGGTTTATGATCAAGATTATCTATGAACAATATTTGGTTCTTCTCTAAATTCTTATATGTATGATTTAATATCTTTGCAAGTCTCTTGGAATTATCGGTTTGGTTTGGTCTACTAGATTGATCTTTCTTGCAATGGGAGAAGTGCTTAGCTTTGGGTTCAATCTCGCGGTGTCCTTTCCTAGTGACAGCAGGGGCAGCAAGGCACGTATTATATTGTTGCCATCGGGGATAAAAAGATGGGGTTTATATCATATTGCATGAGTTTATCCCTCTACATCATGTCATCTTGCTTAAAGTGTTACTCTATTCTTATGAACTTAATACTCTAGATGCATGCTGGATAGCGGTCGATGTGTGGAGTAATAGTAGTAGATGCAGAATCGTTTCGGTCTACTTGTCGCGGACGTGATGCCTATATAAATGATCTTGCCTATATATTCTCATAACTATGCGCTTTTCTATCAATTGCTCGACAGTAATTTGTTCACCCACCATAGAATCTGCTATCTTGAGAGAAGCCACTAGTGAAACCTATGGCCCCCGGGTCTATCTTCCATCATATTAATCTTCCATCAACTAGTTATCTTTACTGTTCTTTTATTTTGCAATCTTTACTTTTCAATCTATACAACAAAAATACCAAAAATATTTATCTTATTATCTCTATCAGACCTCACTTTTGCAAGTGGCCGAGAAGGGATTGACAACCCCTTTATCGCGTTGGTTGTAAGGTTCTTATTTGTTTGTGCAGGTACGAGGGATTTGCATGTAGTCTCCTACTAGATTGATACCTTGGTTCTCAAAAACTGAGGGAAATACTTACACTACTTTGCTGCATCACCCTTTCCTCTTCAAGGGAAAAACAACGCATGCTCAAGAGGTAGCAGGAAGAATTTCTGGCGCCGTTGCCGGGGAGATCTACGCACAAGTCACATACCAAGTACCCATCACAAACTCTTATCCCTTGCATTACATTATTTGCCATTTGCCTCTCGTTTTCCTCTCCCCCACTTCACCTTTGCTTTTTTCTCATTCGATCTTTTGTTTGCTTTTGTTGCCATGTGCCTTCTATTTGCTTGCATCTTCGCTTGCTAAAAATCTTTCTATGGATCCTCATCCACTTGCTAATCTTTTTAAGAGATCCAATTATGATGAACCAATTGCTAGTGAGCTGTGTGCACTAGATTATCTTTATGAGGTTTTGCTTGAAATTCGTGAGACCGAAAATTGTGATGAAGTGTTGAAAGAAGAACATTATAAAGTGATTCAGGATAGCTCTGTTAATGAAAACATGATTCAATGGTACTATTGTAAATTCTATTAATTGTGTTAATGATATGCAAAATCCTAAGCTTGGGGATGCTAGTATTGCTATGTCCACTACTTGTTGCGATGATCATGATTGGGGTGATTCTTCTTATGATCTTGAAAATTTATTTAATCCCCATGATGAATGTAAGATTGATAATAATGCTTGCAATAATACTGAAAGTGGGTTTGGAAGAGTGTCAACTTTAGATCCCACATATTTGGAGAATGTTCAATCTTATGAATTTTTTGATAAAAGTGGGTTTGGAGAGGTCATGACTTTAGTTAATGTCGCTCCCACTATTTTGGAAGAGTGTCAACTTCTTATGCATGTGGATCGTTTTGAGAATACGTTTTGTGATAGCTATATTGTTGAATTTTATTATGATCCTACATGTAATTATTATGAGAGAGGAAAATATGGTTGTAGAAATCTTCGTGTTACTAAATTACCTCTCTTCATGTTGAGATTGATCTTGTTTCTTTCTTCTTTCTTGCATATGTTAGATCTTGCTTGTCTTGCTAATTTGCTTTCCTACAAAATTCCTATGCATAGGAAGTATGTTAGACTTAGATGTGATTTTCACATGCTATATGAAGCTCTTTTTGTGCTTCAAGTCTTGTCTTTCATGTGAGCATCCTTGAATTTTCAAGCCTATCTTAATGGCTACAAAGAAAGAGCTTGTTGGGAGGCAACCAATTTTATTTTATTTGCTTTTACTTCTGTTTAGTAATAAATAATTCATATATCTTCTGGTTAGATGTGGTTTTGTGTTTTAATTAGTGTTTGTGCCAAGTAGAACCTTTGGGAAGACTTGGGTGAAGTCATTGCAATCTTCCTGTAAAAAAACAGAAACGTTTGCGCTCACGAGAATAGCTGCCATTTTTTACTGGATAGTGCTTTTGAGTTGATTCTTTTTGCAGATGATTAATAGAAAAATTCTTCACGTCCACTAATTTATTTCAGAATTTTTAGAGTTGCAGAAGCATTCGAAAGTTACAGATTGCTACAGACTGTTCTGTTTTTGACAGATTCTGTTTTTCGTGTGTTGTTTGCTTATTTTGATGAATCTATGAGTAGTATCGGGGGTATGAACCATAGAGAAGTTGGAATACAGTAGGTTTAACACCAATATAAATAAAGAATGAGTTCAATACAGTACCTTAAAGTGGTGGTTTGTTTTCTTATACTAACGGAGCTCACAAGATTTTCTGTTAAGTTTTGTGTTGTGAAGTTTTCGAGTTTTCGGTTTAAGGATTTGATGGATTATGGAACAAAGAGTCGCAAGAGCCTAATCTTGGGGATGCCCAAGGCACCCCAAGGTAAAATTCAAGGACAACCAAAATCCTAAGCTTGGGGATGCCCCGGGAAGGCATCCCCTCTTTCGTCTTCGTCTATCGGTAACTTTACTTGAGACTATATTTTTATTCACCACATGATATGTGTTTTGCTTGGAGCGTCTTGTATGATTTTGAGTCTTTGCTTTTTAGTTTACCACAATCATCCTTGTTGTACACACATTTTTGGAGAGACACACATGAATCGGAATTTATTAGAATACTCTATGTGCTTCACTTATATCCTTTGAGCTAGATAATTTTGCTCTAGTGCTTCACTTATATCTTTTTAGAGCACGGTGGTGGTTTTATTTTATAGAAATTATTGATCTCTCATGCTTCACTTATATTATCTTGAGAGTCCTTTAGAATAGCATGGTAATTTGGTTTGGCTATAAAATTAGTCCTAATATGATAGGCATCCAAGATGGGTATAATAAAAACTTTCATATATAGTGCATTGAATATTATGAGAAGTTTGATACTTGATGATTGTTTTGAGATATGAGGATAGTGATATTAGAGTCATGCTAGTAGAGTAGTTGTGAATTTGAGAAATAGTTGTGTTGAGGTTTCCAAGTCCCGTAGCATGCACGTATGGTAACAGTTGTGTGACAAATTTGAAGCATGAGGTATTTCTTTGATTGTCATCCTTTGTGTGGAGGTCGGGATCGCGTGATGGTTAACTCCTACTAACCCTTCCCCTAGGAGCATGCATGTAGAGCTTTGTTTTGATGACTTGTAAATTTTTGCAATAAGTATGCGAGTTCTTTATGACTAATGTTGAGTCCATGGATTATACGCACTCTCACCCTTCTGCCATTGCTAGCCTCTCTTGTACCGCGCAACTTTCGTCGGTACCATACACCCACCATAAACCTTCTCAAAACAGCCACCATACTTACCTATCATGGAATTTCTATAGCCATTCCGAGATATATTGCCATGCAACTTCCCACCGTTCCATTTATTATGACACGCTTCATCATTGTCATATTGCCATGCATGATCATGTAGTTGACATCATATTTGTGGCAAGTCCACCATGCATAATTTTTCATACATGTCACTTTTGATTCATTGCACATCCCGGTACACCGTCGGAGGCATTCATATAGATTCATGTTTTTTTCTAGTATCGAGTTGTAATCTTTGAGTTGTAAATAAATAGAAGTGTGATGATCATCATTATTAGAGCATTGTCCCAGAAAAAAATGAGAAAGAAAAAAAATTGAAATAAAAAAATAAAAAAAGGGGGACAATGCTACTATCTTTTTCCACACTTGTGCTTCAGACTAGCACCATGATCTTCATGATAGAGAGTCTCTTGTTTAGTCACTTTCATATACTAGTGGGAATTTTCATAATATAACTTGGCTTGTATATTCCAACGATGGGCTTCCTCAAATGCCCTAGGTCTTCATGAGCAAGCAAGTTGGATGCACACCCACTTAGTTTCTTTTGTTGAGCTTTCATACATTTATAGCTCTAGTGCATCCGTTGCATGGCAATCCCTACTCACTCACATTGATATCTATTGATGGGCATCTCCATAGCCCATCGATACGCCTAGTTGATGTGAGACCATCTTCCTCTTTTTTGTCTTCTCCGCAACCACCACTCTATTCCACCTATAGTGCTATATCCATGGCTCATGCTCATGTATTGCGTGAAAGTTGAAAAAGTTTGAAAAAATTGAATTATGAAACAATTGCTTGGCTGAAACCTGGGTTGTGCATGAGTTGGGTATTTTGTGTAACGAAGATGGAGCATAACCAAACTATATGATTTTGTAGGGATGAACTTTCTTTGGCCATGTTAGTTTGAGAAGACATAATTGCTTTGTTAGTATGCTTGAAGTATTATTATTCTTATGTCAATATTAAACTTTTGTGTTGAATATTTTGGATCTGAACATTCATGCCACAATAAAGAAAATTACATTGAGAATTATGTTGGGTAGCATTCCGCATTCCACATCAAAAATTCTGTTTTTATCATTTACCTACTCGAGGACGAGCAGGAATTAAGCTTGGGGATGCTTGATACGTCTCCAACGTATCTATAATTTTTTATTGTTCCATGCTATTATATTATCTATTTTGGATGTTTAGTGGGCTTTATTATGCACTTTTATATTATTTTTGGGACTAACCTAACCCAAGGCCCAGTGCAAATTGTTGTTTTTTGCCTATTTCAATGTCTCACAGAAAAGGAATACAAACGGAGTCCAAACGGAGTCCAAACGGAATGAAACCTTCGCGAGGATCGTTTTTGGAACAAACGCAACCCAGAAGACTTGGAGTACACGTCTGGGAAGCTACGAGGCGGCCACGAGGCAGGAGGGCGCGCCCAGGGGGGTAGGCGCGTCCCCCACCCTCGTGGGCCCCTCGTAGCTCCACCGACGTACTTCTTCCTCCTATATGTACTCATATACCCTGAAAGCATTCGAGAGCACCATGAAACCCTAATTCCACCGCCGCAACCTTCTGTACCAGTGAGATCCCATCTTGGGGCCTTTTTCGGAGCTTTGTCGGAGGGAGAATCGATCATGGAGGGCTTCTACATCAACACTATAGCCTCTCCGATGAGTTGTGAGTAGTTTACCACCGACCTTCGGGTCCATAGTTATTAGCTAGATGGCTTATTCTCTCTCTTTGGATCTCAATACAAAGTTCTCCTCGATCTTCTTGGAGATCTATTCGATGTAATACTTTTTGCGGTGTGTTTGTAGAGATCAGATGAATTGTGGGTTTATGATCAAGATTATCCATGAACTATATTTGGTTCTTCTCTGAATTCTTATATGTATAATTGAGTATCTTTGCAAGTCTCTTTGAATTATCAGTTTGGTTTGGCCTACTAGATTGATCTTTCTTCCAATGGGAGAAGTGCTTAGCTTTGGGTTCAATCTTGTGTTGTCCTTTCCCAGTGACAGCAGGGGCAGCAAGGCACGTATTGTATTGTTGCCATCGAGGATAAAAATATGGGGTTTATATCATATTGCAAGAGTTTATCCCTCTACATCATGTCATCTTGCTTAAAGCATTACTCTGTTCTTATGAACTTAATACTCTAGATGCATGCTGGATAGCGGTCGATGTGTGGAGTACTAGTAATAGATGTAGAATCGTTTCCATCTACTTGTCGCAGACGTGATGCCTATATACATGATCAGGCCTAGATATTCGCATAACTATGTGCTTTTCTATCAATTGCTCGACAGTAATTTGTTCACCCACCGTAGAATCTGATGTCTTGAGAGAAGCCACTAATGAAACCTATGGCCCCCGGGTCTATCTTCCATCATATTAATCCTCCATCAACTAGTTATATTTTGTGTTCTTTTATTTTGCAATCTTTACTTTTCAATCTATACAACAAAAATACCAAAAATATTTATCTTATTATCTCTATCAGATCTCACTTTTGCAAATGGCCGAGAAGGGATTGACAACCCCTTTATCGCGTTGGTTGCAAGGTTCTTATTAGTTTGTGCATGTACGAGGGATTTGTGTGTCGTCTCCTACTGGATTGATACCTTGGTTCTCAAAAACTGAGGGAAATACTTACACTACTTTGTTGCATCACCCTTTCCTCTTCAAGGGAAAAACAACGCATGCTCAAGGGAAAAACAACGCATACTCCAAAGTGGTACTTGCTTCACAATGTATCTCTCTGGACAGAAACTTGGAAAAATTGTAGACAAATGGCTAGCTGAAATGAGCGCAAATTTGGAGGTGGGAGCTTATATGTGTAGGAGCATGTGACGAGGTTACAGACCTAGGGTAGGGTCACGAGCCAGTCCAAGGTACCCCACCCAAGGTACTACCCTAGAAGATCAAAAGACAAAACTTACAGCAGTGGAGGCAGTCGATTGAGACGGTCCAAGAAGACACTCCACTCGACTGAGTCCCCCCCCCCGCAAGACGACTCAACCCCACTCGACCAATCTAGGGCACTCGACGTTCGAAGGTCAAGCATCACTTGGGACAGCAACGGTCCTGTATTTACTCGACGTAGTAAACACCTTAATTATCCTTTACTGTAGGTGTTACCAGTAACGCCTGCCTTAATGTACATTGAACCCTTGGTAACGTGGGGCATGGCTGGGGTCCTGGCGTACTATATAAGCCACCCCCCTCCTCCAGAACAAGGGTTCGCACCTCTGTAACACACATATACACATACCAGTCGACCAAGCCTCTGGGCACCGAGACGTAGGGCTGTTACTTCCTCCGAGAAGGGCCTGAACTCGCAAACACCTTGTGTACAACTTCACCATAGCTAGGGCCTTGCCTCTCCATTCGTACCCCCTACCCTTACTGTCAGACTTAGAACCACGACAGTTGGCGCCCACAGTGGGGCAAGGCGTCTTAGCGACATCTGGTGAAGGTGCAATTCCTCCTCCAACCACTTTCATCATGGTGTCAGGCGATGGTTTGGCGTTGGGCCACGAGATCCGGCTCGGCACACTAGTCTTCATCGCCGATGACTCCGCATGGCTCCAGGAAGCCCCTCTCGACGTCGAGGCTCTGCCCGCCCGGGGAACTGCGCACTTCGCGCCGGCGCCGGCGGCGTTCTCCTGCTGCAGCCATCGACTCGGTACTCATCATCCCCCATCCCCCCCCGGACGGCGCCGCAAACGATCCGGTCGTTCGCGGCTCCAGCGGTGGATGAAAGTCGCGGTGGCCCGTCAAACGGCCACCCCTCAAGTCGCGGCCATTGAGCCCGACGGCTACCTCTACGGGCTGGCCGACCAGTCGACCGGGCTCGAAGATTCCGTTTCCGAGTACGGGAGCAGTGATCCTGCGGCGGAATTGATTCGCGCCGAAGCCCGCCAGGTTTTCCTCGCGGTGGGAACGGCGGCAGCGGCGGCGACCGATCGCACGACAACGATGGTTACATTCCTCAGCCCCTCACCTCTGAGCAAAGGGTTGAGCTTTGTCGCCGCAACGAAGATGCACTCTTCACTCCCATCGTGGGAGATTCCCCGGAGGCCCTGGCCCTCGAAGCCACGCGCTTGGCCACTGTGGCTGAGCGTGCGCGCTTAGAAAACATCCAACGCTCACTCGACGAGCAGGCCCGACGACTGGTCCCCGAATCCAGTCGACGACCGCGGCAATCGCGTCTGCGCGAGACTCAGGTGTTCTGCACGCCAGTCCAAAACCTCGAAGCCACGGCTCGCATCGCGGAGTCGATTCAACCCTCCTAGTCGGAAGCTGGGAGAGGTCTTCAGCAGATCCGAGCTTTGCTCCGAACAGCTGAAGAACAAAACGCGGCGGTTTCTCAGTCGCGCAACAGGATTCACAGCAGATCGGTGGCTGCAGACACCGTGTGGTCGGCCCACAGTCCAAGATCGCCCCCGAGGCGTGAGGAACGTGGCCCGCGGCAAGACCGGCATCTGGGTCGGAACGACGATCCACTCGACCGTCGGCACGGACGTCACGACTGCCGTCGAGTGCCTACCCCTCCTCCGGGAAGTGGGTCGCACTCGCCCCAGCGGCATGAGGGCAGGCGCCTGCGTGATGACGAGCGGAGGATTCCCCCAGATTCCCGACGGCCAGGTTTCGATGCGAGGTCTATCCTTGTGCAAGGTCGAGTCGACCGCAACCGGGCATCCAGAGAAGAGCGAGGCAGAGATCAACCGAGTGGCAGCCGAGCGCCCGCCTCTGGGCCTGAATGTTTTTGTAGTGCCATCAGAGCCGTGGAGATCCCCCCGGACTTTAGGCCGGCGGCGGGAGTAAGCAAATTCATCGGTGAGTCGAAATCGGACACTTGGCTGGAAGACTACCGAGTGGTCGTACAGATCGGAGGCGGCAACGACGACGTGGCCATGAAGCACCTCCCCTTGATGCTGGGAGGCTCCGCTCGGGCATGGCTCAATCAGTTGGCCCCCAGGAGTATTTACAGTTGGGAAGAGCTCGCTCGGGTTTTCATTCGGACCTTTGAAGGCACCTGCAAGCGACCTACTGGACTCGCAGAACTTCAACACTGCGTGCAGAAGCCGAGTGAAACTTTAAGGGACTACATTCAGCGATGGACCACTCTGCATCACACGGTGCAGAACGTATCTGAGCACCACGCGGTGTGCGCTTTCAAGGAAGGCGTGCGTAATCGAGAGTTGAACCTGAAGTTTGGCCGAACAGGCGACATGTCCCTGTCACGAATGATGGAGATTGCCAGTCGGTATGCCAACTGTGAGGAGGCCGATCGGCTCCGCAGCGGCAAGAAACCAGTCGAGCAGGACGACCAGAATCCCAATCGGAAGAACAAGCGCAAGGCCGAGCCAGCCGCTCAGGGAGAGGCTGCGGTGGTCAATCAAGGAAAGGGCAAAGGGAAGCCAAAAGGCTCCTGGGCCCCCAAGAAAGGAAAGGGTCAGGCTGGAGATGACATGCTCGACCAACCGTGCCCCATACACACGAAGAAAGATGAAGAGGGAAACTTGGTGTATCCCAAGCACACCACTCGACAGTGTCGGCTCTTGATCCAGAGTTTCCAGAAAGATCAGTCGACTGACAAAGAAAAGGAATCAGAAGAGTCCGAAGACAAGGAAGGGGACGGAGGATACCCCCGAATCAACTCCACTTTGGTGATTTTCGCGGACGTCGAGAGCAAAAGTCGACTGAAAATCATCAACAGAGAAGTAAACATGGTTGCCCCGGCGACCCCCACGTTTTTGAAATGGTCAAAGACCCCCATCACATTCGACCAGTCCGATCACCCAGAGCACATTGCCACCCCCGGGCGGCAGGCACTGGTGGTCGACCCAGTTATCGAAGGCACACGCCTGACCAGAGTTCTGATGGATGGGGGCAGTGGCTTGAATATCTTGTATGCAGCAACCCTCCGGGACATGGGCATTCCGATGTCCAAGCTGAGAGAAAGTAACATGAGGTTCCACGGGGTAATCCCCGGGAAGAAAGCCGACTCACTTGGCCAGATCTCACTCGACGTAGTTTTCGGTGAGTCGAAGAACTACCGCAAAGAGAAGCTGATGTTCGAAGTGGTGGACTTCAACAGCGCCTATCACGCCATCCTGGGTAGGTCATCCTACGTCAGGTTCATGGCTCGACCATGTTACGTCTACCTCAAGCTGAAGATGCCGGGACCCAATGGCGTTATAACCGTTACTGGGAACCGTCAGAAAGCGGAAGAATGCTTCCAGAAAGGCTCGAAGATCGCCGACGAGCAAATGACAACAATAGAGATGGAGGAGTACCAAAATAGAGTGGATCCGAGTGACCTGCTAAGGGCGAAGAAGCCGGCTTCCGAGTCAGCTTTCCAGTCGGCCAGAGACACGAAACCTGTGCACATCCACCCCACCGACCCCAACGCAGCACCGACCCATATCTCCACTACACTCGACAACAAATAGGAAGAAGCGCTCGTCCAGTTCCTCCATGAGAACTGGGACATCTTTGCATGGAAACCATCAGACATGCCGGGTGTACCCAGGGGACTGGCTGAGCACCATTTGCGAGTCGACCCTAAAGTGAAACCTGTGAAGGAACATCTCCATGGATCCGCTGCGGAGAAGCGAAAGGCAATTGGCGAAGAAGTGGCTCGACTCCTGGCAGCAGAGTTTATCCGCGAGATATACCACTCCGAGTGGCTCGCCAACGTCGTCATGGTCCCCAAGAAGGACAAGTATCTCCGCATGTGCATCGATTTCAAGCACATCAATCGGGCCTGCCCGAAAGATCATTTTCCTCTTCCCCGCATCGATCAGATAGTCGACTCGACTGCGGGATGTGAACATTTGTCCTTTCTGGACGCGTATTCCGGGTACCATCAGATCCGTCTGTTCGGGCCCGACGAGATCAAGACAGCTTTCATCACCCCCTTGGGTGTTTTTGTTATGTCACCATGCCTTTCGGCCTCAAAAATGCTGGCGCTACCTTCATGCACATGATTCAGAAGTGCTTGATAAAGCAAATCAGTCGGAACGTCGAGGCATACATGGATGACATTGTGGTCAGGTCACGGAAAGGTTCCGACCTACTGACTGACCTCGCTGAGACATTCGCAAGTCTAAGAAGCTACGATATCAAGCTCAACCCGTGAAAGTGTACATTTGGAGTTCCTGGCGGCAAGTTGCTCGATTTTCTCCTTTCCCAACGGGGAATCGACGCCAACCCAGAGAAGGTCAGCACCATCCTCCGAATGAAACGCCCCGAGCGTATATACGACGTCCAGAAGCTTACTGGTTGCTTGGCCACACTGAGTCGATTCATTTCTCATCTTGGTGAGAAGGCACTGCCTCTCTACCGACTCGTGAAGAAATCCGACAAGTTCGAGTGGAATCCCGAAGCCGAAGCAGCGTTTGAAGAGCTCAAAGCCCTGCTATCCACCTAGCCGGTGCTCGCTGCCCCAGTCAGCGGAGAGCCTCTTCTGATGTATATTGCTGCCACCGGACAAGTCGTCAGTACTATACTCACGGTCGAGCGGGAAGAAGAGGGCAAGGTATACAAGGTCCAACGCCCGGTCTATTATATATCCGATGTTCTGACTCCCTCCAAGCAATGGTATCCACATTACCAAAAACTTGTGTACGGGATTTACTTGACTGCAAAAAAGGTTGCCCATTACTTCTCAGACCATTCGATCTCAGTCGTCAGTGACGCCCCGCTATCAGACATCCTAAACAACCGAGATGCAACCAGTCGAGTGGCAAAATGGGCGATTGAACTTCTTCCGTTAGATATCAAGTTTGAAGCGAAGAAAGCCATCAAGTCTCAGGACATAGCGGATTTTGTGGCTGAGTGGATAGAACAAGAGCTGCCGACTCAAGTCCAGTCGGACCATTGGACTATGTTCTTCGATGGGTCCAAGATGCTGAACGGATCCGGCGCAGGCGTGGTCCTGGTCTCTCCCAGGGGCGACAAGCTCAGCTACGTCCTTCAGATTCATTTCAATTCATCAAACAACGAGGCCGAATACGAAGTACTTTTGTATGGGTTGCGTATGGCCATCTCACTCGGCGTCCGTCGCCTGATGGTCTACGGGACTCCGACCTGGTAGTGAACCAAGTGATGAAAGAATGGGACGTTAGTAGCCCGGCAATGACCAGTTATTGCAGTGCAGTGCGGAAGCTTGAAAAGAAGTTTGAAGGCTTAGAGCTCCATCATGTGCCTAGAGCCAAGAATCAGCTAGCCGATGACCTCGCTAAAATCGGGTCGACTCGGAGGCCTATACCCAAGAATGTGTTCCTAGAGCATCTGCACACCCCCTCTATCAAAGAAGACCCCTTCACGGAAGATTCCCCGCAGCCAGTCAGCGCGTCAGATCCGACTAAAGTCGAAGTACCTGCCGTGGTCGATTTGATCATGGAGGTCCTAGTGATTACGCCAGACAGGACTGTGCCATATATATCATATCTGCTCAGGCAAGAACTCCCAGAAGATGAAGAAGAAGCACGCCAGATCGTCCGCCGATCCAAGGCGTTCACAGTCATCCAAGGTCATCTCTACAGAGAAAGCGTCACCGGAGTCGCCCAAATGCTGCATCGATCCAGAAGAAGGTCGATTGATCTTGGATGAAATCCACTCGGGGACTTGCGGCCACCACGCCTCCTCTTGGACTATAGTGGCTAAGGCATACCGAGCCGAGTTTTACTGGCCCCGCGCCAATGAGATGGCCAAGGATATTGTGGACAAATACACAGGTTGCTAGTTCTACTCCAACATGTCCCACAAACCGGCGTCCACCCTGAAGACCATTCCGCTAGTCTGGCCCTTTGCTTTTTGGGGCTTGGACATGGTCGGCCCCTTCAGGACAGGCAGAAGCGGATTCACCCACCTTCTGGTGGCAGTCGACAAGTTCACCAAGTGGATTGAGGCCAAGCCCATCAAGAACCTCGAGTCAAGCACCGACATCAGCTTCATCAGGGAATTGATATTCAGATATGGAGTCCCCCACATCATCATCACAGACAACGGCTCCAACTTTGACTCGGATGAATTCAGAGCTTTCTGCGCTTCCCAAGGAACACGAGTCGACTACGCCTCCGTGGCACATCCGCAGTCAAATGGACAGGCAGAAAGAGCGAATGGTTTAATTCTCCAAGGCCTAAAGCCGCGGCTCATGCGCAATCTTAAGCATGCCGCCGGGGCTTGGGTAACTGAACTGCCATCTGTCCTATGGGGTCTGAGGACAACTCCAAACCGGTCGACTGGCCGTACCCCTTTCTTCTTGGTCTATGGAGCCGAAGCTATGTTGCCGAGCGACTTATTACACAACGCCCCCCGAGTGGAACTCTTCTCCGAAGCCGAGGCAGAGCAGGCTCGTTAGGATGCAGTCGACCTTTTGAAAGAGGAAAGAGAGATGGCCCTGATCCGGTCGACCATCTATCAACAGGACCTGCGTCGATTCCATGCTCGCAATGTAAGAAGCCGAGCATTCCAGGAAGGACACCTGGTCCTTCGAGTGCATCAGAAACGTCCACACAAGCTCGCCCCGACCTGGGAAGGCCCGTTCATCATCACCAAGGTACTGCACAACGGAGCATACCACCTCTACAATGTAGCCAAGAAGAAAGACGAACCTCGTTCGTGGAATGCGGACCTGTTCCGCCGCTTTTACACTTGAGACACTCGACGGTCGAGTTGTAATAAAGATTTCCCAATTTGTTTCAAAGACAAGTTAGCAATGATCCTTTAACGATTGATGTCCTCTAAAAACGTTGGTCTTCAAAATCCCCCAGTGGGTGCTTAGCTGCGGTCCTCCGAGCTACGTTACAAGTATAAAGTGGCTCTGCCTTCCGAGCTCCGCCACAAATACAACGTAGCTTGGAATCGCCTAAGTTACAAACATCCACTCCGAGTGAAGAGCAACCCTCTCACTCGGGGGCTTAGCTGCGGTCCTCCGAGCTACGCTACAAGTATAAAGTGGCTCTGCCTTCGGAGCTCCGCCACAAATACAATGTAGCTTCGAATCGTCTAAGTTACAAACATCTACTCCGAGTGAAGAGCAACCCTCT
>LR738714.1:129232336-129244217 GCA_902687465.1 Secale cereale
CTATGTTACGAACATCTACTCCGAGTGAAGAGCAACCCTCTCACTCGGGGGCTTAGCTGTGACCCCGTGACTCGCCTAAGTTAAAAACATCTACTCCGAGTGAAGAGCAATCGTCTCACTCGGGGGGCTTAGCTGCGGTCCTCCGAGCTACGCTACAAGTATAAAGTGGCTCTGCCTTCCGAGCTCCGCCACAAATACAACGTAGCTTGGAATTGTCTAAGTTACAAACATCTACTCCGAGTGAAGAGCAACCCTCTCACTCGGGGGCTTAGTTGTGACCCCGTGACTCGCCTAAGTTACAAACATATACTCCGAGTGAAGAGCAATCCTCTCACTCGGGGGCTTAGCTACGGTCCTCCGAGCTACGCTACAAGTATAAAGTGGCTCTGCCTTCCGAGCTCCGTCACAAATACAACGTAGCTTGGAATCATCTAAGTTACAAACATCTACTCCGAGTGAAGAGCAACCCTCACACTCGGGGACTTAGCTGCGGTCCTCCGAGCTACGCTACAAGTATAAAGTGGCTCTGCCTTCCGAGCTCCGCCACAAATACAACGTAGCTTGGAATCGTCTAAGTTGCAAACATCTACTTCGAGTGAAGAGCAACCTTCTCACTCGGGGACTTGGCTGTAGACGTCAACTCAAAGATTCAAGCAATCAAAGAAGAGCGGCAAACCGAAGGATCAAAATCAGATAAAAGCCCCGCAAGATTCGGGCAAGAGTACTTGGGCCACAGGCCCACCAGAGCTTAACGATTACAAGTCCACGCGGCATTCCGCGGCAAATGAGATTAAAGTATCAAAGTCATTCCTCAGGGGGAGGCGGGCTTGCAGGTGTGACGAACTCGTCCAGGTCGATCCCATCGGCGATGCAAGTGGCGACTTCCAGGAAGGTCTCCATAAACGACTAAAATTGGAGATCCTTCGTGTTTGCAACCTTAAGCGCCGCAAGCCTCCTCTCCTTCACCTCCTTGCAATGCACACGGACCAAGGACAGTGCCACCTCGGCTCCTCCCCGGGCTGCCGACTTCTTCCACTCCTGCACTCGGTTGGGGATCTCGTTGAGTCGAGTCATCAGGGACTCGAGGTCGTTCTTCTGCACGATCCCCCTCCAGAGCGCGGTGTCGATTCGGGCCATCACTGCCTTCAGTCGTCCCAGATAATCCGTGGCCGCATTAAGGCGGGACTCCAACCTCGGTATATTCATGGATACCTCGTCCTTCACGATGGAGTTGGTTGGGTCCAAGCCGGGCTCGACCCGTCCAGTCTCCTCTTCAAAGTTACGACAAAACTCTGCACCGAAAACAGCAAGTCGAGTCAACAGACAAGATATGGGTCGACCGATCCAACTTGGACCAAGCCGAAGGAGGCATACCTTCAAGCACGAGGTACCATTTCTTGGTGATGTCGCCTAGATACGCCTCAAGATCAACCCTCTTCCGAAAGAGAGCCTCGTACTTGTCGTTCAGGATGGCCTTGGAGTTCTTCAGCTGAGTCACCTCTTGATTGGCTGCATCGAGCGAGCCTCTCAGTCTGATGACCTCCGCCTTGAGCGCACCCACGGAAGCCAACTTCTGCGCCGCCAGTTCCGCCTTCTCTTGAGCCGCCTGCTGCGCCGCCGCCAGGTCGAGATCCTTTTGCCCCAAGGCCGCCTTCAGTTGACCTACCAAAGCAGCCACTGGACAGATGAACATGAAGGAACACAAGGCACATCTATCAAAAAGTCAGACGACAAAAGGTCGGGGTCAGTTACCAGCCGCATCGTCCTGTGTCTTCTTCAGGTGGTCCCGAGCGAACTGCAAGTCAAGGTTAAGCTGGATTTGCTTCTTCTCAAGATCTGCAAACTTGGCCCCAAACTCGCAAGATTTCTGCATCAACACGACAAAGCAAGATCATAAGACTACAGTCGAGTCAAAATACTCAACCGCGGTCTCGAGGACTACACCCAGTGGGTGCACTGAGCGTGCCCCCACTGGTTTCACTCGGCCGAGATCATTCCGGCTCGAGCTCAAAAAAAACACAACAACAAGGAGTAAAAGCTCTATAGTAAGACCAGGCCGACCGCCAGCAGTCGACCACGGTCTCGGGGACTACACCCAGTGGGTGCACTGAGCGTGCCCCCACTGGTTCCACTCGGCCGAGATCATTCCGGCTCGAGCTCAAAAAAAGGGGGAACACCCAGTGGGTGTGGTATCTCACGAAACAAAACAACAGATTCTCTCGAAACCAAAGACTACTTCAATGAAGACAACATACCTGGACGTTGGCCCGAAGAGCAGAGCTGGCATCATAAGCCGCCACGCTGGCCTCATATGCCGCCTTCGTCCTCTCCATCATCACCTCCGCCTGGCGAACGACTTCTTGAGCCGCCCCGACAGGATCCTCCGGGAGGCGGTAGGAAGAGAAGAGAACTGACGAAGCGGCGGGCGCAGGGTCGACGGCAGGTACGGGCGCTGGGTCTATGGCACGAACTGGCGCTGAGTCGACGGCTGGAGTAGGCGCTGGGTCGGCGACTGGAGCAGACGCTGGGTCGACGATCGACGCAGGCGATGGGTCGACGACCGTCGACGCCAAACGCACGGTCGACGCACGGACGGTGAAGGAGACCGTGGCTCGGGCCGCATCCTCCTGTCGCTGGGCCTCTGAGCCAGAAGGCGTCTTCCGGCCCTTCTTCCCTGTGCGCCATCGGTCCCCTCCCAACCGCTCCTCGTCTTCATCGTCATCCGGAAGCTCTATGACGAGGCGCGGCACTTCGAGTCAAGCAGCGAGCTAAGTTCAGTCGACCATCGCCCGCGAAAGAAAATAAGAATAAGACAGATTTCATAGAACCCACACCTGCGCGGGATGTCGCGGCGTCCGCAGTATCCTCATCGCCTCGACCCCGGTCGATGTCCATCGAGGTCGTGGAAGCGGCGGCTCTGAAAAGTTCACTTAGGCGATGAGTCGACAGAAGTTACAGTCGACCTCCAAGAAGCAGAAACAAACAAGACCAAGGAGCACTTACGTGGAGGCGATGGGTACATCCACCTTGATCCTGGGCAAGGCCTTCCGGGGCTTGGTGGTGGTGACCTTGGGCTGCTTGGGCGTCTTCTCGGCGGGGTCAGGAGTGGCCGTTCGAGTGCGCTTGGGCGTCCGAGAGCCCGAGGGACCCGCCCGAAGACGTGCGGCCCCTGGGTCGTACTTCTCCTTGGATCGACGCTCATCACGGGGAGGTGACTCGACCTCCTCCCCGCTGTTGTAGTCCTCGCTCTCCTCGGTCTCCTCCTCCGACTTCCACTCGGCGGCGGCGCCCATGCCCTCTTCGCCCTCCTGGACCAAGTCCCCGTTGGGCAGCGAATACATATCTGTGTAGATCTGCAAAGAGAGAAGTTTGACCAAATATCAGTCGGATCCATCAATAACAAATCGCAAGCCAGACGGCAGAAACATCACTCGGAAGCAGAAGACTAACCTTGTCGGGAAGATGGTCAGCATCGAACGGGATGACCCTCCCAGATCCCCTGGGGTTGTCTTTATTCCCAGTGATGCACTTCAAGCACTGCACCACGTACTTCGGGTCGGCCGCCTCCGGGTGGACTCACGACGAGTCGTCGGTTCCAGAATACAACCACGTCGGGTGGTCCCGGGCTTGGAGCGGCTGGATCCTCCGCGTGAGATACGCCTCAAACAGATCCATCCCCGTGACCCCCTCGCGGACTAACTGGACGACCCGCTCCACCAACATGCCCACTTCGGCCCTCTCGGCCTTACCCACTATCATCGAAGGAGGTGGGCTGGCTCGACCTAGAGTGAATGGAGGAAGACCAGTCGACTGACCCGGAGTCGGACTGTCCTTGTAGTAAAACCAGGTCGACTGCCAGCCCCGAATCGACTCCGGAAAGATCATGGGGGGAAAAACGCTCATATTCCTAAGCTGGATCCCGAGTCCGCCGCATACCTGGAGGACGTGTGTCTTGCCGTCACTCGGGTTCACCCTCTTAATGGTTTGTGATACGTCCAAAACGTATCTATAATTTCTGCTTGCTCCATGCCTCTTTTGGGTGATATTGCTATGATATTTATACACTTCCATACACTTTTGATCATATTTGGACTAACCTATTAACTCAGTGCACCCCAGTGCCAGTTTCTATTTTCTGCTGTTTTTGTATTTCAGGTTTTCCCATCAAGAAAACTCTCAGAAAAATCGCGGAAAAATTATATAAAAAATCAGCATTCCGGAAGCTTCCACACGGCCGAAGTAGGGCCGGAGGGGGGCCACCAGTGCTCCAGGCGCCCTGGTGGCGCGGCCCCCCTCCTGGCCGCGCCGGGGGGGCGCCTGGGCCCCCCAGGCCTCCGCTGATGCCCCCCTTTGGCATATATTTAACACGCGTCCCGAAACCCTCGAGGACGGAACCCTTTTTCGCGATCTCATCTCTGTTCCGCCGCCGCCGCGCTTCCAAGATCGGGAGCACCAGGAGAACTCTTCCCGGCACCCTGCCAGAGGGAAGGATCACCACCGGGAGCCTCTCCACCACCATGGACGCCTCCCGGATGAGTTGTGAGTAGTCTCCCTTGGACCACGGGTCCATGACCAGTAGCTATGTGATGTTCTCCTCCCCTTCTTGTGCTTCACTAATTAGACCTCGTGAGCTGCCCTACATGATCGAGGCACATATGTAATCCTTATGCTGTTGCTATGATGAGTTTGCTGGGATCCGATGGATTGTGAGATTATGTTCAGATTGTGTTTGAGTAATATATTTGATTTACCTCTTTTATATTTATGTTCTTAAGTAATTCTTGCATGTTCTCCGTTGCTATTTATTGCTTTGGCCAAGTAGTAGGTAGTGACTCCAAGAGGGAACGTTATGCTCGATTGTGGGTTCATGCCCCTCGATGACTAGCTTGAGTGACAGAAACATGAGTCTAGGGGATGTGCTGTTGCCACAAGGGGGAAAACAACGGTGCCTGTACTCGCGGGTGCAAGGATTGTTTACTTTACGCAAAGTTCTTTAATGTAGTTGTCTGTTGCTTTGAGTTTACACTATGGGTGGGACTCGCAACTTAATACCAGCGAGATGTTCTGGATAGATATCTCAAGGTGGATGATTAGTAGTAGATGCAGATGGATTTCGGTCTACTTGCCTTGGCGTACCGCCCATGCTTTGAACCTCTACCTTTCTTGCAACATAGTTAGCATTGGTTTGCGCACATAATTCTGTCAATTGCCCAGCTGTAATTCGTTTACCTCACATAGCTGTTTTATCGTCTTTTGGGAGAGAGACATCACTAGTGAACATCATGGGACCCCGGTCCATATTACCACCACTGATCACATCCGCTATTTTACTTTCCGCTTTTACTTACTAGTTGCAGCAATACCTATTATCTCTTGTGTTTGATCCTTTGTAAACGACAAGGCCGGAGGGATTGACAACCTCTCTGTACTCGTTGGGAGCAAAGTTATTTGTATCTATGTGCAGGTCCAAGTTGATTGCTAAGTATCTGGCGCCGTTAGCAGTTGACACCTTCTTGTTGAACCTTGGAGTCTCAGGGGAAATCGATCCTTGGTATCTTTGCCAAGGGAAAACTTCCGCTACACTGCATCTCAAACCTTCCACTTGGGGTAACCAACGAGGGGCGAGAAGCCGTCAAGCAAAGTTTTCTGGCGCCGTCGCCGGGGACTCCACTCTTCAAGATAGGGGAGTTGCACGCTATCTTTTACCTTTGCTTTTTAGTCTTGTTAGTTTACCTTTCAGTTTTGCTTTAGTATCCTTTATCGAAAATCACAAAAATAGTTATCTCATTCTTTAGTTGTCATTATATCGGGTCCTTTTGTCTTTGGCGAGGCAGAAGTTCTCACCTTTAAACAAAGTGGTGGGGAAAGTCTGAAAGATGCTTGGTATAGAATTAATGATTCTCAAAAAAGAGCCACCAAGAAGGAATCTACTACTATCCTGCTTAGAAATTTTTATGTTGGAATTACTTCTTGGAATAGGTTTATTCTAGATACTGCTATCAATGGAAATTTCCTAGAGGCCCCAGTTTGGGAATCTCTTAGTATTATTGAAAATCTTGTCGGGAATCCCCCTGTTGTTAGCATTCAAGAGGATATCACCCTAGCTCACATTATGAAAAAACTTGAAAAGATAGAGCTAGAGATGCCAAACACTAATAAGATAAATGAGTTGGATCGTAAGATCCAAGGGAATTTGAATAGGTTTGATAGCTCCATGCATAAAATTCTCAAAAGTTTGGAAACCATCAAATCCCATGACTTGGACTCTTCTTGGATAGACAAGATTGAGGAAATCTTTGATACTCTAGGAACTACTTTCTCCTCAATCAAAACCAAAAGGGTAGAAACTCCGGCAAAGAAGGAGCCTAAGTTCATTCACGTTCCAAAGGCTCCCCGCTCTAAAAGAAATCCATCTATTGCCAAAGGGGTTGAAACTGTAAAGACTTTGGAAGAAACACCTCTTTTTGATAAATTTATAAATGAATCTTCCCTTGACTTTTTTCCTTTTGGTCTTCTTCCTAGAAGTATCTCTATTAGGCCTTTACTTGAAAGTCCTCTTAAGACTAGTTGTACTATTGAAGAGCTTTTTGATGATCTTGATGATGGTTCAATTGATACAACTTGATCTCTATGCATTATGCCTAGCTTAAAGGCATAAAAGAAAGCGCTTTTGGGAGGCAGCCCACATGAATAAAATTTTATTTTGCTTTTGTTGTGTCTTGATGATTGTTACTACAGTAGCATCATCATTGTATCTTTACTTTTCAACTTTGTACCAAGTGTAGCCTCTGATTGCAAGAAAGTTCAAAAGTTGTGACGTGCTGTCCAGGAAACAGATTCTGTCCTTGGATAGAAAAAATCGTATAAAATCACCAGATCATCTTTTTAGTCTGAATTTTTTCGACAGCGTGATCTATACAATTGTCTTTCAGGCGTATGTTCTGAGTTTTTTTATTAGAGTTGCAGAAGTGCCCCGAAAAAATCATTGACTACCTGCTGGTCTGTTTTTCACAGATTATGTCCTGTTTTGCCTTTCCTTCATTTTGCAAACCTTGAGCTTGCTTTTTCTTTGCAAAAACCTTTTGGCAATCTTGAGAAACAGTAGACCTTCAAGAATATCCTTATTTCCAGCAAGGAACAATTATTTTATTATGGGTACTAACCTCGCTAATCAAATTATGATGAGTTATGTATGAAGGGACTTTTCAAGTGTGCGAGGGAAGATGATAAAAAGATTCAGGAGTGTCAAACGGTCAAGCTTGGGGATGCCCCCATGCACCCCCAAGAAATATTCAAGAAGACTCAAGCGTCTAAGCTTGGGGATGCCCCCGTGCATCCCCTTCTCCATCAACATTATCAGTTCGTCTTTCGTTCCACTATATTTTTATCACTTCATGTGTTATGTGCTATGCTTGGAGCGTCTTGCTCTTAGTTTCCTTTTTAGTTTTCTTTAGCTTTTCATAACGAGTCGGAACTCAGATTTCTTTGTGTGGGAGAGAAACACGCTCCACTTCAACCTAGAACACAACATAGAATTTTCATGTTTATCTTTGCTGTGTATGTTCTTTGTCTTTCAATAGCTACTGTCATGCTTAGCTCTTAGTTTTCATGCTTATCTTTTGAAAGAGCTTTTGTTTAGTTGGTCGTTGGAACTCTCTTTAATTATCATGCTTATCTTATTAAGAGAGTTGGCTTCTGTTGCATTGGTCGATATGTCTATGATAAAAATGCTACGTGCATAATGGTGCTTAGTAGTTCATGTTTTCTTATGGTTAGTCTCAAATAGCTGGGGGTTCCCAATGTGTTATTGGAGTACCAACATGATTTGTTTGCCTATGATGTGGTATGGTTTAGTGATATCTTCCTTCAAGAATTTATTTTGATTGACTTGGCGTATGCTCACGCATATTTAAGACTGTAAAGAAAGTCTGTCAAGCCTTGATGATCTTTTATTTCTGAGTAGCGATATAACTTCCATGCCTGATTCAATGTTGCTTTGTCGCTCTGCATGATTATGACCGTCATTGCTCTTTTAGTTGGTCGCTCCCAGTCTGTTGCTAACCTCCACCTGTACTAAGCGAACTGACTGCTTGTGCATCCAAAATCCTTTAAACCAGTTATGCCATATGAGTCCACCATACCTTCTTATACATGGTATTTACCTGCCATTCCTAACGAAGACTTTCATGTACCATCTCGAAATTATTCAAAAAAGCATTCCTCTTTTGTGCCTTTGTTTTAGTTCATGAGGAAGTAGTAGTTAATTCATGATCTTTTTAAGTTGGACAAGCTTCACCCCGAGATTGCATGTCTAATGTGCAAACCCATAATACGAGAAGGAACTGGCAAAGAGTGCGCCCGGCTCAAAAATAATATAACAAACAAACCCTCCTTCACGCTTTGTTCATGAGAAATCAGAAAACTTTGGCAGTGATAAACAAAGGAGATTAAGAGGATGTGATCGTCCTCATTCGGGAGCCGTTCCTCGAAACTTGTCCATCTCAAGAAGTGATTGAGTTGTCTGCTAGCATTCGTTGACGAAACATGCATATCCAAAAAAGCCACGGTTCCGACTACGGGTTTTCAACCTTGCCAACAAAAGCCACGGTTCGAGAGTCTCCACCTTCTTTAAAGCACCAACTATTAAGAGCATGATTGTCATTCTGAGTGTAATGTGCATTGTCCCAAAGTAGCATTGTCTTTTGCATGATTGTGATATCGTTTATTCTGAAATCATTGTATCTAGTCGTCACTTAAACTTTGGAGGTGCCCCTGCATTTATGTTTTGCTTCACTAAAGGGGCCAGCAAGATATCACTTTATCATATTTACACACCATGCTCATTACAAATCTTATTGAGTATTTCAGTATCATATTGTAAAACTTTCAGTTCTTTGTGATTCTCTCATGAGGCAACTTAATTACTACATATTCATTGTCTCAGTAAGCTTTTGTCATATGACTATGAAAAATCATTATATGGTTAATAGCATGTCACCACAGAAATTATTCTTGTTATCATTTACCTACTCGAGGACGAGCAGGAATTAAGCTTGGGGATGTTGATACGTCCAAAACGTATCTATAATTTCTGCTTGCTCCATGCCTCTTTTGGGTGATATTGCTATGCTATTTATACACTTCCATACACTTTTGATCATATTTGGACTAACCTATTAACTCAGTGCACCCCAGTGCCAGTTTCTGTTTTCTGTTGTTTTTGTATTTCAGGTTTTCCCATCACGAAAACTGCCAGAAAAATCCCGGAAACATTATATAAAAAATCAGCGTTCTGGAAGCTTCCACACGGCCGAAGTAGGGCCGGAGGGGGGCCACCAGGGCTCAAGGCGCCCTGGTGGCGCAGCCCCCCTCCTGGCCGCGTCGGGGGGGCGCCTGGGCCCCCCAGGCCTCCGCTGATGCCCCCCTTTGGCATATATTTAACACGCGTCGCGAAACCCTCGAGGACGGAACCCTTTTTCGCGATCTCATCTCTGTTCCGCCGCCGCCGCACTTCCAAGATCGGGAGCACCAGGAGAACTCTTCCCGGCACCCTGCCAGAGGGGAGGATCACCATCGGGAGCCTCTCCACCACCATGGACGCCTCCCGGATGAGTTGTGAGTAGTCTCCCTTGGACCATGGGTCCATGACCAGTAGCTATGTGATGTTCTCCTCCCCTTCTTGTGCTTCACTAATTAGACCTCATGAGCTGCCCTACATGATCGAGGCACATATGTAATCCTTATGCTGTTGCTATGATGAGTTTGCTGGGATCCGATGGATTGTGAGATTATGTTCAGATTGTGTTTGAGTAATATATTTGATTTGCCTCTTTTATATTTATGTTCTTAAGTAATTCTTGCATGTTCTCCGTTGCTATTTATTGCTTTGGCCAAGTAGTAGATAGTGACTCCAAGAGGGAACGTTATGCTCGATTGTGGGTTCATGCCCCTCGATGACTAGCTTGAGTGACAGAAACATGAGTCTAGGGGATGTGCTGTTGCCACAAGGGGGAAAACAACGGTGCTTGTACTCGCGGGTGCAAGGATTGTTTACTTTACGCAAAGTTCTTTAATGCAGTTGTCTGTTGCTTTGAGTTTACACTATGGGTGGGACTCGCAACTTAATACCAGCGAGATGTTCTGGATAGATATCTCAAGGTGGATGATTAGTAGTAGATGCAGATGGATTTTGGTCTACTTGCCTTGGCGTACCGCCCATGCTTTGAACCTCTACCTTTCTTGCAACATAGTTAGCATTGGTTTGCGCACATAATTCTGTCAATTGCCCAGCTGTAATTCGTTTACCTCACATAGTTGTTTTATCGTCTTTTGGGAGAGAGACATCACTAGTGAACATCATGGGACCCCGGTCCATATTACCATCACTGATCACATCCGCTATTTTACTTTCCGCTTTTACTTACTAGTTGCAGCATACCTATTATCTCTTGCGTTTGATCCTTTGTAAACGACAAGGTCGGAGAGATTGACAACCTCTTTGTACTCGTTGGGAGCAAAGTTATTTGTATCTGTGTGCCGGTCCAAGTTGATTGCTAAGTATCTGGTGCCGTTAGCAGTTGACACCTTCTTAATGAACCTTGGAGTCTCAGGGGAAATCGATCCTTGGTATCTTTGCCAAGGGAAAACTTCCGCTACACTGCATCTCAAACCTTCCACTTGGGGTAACCAACGAGGGGCGAGAAGCCATCAGTTTGCGACCGGCAGGTCAAATGTTTGAACAAACCCCAGTGCGGTCGGCAACCGAGGAAGTTCTCGCACATAGAAACAAAGGCAGAGAGGAAAGCGATGGAGTTGGGCATGAAGTAGTGCAACTGGGCACCAAAGAAAATCAAGAACGCGCGGAAGAAAGGATGCGGGGGCATAGAAAAACCTCGGTCGACGTGGGTAGCGTGGAGGATGCACTCTCCCTCCCGCGGCCGGGGCTCGAGTTCTCCCCCCGGCGCCCGCCAGGAGCCGCGGGCGATCAACCCTTCCTCCTCCAGCTCCTCCAGATCCTCTGCCACGACGGAGGACCGGATCCAATCTCCCTGGATCCAACCAGCGGGGAGTCCGGACCTCGATGACGATCCACTCCGGCCGGATCGCCTCCCCTTCCCCGACGCCGCCTTCTTTGAGCGCTCCTTAGCCGCAGTCTTGTCTTTGCCCATGGCTCGCACGCCGGCGGTCGCTGTAGAGAGAGGCGAGGAGAAGCAAGGGCGCAGCGAAGAAGCAGAGGCGGAAGGAGGAAGATTGGGCGCACAGTGCCCCCCGCTACGGGCTCGGCGCGCCCTTATAGCAGCCCGATCGAGTGGCTGACAGGTGGCCCCGTGTAATCTTATCAATTCCCGCAACAGACGCTGGCGCGATACGTGGCGAAAAAGGCGGCGCGAGGATCGAGGCGTCCCGAGCGCGTCTCTCCGATTGCTGTGGCACATCCCGCCCCGCGCGCTTCCCCAAATTTCGAAAACCCCGCCGAATCCGGCGGCCGAAGGGCAACCAATCTCGTCGAAAACGGCACGCGCTCATGGCGCCCGACGCTTGGCGCAAAGTCCAGTCGACGCAAGAAGCGACTAACTCACTCGGCGGATCCAGAATCGATCAAGGCGACCAAGACACGTCTGAGGATGGCTGCCAAGTTACAAGCTCCGAAACAATCTACCCCAGAGACGTCGAGCCAGAACCAGAGCTTCCCTCAGCACCCTCTTGCTCAAGCCTCAATCCATTCGGGGGCTACTGACGAGGTTACAGACCTAGGGTTGGGTCACGAGCCAGTCCAAGGTACCCCACCCAAGGTACTACCCTAGAAGATCAAAAGACAAAACTTACAGCAGTGGAGGCAGTCGACTGAGACGGTCCAAGAAGACACTCCACTCGACTGAGT
>LR738714.1:129244376-129286443 GCA_902687465.1 Secale cereale
AAGACGACTCAACCCCACTCGACCAATCCAGGGCACTCGACGTCCGAAGGTCAATCATCACTTGGGACAGCAATGGTCCTGTATTTACTCGCCGTAGTAAACACCTTAATTATCCTTTACTGCAGGCGCTACCAGTAACGCCTGCCTTAATGTACATTGAACCCTTGGTAACGTGGGGCATGGCTGGGGTCCTGGCATACTATATAAGCCACCCCCCTCCTCCAGAACAAGGGTTCGCACCTCTGTAACACACATATACACATACCAGTTGACCAAGCCTCCGGGCACCGAGATGTAGGGTTGTTACTTCCTCCGAGAAGGGCCTGAACTCGCAAACACCTTGTGTACAACTTCACCATAGCTAGGGCCTTGTCTCTCCATTCGTACCCCCTACCCTTACTGTCAGACTTAGAACCACGACAGCATGTCCTGGTAAATTTTCATCCATAATGAAGCAATATAAAGTATAGTTGCTTCACAAACTTAAAATATGACCAGAATGAAAGATTTGAAGTTGAGCTCACATGGAAGGATGAAATGACCTCAAATTTGGAGTAGAGCTATGATTTGAACATAGGAAGGATCTGACAAAATTTCAACTCATTTGGATATGCCTAGCTTGAACCTCCTTCACAAAGTTCCTTTCTGAACAGAAACTTTCGAAAATTGCTAAGAAATATTTACTAGGAAAATTGAGTTGAATTTTGTCATGTGGCAATGATATGGATAGGAACGAGTGTTCACAAAGTTTGGGAGCAATTAAGCAAAGATAAATAGCACTTCCTTCACAAAGTGCCATTTAGGGCAGAAGAGGAAAAGGAATATTCGTGATTTTTTTGAACTAGGCAATGAAGGAGTTTGACATATTTGTGGAAGATATGACTCAACCAATTTATGAGAATTATTCGGTAATTTTGGGAGCGACGGAAATATAGGTTGCTTCACAACCTAGGGCTAACAGGGTTGTTCCTTTAATAGAAATAGGATTATTCCCAAGAAAAAGAAATTGAGTTTGGCTAAGATGAAAATGACATGGTATTGGGATGGATTTGAGGTTGACAAGGGTGATCTTCCCAGGTTTCAAGACCACATAGCCTCACAAAAAGAAATCAAAGAAAAATCCATAGAAAATCAAAAGAAAAAGAAAAGGCCAAAATCTAGGGTGTTACAAAGGAGCTAAGGAACATCACCAAGGCCTGGGAGAAGGAAGGAAAGACCACAAGGAAGAATGAGGATGCCAACATGAAGAAGGAAGCAGCTCCCAAGCAAACCCCATGCCCACGGTCCACTCAGAAAGCTACCGTAAGTGAAACAGCACACCGCCGTGCGCACGGGCTCCTAGACCCTGTGTCCATAAGCCTCACCGATGTAGCTACCCCATGCGCATGGGCATGTACCGTGCCTGTCTGTGTCAAAACCAGCGGATCTCAGGTAGGGGGTCCCGAACTATGCGTCTGAGGATCGATGGTAACAGGAGGCTAGGGACACGATGTTTACCCAGGTGCAGGGCCTCTCGATCGAGGTAAAACCCTACTTCCTGCTATATTAATATGAATGAATATGAATACAAGAGTTGATCTACCTCGATATCGTATTGGCCAAACCCTAAAGCCTAGTCTATGAGGATTTGTGTTTCTCTATCAGCCTCTACGGACTAAACCCTCCGGTTTATATACACACCGGAGGGGCCTAGGGTTTGTACATACCAACTTGCAGAGGAAGGAAAGATTACACCCGAACCTAAAGCTTGCCATTATACGAATTCAGGAGTCCTATCCGGATACGAGAGTTGATCTTCGACTATGATCTTCACAGCCCACCAGTCCGGCCCACTAAGAGTTATCTGGCCTCCCGAGGACCCCTCGATCCAGGACTCCCTCAGTAGCCCCTGAACCTGACTTCGATGACGATGAGTTCGGCTTCTGTATTGTCTTTAGCATTGCAAGGCGGGTTCCTTCTTCCGAATATATCCTCTGCAACAAGGTGTATTGCGTTCGGCTCTGCAAGGTTAGTACAACCCTTAGCCTCGAAGACAAGGCTCTTAAAAGAAAATGAATAGTGTGTCTCTACTGACAACTTTTGGTGAAGCGCCGCGTCCATCCCACTAACATATCAAACCGTTTTATTTGGTCCTAGTTTTGGTTTTGAGGTATATCCTCATTGACACGTCCCATTAGAATAGAGATCGTGCCCGCTTACTGTGAGATCCTTATCAATATGACGTGATCACCCACGTCGTGCATTACGCACGACCGCTTTGGGAACCGACGAGGTTTATGGCTAAAGTGGGGGGACGTTCTGTATTCACAGCATTATAAAAGGACACCAATCCCCTTCATCAGCCCCATGCCTTCCTCAAGCTCGAGCTCTCCAATCTCCCTAGCCCCAGCTCTCTCATCTCCTGCGCTCACCGCTCTGCATTCCTCAACCACCGTTTCCTTCCCCAGCAATGGCTGGTTCCGGCAACAGGGGCAAGTGGGAGGCCTCCACGGTCACTGAAAAAACCATGGAAGATCTCAGGAGCGCGGGCTATCTCGCCGCCGATATCGCACACCGAGTCCCTGCCAAGGGTCAGGTGATTCATGTCCCTGAGGCGGGTGAGAGGGTAGTGTTTACTTCTCACTTTGTTAGGGGGCCAGGGTTTCCACTCCACCCCTTTGTTCGGTGTCTGTTGTTCTTCTACGGGCTAGATTTCCATGATCTAGCCCCGAACTTAATCCTTCACATCTCCACTTTCATAGTGGTGTGTGAAGCTTTCCTCCGCATCCCTCCACACTTCGGCCTATGGCTCAAAACCTTCAACGTGAAGTCGAAGGTGGTGGATGGGCAGCACACGGAGTACGGGGGTGCTATGATTAGCAAGCTCCCGAATGCGACTTGGCCCAAAGGGTCATTCGTAGAGACGAATAAGGTCTGGCAGCAGGAGTGGTTCTACATCAGTGAACCCCACAACGCTAAATGGGCGGTGGAGCCTACTTTCAGATCCGGACCCCCAGAGAGGTTGACCTCCTGGACCAAAAAGGGTATGGACTGGGGGTCTCAAACTGAAGTGGCGACACTCCACGTTCGTGTGTTCGGCGTGATCTCCAAGGGGCATCTGCTCTCATCCATGGTCCAGGTAATGCTGACCCGGCTCGTTCTCCCATGCCAAAGACGGGACTCCTCTCTATGGGAGTTCGATACGGTAGGAGATAAGCCGCTGAAGCATCTCTTCGGCTTCACGCACAAAGAGATCTGGAAGCATCTCTTCAAGAGCCAGAAGGAGTGGCCGGCAGAAACCAAGGACGCGGGCTATAGTATCGCGCTCTCCGCCCCAGAGGTAGTAAAAATTCTCGTTGAACATATGCCTTTCCTCTTATTTAACGATAATAGAAATTGGAGTTTTTGCGTGATATACAGGGCTGGACGAAGAAGGCGACCCGTATTAAGTGTCCAGCGCCTTTGCCCGAAGACCCAGAATCGCCTCAACTGACGGTGATGCTGGTCCCGGTGCCATATAAGGCGTCGGTCAAGAAGCCCAAGAAGAAGAGGGAGGGGGCGGAGACAGCCCCCGCCATGCGGACAAGAAGTCCGAGCAGATCAACATTCTCTCCTCCGAAGAGGGGGAGGAAGATGATGAGGAGGAGGAAGAAGAAGAGGAAAAATAAGAAGAGCCCCCTACGCAAGGCGGGGGGAAAGAGGGCAGCCCCTGCCAAAGCAGGCATGGCCGCACCCCGGAGGAAGATGAACCTCGTTGCTAGTTTGGATCGTCCGAGCATAGCTTCGTGGTGAAGCCCAGGGAGAGACCCCTGCCCAAATCGTAATTTTGTCCGGATTAGCTGCTGCACCTTTGCTTGTTTAGCATTTACTTAGTATTTCTCACCTGCTGACCTATAGCCCTCCCGGTGGACACCCTAATGCCTCCTTATTGGAGGGGAACTCTCTAGCGCCCGGAGAGATGGAGAGTGACCCGCCGGCCCGAGCTCCATCGCCCATGATCGGCGGGTTCACCGAAGTGTCCTCCCAGTGGGTGTCCTCCGCCCAAGGAGATGAGGGTGGGGCAGGTGACGGGACGACCGGGGGTAATACCTCGGTCGTTGTTGACCATGGGGAAACAACCCCCATGGAGACTGGAGACGGGGGCCGAACAATCCGGGGCCCTCTCGAACATTGACCCGGAGCCTAGTGCAGCTCCGGGGTCCGAAGACCAGACCCCCCAGGCGAGGGAGGACACGACGGCGCCCGGAGTCAATCCGGAGGCGCGGATGGAGGGAGCACTGCAAAGTGCTTCCATCGTGGAAGAGCACCGCACCGTGATGGGTGCGGTGATGAAGAAGATTCAGTCTGTCAAGGGCATACTGAATGAAGCCTTCAATAACCTGCTAATTGGCTTTGAGGTAAGCAATGTAATGTTCTTTATAGAACTTTATTATTTTTTATGCACATACATAGTCAGTAGCCCCTGATGCTTTGTGTGATTCTGAAGAGAATCGGACAAAGTATCCATAGAATAGCATATTTACAGAGCTGAACTGTTGTGCAGGCTTCACTAGTTGCGGCAACTGCACGAGACGCGGAAGTTGCTGAACTAAACCAGAAGCTCTTGCTGGCCAACGCGGACCTCGACCGCATCAATCAGCGTTTAGATGAAATGCAAGGTATGCGGATTTTAAGAAATTAAGATGTAAAGAAGACTAATTGAGTGAGTATGTTTATAAACTCTGATATGGTATTCTGTTTTACACAGTTGGTGCCACTGAGCTCGAGGCCGTCAAGGGCGAGGTTGCCAAGGCCAAGAAAGAGGCCGAAGCGAACAAGGTAGCTGCTGACAAAGCGGCTGCCGATTAGGAGGCCGAAAAAGCTGAGTGCGAGAAGCACCGGGCTCGGGTGTCCGAAGTCGAGGTCGAGCTCAATGATGCCATTCTCAAATGTGAGGCATTGGAAAAGAAGGCTTTGGAACAGGCATCCGAGCTTACTGCGGCAGTGAAGACTGCCCAGGATGTGCGAGGCAAGGCGCGCAGCGCCTGTGAGAAAATCAAGCAAGCGCGACATATAGCATCTGGTAAGACATTTCTCTTACAGAGCATCTTCGGAGGGCAGAAGTATCATGGGCTGACACGGTTATGGAGTTCTCTTGGCGTGTTTGCTGATCTTCCAAGGAGCAGTGCTGACGCTGCCCAGTACTTCCAAGCCCAGGAGGGGAACGACACGAGAACTTGTTTTAGTCGCATTTCTATGCGCCAATACATCCGGTGCCCCTCAACGACCAGATGAAGCAGCTGGTCGAGCTGCACAACATGGCGGGTTCGGCCATGAAGGACTTAATAGTCCGGCTATGGCCTGCTGATCCAATCCCAAGTAGTTACTTCGGATTGGTGAAGCGGCTCGTCGAGGTGAGTCCGCGGGTCGACGCATTGACGCGTTTGGCCTGCATAGAAGGTGCTCGGATGGCCTTCACTCATGTGAAAATGCACTGGGCGAAGATGAATGCGGGGCACAATACCAGTGCTGGTCCGCCCACCGGCAAGGAGCACCACAAGCCGGAGAAGTACTTCGAGGACGTCGTCGAAGGCGCCCACCTTGTAGAAGGCCAGTGCTCGAAGGACATTATCTTCGAGTAATTGTACCCGGATGTAAAGACTTGGGCTTATGAATCCGATGTATATGACTTTTGCGCTATTTTTATATAATCATCTTTTACCTCCTGTGTGACTGTTTATTTAAATCTGAAAGTTTACAGTCGTCGGCTTCAGACCCCATGTACATAGTACTGGGGTGTTCGGTCATATGCATGTACACTCTTTATCCAATGTCTTGGTTCGTATAGGAGGTGTATGCGGAGCGAACCAGGCAACAGACTATGCGGCGTTATTGCTTTCACTTAGTCGTAGGAGCTTAACATGTGGGGCTAGGTACTAGCCCCTGGTGCAGATATGATATTCCTTACTTAAGGTATCCAATTGCACCTGGTTGGGCAAAAAAACTAATCCTTCGTATAACACGGGGTAGATCTCTATCGATCGTAGTATAAAACTAAGTCATCAGATTGCAGAACAGGTTCTCGCTTATCATGACGGTCAGTTTTCGGCTTTCTCTACTGAGGTACTTGACCGGATGAGCCAGTAGTACAACCGCAGTAGTTCTCCCTTTGCACCCTAGCCGAACAACCGGGAACGTAGGGGTAAGCACAGGAGATGGGCAACCCAACTATTGACCCAAGACATGATTTGGAACTGATGCATATAAGGCAACTCCAGGACGCCGAACACTCCATATAGGTGTTCGGTCTTTTTGACCTATACCGGGCTGAATACAGCCCCTGGTAATGGACCCTTGTTGACAAGGCACATGTGGCAATCTGATTTGGGGAGAGAACGTTTATGGTGAGTGAATAAAACTCCGAACATAATGCGAATAAAGTTGCTCTATTAATATCCCTTTATAGTACGGCGAGCCATAAGCTTACAAATAATACCGATGACTTTCTTGGACATTTTACATGCCAGAAAAGTATATAATAAGAAAGAGAAAAAAGGTTTACACAGGGTCTTAATCTAAAAAGAAACCTTAGCCTGGGTCCCTGCTGCACGTTTGTGCCGTTTCCTCCTCTGTAATGTGTCCTTGAAGGGGTAAGAGTATGATGGTCGTCTGCAAGAAAAAAATACCTGGAAAAGAAAGAGAAATCTAGAGTGGCCATGACAAGACTGGTTCGTTCAATGAACCTAAAAAGATAAGTTTAGAGTCCGAATAGGGTCAAGTCGAACTATGGACTATATGCAGTGTGCCCCTAGCGCCGCCCAAGGGATTTTTAAGGCATAATTATGCACTCGAGGTACATGTGCTATCACCTTATGGGGCAATCGTTGGGAGCGTAGCTGCTAATCTAGCTCAGGTTTATCTGAGCTGCCGCATTGAGGCGTGTGCCGGACACGTTTAGTTATGTCCGCGACTGACAGATTATCCGGCTTGAATAGGCCGTTTTGGAATTCGGCTGCTAAGGCCACAGTGTCCTCCTCCGTACGGAGAGAGCACTCTATATTTCCATTGACCGTGATGACGCCACGTGGTCCGGACATTTTGAGCTTTAGATAAGCATAATACGGGATTGCATGAAAGCGAGCGAAGGCCATTCTGCCGAGTAGAGCGTAATAGCCACTTCAGAATGGAGCTATGTCGAGGATTAACTCTTCGCTTCGAAAGTTATCAGGAGAGCCTAATACGACCTCCAGTGTTAAAGAGCCCGTGCAGCGGGCTTCTATGCCTAGTATCACTCATTTAAAGGTCGTCCTGCTTGGCTTGATTCTTAATGGATTTATCCCCATCTTGCGGACAGTGTCCTGATATATCAGATTAAGACTGATGTTGACGTCCATAAGGACTCGGGTGACATGGTATCCATCGATTATTGGGTTGAGCACTAGGGCAGCCGAACCCCCATGACGAATACTAGTCGGATGATTGATACATCTCCAACGTATCTATAATTTCTTATTGTTCCATGCTATTAATTATGAAGTCTTGGATGTTTAATGGGCTTTATCATTCACTTTTATATCATTTTTGGGACTAACCTACTAACCCAAAGGCCCAGTCCAGATTGCTGTTTTTTGCCTATTTCAGGGTTTTGCAGAAAAAGAATATCAAACGGAGTCCAAACGGAATGAAACCTTCGCGAGAGATATTTTTGGAGAAAATCACGCACGCGGAGCTTGAGAACCACGTCAGGGGATCGAGTGCTTGCCCACGAGGGTGGGGGCGCGCCCCCTTCCTAGGGCGCGCCCCCTACCTCGTGGCCCCCTCAAGCGTCCCCAGTGACCTCCTTCTTCCTTTATAAGTCTACGTACCCAGAACCTCCGTGAACAGAGAGAAAACCCTAATTCCACCGCCGTACCTTCTGTTCCCTTGAAGATCCCATATTGGAGCCTGTTCCGGAGCTCCACCAGAGGGGGATCCATCACGGAGGCCTTCATCATCATCATCATCATCATCATCGCCCTCACCATGAGTTGTGAGTAGTTTACCACAGACCTTCGGGTCCATAGCTAGTATCTAGATGGCTTCTTCTCTCTCTCTGGATCTCAATACAAAGTTCTCCTCGGTCATCGAGGAGATCTATTCGATGTAATCTCTTTTTGTGGTGTGTTTGTCGAGATCCGATGAATTGTGAGTTTATGATCAAGGTTATCTATGAAAGATATTTGGTTCTTCTCTAAACTTTTTATGTGTGCTCATAATATCATTGCAAGTATCTTCGAATTATTGGTTTGGTTTGGCCTACTAGATCTATAGTTCTTGCAATGGAAGAAGTGCTTGCCTTTGGGTTCAATCTTGCAGTGTCCTTTCCCAGTGACAGTAGGGGCAGCAAGGCACATATTGTATTGTTGCCATCGAGGATAAAAAGATGGGGTTTATATCATATTGCTTGAGTTTATCCCTCTACATCATGTCATCTTGCTTAAGGCGTTACTCTGTTCTTATGAACTCAATACACTAGATGCATGCTGGATAGCGGTCGATGTGTGGAGTAATAGTAGTAGATGTAGGTAGGAGTCGGTCTACTTGTCTCGGACATGATGCCTATATACAATGATCATGCCTAGATAGTCTCATAATTATTCTCTTTTCTATCAATTGCTCGACAGTATTTTATTTACCCGCCGTAGAATATCGTTATCATGAGAGAAGCCACTAGAGAAAACTATGGCCCCCGGGTCTATTCTCAACATATCAATCTATATCTACTTTACTTTTACCGCGTTTATTTGTTGTTCTATTAAACTAAAAATACCAAAAATATAAACTATCATCTCTATCAGATCTCACTTTCGTAAGTGACCTTAAAGGGATTGACAACCCCTTATCGCATTGGTTACGAAGTTCTTATTTGTTTGTGCAGGTGCGAGGGACTCGCGCGTGGTCTCCTACTGGATTGATACCTTGGTTCTGAAAAACTGAGGGAAATACTTACGCTACTGTGCTGCATCTCCCTATTCTCTTCGAGGGAATACAACGCAATCTCAAGAGGTAGCAAGAAGAATTTCTCGCGCCGTTGCCGGGGAGGCTTACGCAAAAGTCATATACCAAGTACCTATCACAAACCCTTATCCTTCGCATTACATTTATTTGCCTCTCGTTTTCCTCTCCCCCACTTCACCCTTGCCGTTTTATTTTCCCTTCTTCCGCCGTATGTTTATCGTTCGCTTGCTTTTTGTTTGCTTGTGCGTGTTGGATTGCTTGCTTGTCTGTCATTATGGCTAGTCCCTTATCCGCTCCTTTGTCTCCCGAGTTTGTAGTGCTTCACTTCAAGCAAAAGCAAGGAGAAAATTTGAAAGATGCTTGGTTTAGGATGATGGAATCTTATCGTAAGCGCACCTTAGAGGTGAATTTTAGAATCTTGCTTCGCAATTTTTATGTTGGGTTGAATATGTCTCACAGACAACTCTTGGATTGCGTTGCCAACGGGAATTTTATCGAAGTTGATCCTAGTATCGTGCATGAAATTATACAGGGACTAGTGGGAACACTACCTCCCCAAAAAGTGTCAAATTCAACCCCGGAAGGGACGCAAGTTTTTGAGAAAATTTGCGAAGTAACAAAAATATTACAAAAGTCTCTTGAACCTCTTAAAAGTGTTAGTGGGAATCTCCACCACATGAATATGTTGATTACTCTTTGTAATAAGCGGTTGGATGCTTTAGATCTAAAGATTTCCGAATATGAAGGGAAACGTAAAGAACCTCCCGGATTCGATCTTGACACCATTAAAAGGGTGAAGATCAAAGATGGCAATACGTAGTTTTATCTTGTATCGTGCCTAGCTAGGGGCGTAAAACGATAGCGCTTGTTGGGAGGCAACCCAATTTTATATTTTTTGTTTTTTTTACTTTTAGGGAATAAATATATCATCTAGCCTCTGATTAGATGTGGTTCCATGTTTTGTTTAGTGTTTGTTCCAAGTGGAACCTTTGGGAAGACTTGTGTGAAGTTTATGTGATCTTGCTGTGAAAAACATAATCATTAGCGCTAGCTAAAGTAGTCTTCAGATTTTACTGGACTGTGATTTTTAGTTGATTCTTTTTGCAGATGATTGATAGACAAATTCCTCAAATTTACCAATTTAGTTTGAATTTTTTAGAGTTCCAAAAGTGGGCGAAACCTGCAGATTACTACAGACTGTTCTGTTTTTGACAGATTCTGTTTTTCGTGTGTTGTTTGCTTATTCCGATGCATCTATGAGTAGTATTGGAGGATATGAACCATAGAGAAGTTGGAATACAGTAGGTTTAACACCAATATAAACAAAGAATGAATTCATTTCTGCACCTTTGAGTAGTGGTTTGCTTTCTTATACTAACGGAGCTCACGAGAATTTTTGTCTAAGTTTTGTGTTGTGAAGTTTTCAAGTTTTGAGTATTGCTTTGATCGACTATGGAACAAGGAGTAGCAAAGGACTAAGCTTGGGGATGCCCATGGCACCGCAAGTAAATTCAAGATAATCAAAAGCCTAAGCTTGGGGATGCCCCGGGAAGGCATCCCCTCTTTCGTCTTCATCCATCGGTAACTATACTTGGAGCTATATTTGTATTCGCAACATGTTATGTGTTTTGCTTGGAGCGTCTTGTATAATTTGAGTCTTTGCTTGTTAGTTTGCCACAATCATCGTTTCTGGACACACCTATTTGAGAGAGTTAAATATGGCCTAGAAATTGTTAGAACACTCTATGTGCTTCACTTATACCTTTTGAGTTGAATAGTTTTTTCTCTAGTGCTTCACTTACATCTTTTAGAGCATGGTGGTGGTAATATTTTGTAGAAATTGTTGAACTCTCATGCTTCACTTATATCCTTTTGAGAGTCTATTAAAACAGCATGGTAATGTGTTTAGGCTAAAGAAACTAGTCTTCACATGATAAACATCCAATGTCAATGTAGTAAAAAAATCACACCAAGTGCATTGAATAGAATGAGATGTTGGATGCTTGATAATTGTTTTAAGATATGAGGATAGTGATATTAGAGTCATGCTAGTGGAGTTATTATGAAATTGAGAAATACTTGTGTTAAGGTTAGTGATTCCCGTATCATGCACGTATGGTGAACCGCTGTGTGACGAAGTTGGAGCATGAGGTATTTGTAGAGTGCCAACCTTTGTGTGGAGGTCGGGGGCGCGCGATGGTTAACTCCTACCAACCTCCCCCCTAGGAGCATGCGTTGATTGTTTGTTTTGATGACTCGTAGATTTTTGCAATAAGTATATGAGTTCTTATGACTAATGTTGAGTCCATGGATTATACGCACTCTCACCTTTCCACCATTGCTAGCCTCTCTTGTACCGCGCAACTTTCGCCGGTGCCATAAACCCACTATATATCCTTCCTCAAAACAGCCACCATATTGTTCCTCAAAACAGCCACCATACCTACTTATCATGGCATTTCCATGCCATTCCGAGATATATTGCCATGCAACTTTCCACCGTTCCGTTCATATGAAACGCATCATATTGTCATATTGCCATTGCATGATCATGTAGTTGACATTGTATTTGTGGCAAAGCCACCATGCATAATTTTTATACATGTCACTCTTGTTTCATTGCACATACCGGTACACCGCCGGAGGCATTCATATAGAGTCATACTTTGTTGTTGTAGTATCGAGTTGTAATATCGAGTTGTAACGAAAGTGTGATGATCATCATTATTAGAGCATTGTCCCATGGGAGGAAAGGCTAAATCTATAAAGCCCTTCCGCAAAAAAAGGCCAAAAAAGGAAAAGAAAAAAAAGAAAAAGGGACAATTGCTACTATCTTTTTCCACACTTGTGCTTCAAAGTAGCACCATGTTCTTCATTGTAGAGAGTCTCCTGTTTAGTCACTTTCATATACTAGTGGGAATTTTCATTATAGAACTTGTCTTGTATATTCCAACGATGGGCTTCCTCAAATGCCCTAGGTCTTCGTGAGCAAGCAAGTTGGATGCACACCCACTAGTTTCTTTTTTTGAGCTTTCATTCATATTTAGCTCTAGTGCATCCGTTGCAGGGCAATCCCTACTCACTCACATTGATATCTATTGATGGGCATCTCCATAGCCCGTTGATACGCCTAGTCGATGTGAGACCATCTCCCTCCTTTTTTTTCTTCTCCACAACCACCTCTATTCCACCCATAGTGCTATATCCATGGCTCACACTCATGTATTGCGTGAAAGTTGAAAGGTTTGAAAAGATAGAGTATGAAAACAAATGCTTGGATGAAATCGGGGTTGTGCATAATATGAATATTTTGTGTGATGAAGAGGGAGCATAGCCAGACTATATGATTTTGTAGGGATAACTTTCTTTAGCCATAGTATTTTGAGAAGACATGATTGCTTTGTTAGTATGCTTGAAGTATTGTTATTTCTTATGTCAATATAGACTTTTATCTTGAATCTTTCAGATCTAAACATTCATGCCACAATTAAGAAAATTACATTGAAAAACTATATTGGTTAGCATTCCACATCAAAAATTCTTTCTTTATCATTTACCTACTCGAGGACGAGCAGGAATTAAGCCTCGGGATGCTTGATACGTCTCCAACGTATCTATAATTTTTTATTGTTCCGTGCTATTATTTATGAAGTCTTGGATGTTTAATGGGATTTATATTTCACTTTTATATCATTTTTGGGACTAACCTACTAACCCAAAGGCCCAGTCCAGATTGCTGTTTTTTGCCTGTTTCAGGGTTTTGCAGAAAAAGAATATCAAACAGAGTCCAAGCGGAATGAAACCTTCGCAAGAGATATTTTTGGAGAAAATCACGCATGCGGAGCTTGAGAACCACGTCAGGGTATCGAGAGCTGGCCCACGAGGGTGGGGGCGCCCCCCTTGCCAGGGCGCACCCGTCCCTCGTGGCCCCCTCGAGCGTCCCCCAGTGCCCTCCTTCTTCCTATATAAGTCTACGTACCCTCGAACCTCCGTGAACAAAGAGAAAACCCTAATTCCACCGCCGTACCTTCTGTTCCCGTGAAGATCCCATCTTGGAGCCTGTTTCGGAGCTCCACCGGAGGGGGATCCATCACGGAGGCCTTCATCATCATCATCATTGCCCTCACCATGAGTTGTGAGTAGTTTACCACAGACCTTCGGGTCCATAGCTAGTATCTAGATGGCTTCTTCTCTCTCTCTGGTTCTCAATACAAAGTTCTCCTCGGTCATCGAGGAGATCTATTCGATGTAATCTCTTTTTGCGGTGTGTTTGTCGAGATCCGATGAATTGTGAGTTTATGATCAAGGTTATCTATGAAAGATATTTGGTTCTTCTCTGAACTTTTTATGTGTGCTCATAATATCCTTGCAAGTCTCTTCGAATTATTGGTTTGGTTTGGCCTACTAGATCTATAGTTCTTGCAATGGGAGATGTGCTTGGCTTTGGGTTCAATCTTGCGGTGTCCTTTCCCAATGACAGTAGGGGCATCAAGGCATGTATTGTATTGTTGCCATCGAGGATAAAAAGATGGGGTTTATATCATATTGCTTGAGTTTATCCCTCTACATCATGTCATCTTGCTTAAGGCGTTACTCTGTTCTTATGAACTCAATACACTAGATGCATGCTGGATAGCGGTCGATGTGTGGAGTAATAGTAGTAGATGCAGGCAGGAGTCGGTCTACTTGTGAAAGTGCAACTAATCCCCGGGTGGTTTTGGTAATTAATAACAACATATATATCATTGAACTAATATTATCTTGAGAATCATTTCAGAAAAGTTCGATGATATGGGTATGGAAATGTCTGAAGAAGTGGACCCCTCAAAATGCTAAGACAAGCATTGGCAAAAGCTCAAGACTCTATTTTTGGTTTAGTGATCAAAGATCACATTGAGTCCATAGGAAAAGCCAATACTATTAAAAGGGGATGAGGTTGTGTTAATGTTCTTGTTGCTCAAGTGCTTGGTGATCTAACTCCCTCAACTATCAGCACTATTCACTACTTAACACACACCCATAAGTAATCTCGGTCACACCGATTTCTCCAACTCAGTCCCACCGAGATGAACCACTTCAGTTGTTTCTCCAAACCCTAGCTTCTCGGTCAAACCGATTCTGAGTTTCGGTCTCACCGAAAAAGGGCTGCCAACCTTTTGTGGTCAGTTGACATCAATTCGGAATATCCGAGTTTATGTTTTCGGTCTCACCGAAATGGCAAACCCTAACCTTTGACTCACTTCGGTCTCACCGAGATGGTATTTTCGGTCCCACCGAAAATCCCAACGTTCACTATATTTGAACTTTCGGTCTGACCGAGTTTTAACTTCGGTCTCACCGAGATTGGTCAAATGTGTGTGTAACGGTTGGATTTTGTGTGGAGGCTATATATACCCCTCCACCCCCTCCTCATTCGTAAGGAGAGCCATCAGAAAGTACCACCACTTCTACCATACACTTTCTGAGAAGTGAACCACCTACCCTTGTGTTGAGATCAAGCCATTCCATTCCTACCATATGAAACTTGATCTCTAGCCTTCCCAAGTTGCTTTCCACTCAAATCTTTCTTCCACCACAGCCATATCAGTGAGGAGAGTTGAGTGTTGGGGAGTTTATCACCTGAAGCACAAGAGCAAGGAGTTCATCATCATCAACACCGTCTATTACCTTTTGGGGGGTGGTGCCTCCTAGATTGGTTAGGTGTCGCTTGGGAGCCTCCGTCTTGATGATGTGGAGTTGAACCAAGAAGTTTGTAAGGGCAAGGAGATCGCCTACTTCGTGAAGATCTACCCCGAGTAAGGCTAGTCCTCCGTGGGCGTAGGCCGTGATGGAATAGACAAGGTTGCTTCTTCGTGGACCCTTCATGGGTGGAGCCCTCCGTGGACTCGCGCAGCCGTTACCCTCCGTGGGTTGAAGTCTCCATCAACGTGGATGTACGATAGCACCACCTATCGGAACCACGACAAAAATCTCCGTGTCACCAAACTGCGTTTGATCTTCTCCACCTCTCTTTTACATGTGCAATTTACTTTCCGCTGCATATACTCTAGAATTGCATGTGTAGGGTGTTACTTGAACTGATCTTGTTTGTGAAACTGCCAAAAACATTGCATGATCTAAAGGCAGATTTTTTATATTGTCAAGTAGTCTAATCACCCCCCCTCTAGACCTACTTTCGATCCTACAAGTGGTATCAGAGCTTTGGTCTCCATTGCCTTGGTTTCCATTGCATTGGACTCTATAAGCTTGGTTTCACAACCTAGGAGAGTATGGCGTCTAGTGAGGGTAATTATCGTAGAGGTCCTTACTTTGATGGTACAAATTTTGCTAGTTGGAAGCATAAAATGAAAATGCATATTCTTGGTCATAACCCAGCCGCATGGGGCATTATTTGCGTTGGCATGCAAGGTGACTTCTTTGAAGAAGGAAAAGTTCCGGATCGCGAAGCTACACCCGAAGAATTGAAGATGTTGCAAAACAATGCTCAAGCTTGTGACATTCTCTTCAATGCTTTGTGTCCCGAAGAGTTCAACAAAATCAGCCGTCTTGAGAATGCTAAAGAGATTTGGGATACTTTGGTTGAAATGCACGAGGGTACTGAATCTGTGAAGGAATCAAAGCTAGATATTCTTCAAGGTCAACTTGACAAGTTCAAGATGAAGGATGGTGAAGGAGTCGCTGAAATGTACTCTAGGCTTGCTCTCATCACAAATGAGATTGCTGGCTTAGGAAGCGAAGAAATGACCGATCGATTCATCATTAAGAAGATTCTCAGAGCTTTGGATGGAAAGTATGACACCGTGTGCACTTTGATCCAAATGATGCCAAACTACAAGACTCTCAAGCCAACTGAAGTCATTGGAAGGATTGTTGCTCATGAGATGACACTTAAGGATAAGGAAGAGCTTCACAACAAGTCAAGTGGTGCTTACAAAGCTACAAGTGATGCTCCTACTACCTCAAGTGACAAGTTAGTTTCCAATGAAGACATAAGCCTAATGGTCAGGAACTTCAACAAGTTCTACAAGAATAGAGGCAAAGAAAGAAGCTCAAAGTCTAGATCATATGATGGAAAGAGATCTTCTAGTCGTGATCGAAACTGCTACAATTGTGGAAGACCCGGACACTTCTCAAATGAGTGTACGGCTCCCCACAAGAGAAGAGAAGAGTCTCCAAGAAGAAAAGCAAGAGATGAGTCACCTCGGAGAGAGAGAAGGAGTAGAGATGATCGTTATGAACGAAGACCTTCTCGGAGAAGCAAGGATTCGGAGAGGAAAGACAAGTCATCAAGGAGCTACACAAGAAGAAGACATCAAGCTCATGTTGGTGAATGGGTCTCTGGCTCCGACTCTGACAGTCAATCCGATGGAAGCTATCACTCCGACTCCGACTATAGTCAAGATGAAGGTGTTGCCGGACTTGCACTCGTATCCTCCAACTCCAACTCCTACGACTTATTTGATTCACCAAATGAGGGAATTGGAAGATGCTTCATGGCTAAAGGCCCCAAGGTAACACACCCTGAATTCATTGACTTTGATAGTGATGAGGATGACTTGCTTGGTGAAGATGAACTCTTGCATGATAAATCTAGTGAGCTTAGTAATGATGAAAATGCTAGTAGTCTTTATAGTCGAGAAGAGTCGAATGACAATGCTATGAAGGAGATTGAGCGTCTAACTAAAGAACTAAACACTCTTAAGTTAGCTCATGAAACAACTCAAGAAGATCATAGAGAGCTCCTAAGATCTCATGAGAAGCTACGCTTCGAGAAGCTCACTCTAGAGCAAGAACATGAGTTTCTAAAAGCGATCAATGACGATCTTCGAAAGAAGAGTTCTTCATATCTTGCCAAACGACTTCTCTTGTCTAATTTCTTGCCACCTATTAAGACTAAGCATGACAAGCATAAGAAAAATTCTTCCTCTAGTAGTAACAATAACAATGTTAAATCTAATGTTGTTACTTCTAGTAGTTCTCTTGATTCCACTAACAATGTTTCAAGCCAAGTTACACTTGAGCAAGAAAATAGCTTATTGAAGGAAATCATAGAGAAAGGTGTCTACAAGAGTCTTGCCGGAAGCAAGAACTTTGAGGACATTGTTCGCAAACAAGGAAGACACCGGAAGAATCAAGGGATTGGTTTTGAGCGAAAGTTCAACGCCAAAGGTGTTGAGTGGGAAGAAGGTCAATATCCTACTCCACAGTTTGTTTCACAAAAGGAGAAGTATGATCCTACTTCTTCCAATGTGGAACAAGCTCAAGACGACCTTCCACCACAAGACCACAAGCTAAAGGCCAAGGACAAGCTTCAAGAGGAGATTGATGCATTCATTGAAGCACCTCAAGCCATGGTCAAGTGGGTTCCCAAGGACACATCAAGTTCTACTTCGTCAAGCTCAACTACAACACCAAGGATTCCCATCAAGATGATGTGGATCCCAAAGAAGAAGAACTAGTAGGTTCTTGAGGGTGACTCCGCCAACAAACTTCACTCATATTCATTTTGGCAAGAACTTGTGCAATCAACTTCCACATCATGCACTTGTTCATGGAGTCACAAACCCTCTTGTTGGTAAGTCAAGGGACAAGGTAATCATTGCTTTCATGGACATCATCTTTTGTGTACTTCACTCTATGTCCATGGATATTCTTGTTTGTTCCTTGTGGGACTAACCCATGTAGGTATTGAAAGTGCCCTAATCCAAAGGATTGCTCCTAACTCTTGATAGTCTACATCAACATTGAGCATCCACATCTTCAACATCTACATGAAGTCTTCTACGACAACCCAAGGTTAGTTTGACCCTTTAAAAGGGGTTCTCACATCTAGGGGGAGCTTTGCTCTAAAAAATGAGCTAAAAGCATCTCCAAATGATGTGAACACATAAATGCTTTATGTAAAAGTGGTAACCCCACTTGTGCTTAAACGATGAGTATGACCTATGATCAAATGTTCTCATTTGACTCCTAAGTCAATATACTCATATATAGATGACCTAGTCATCGACAAATTGTGTGCTAGTAGCTAGAGTTTTGGTTGTGCATGTTTGACACATATTTCAGTTGCTATCTTATTGTGTGAGCATGTTGGATGCATGACTTTATCCATTCAAGGACATCCATTTGTTGTTTTGATTGTTTTGGTTTCCTTTTCTGGCCAAATGGATGAACAAGAATGCCTAAGCACTTTCCCTAGCTATCTATGCTATCTTGTCTCAAAATTCTATTCATGCTTATATCACAACTTTGAACAAGTCTTTTTCGGACAGTCCGAGTGAGGAGCACTCGGAACCACCGATTCGTCTAAGGCTGACTTCCAAAACCTTCTAAGTCTATTTCGGTCTGACCGGCTTCTCAATCTCGGTCCAACCGAAACACTTAGATTGATCTAGGTTTCATCTCGGTGAAACCGAGTTCAAAATCTCGGTCTGACCGATATGTGTAACTGCACAGCAGAAATACATCTCGGTGAAACCGAGTTTTTCAACTCGGTCCCACCGACAGTACGGGGTTATATATACTGAGGGCTGCGCGCGATCTATTCCTTTCAAACCGTTCGCCCTCCAAGACCCCTGCTGCCGCCGCCCTGATCTAAGGATCGTCGCCTTCGTCGCCTGTGTGCCCTTGCCGCAGGTCTCCGCCGCCGTCAACGGTAATCTTCTCCTCCGTTGCCGCCGTAGAGGGACACCACCAAGTTAGGGTGTGTCCCAATCCCTATTCATGCTCCACTTCTGATTCTTGCATGATAGGACTGCCCTGATTCAATCCACGTTTGATATGTTCCCAATACATTGTTCAGATCGTTTAGTTTCGAGGAAAATTCTTAGGTTTAGGTTTCCACGGAATGCATCTCGGTGAAGCCGATTCCTGAAACTCGGACTGACCGATTTGGTCTCTGACCATTGCACTACATAGCTCGGTCTGACCGAGTTGTGAAAATCGGAATGTCCGAATTGAAGTTTCTGTGAAACCCTAAGTTTTCGGTAGGACCGAAACCCATTTCGGTCTGACCGAAAATGGTGTGTAGGTTCTGTTGAACACTTCGGTTACACCGAAACTTGAAATCGGTTTGACCGAAATACATTCTGTGAAAACTCAAAACTAAGTTTTTAACTCATTTTTTTTTTTGCAAAAACTTCTGCAGTTGTGATAACTCTTCTACTCTGCCTATACCTTATCTATTCACAGGTTTTTTCAGCCATGTCAGATGTCAGTGACAGCCAGAACAGGTCTGAGTCACCGTTTGCTGAGATTCCAGAGGCAGGTACAAGTCCTGAGGCTAGCAGCTCTAGTGATGATGGTGAGAGGAGCACCCCTAGTGGTCTGCCTCCTGCTGCTACGAGAACCAGGAAGAAGAGAACTTCTGATTCTGAGGATTCCGACTTTGTTGCTGAGGAAGTTACCTCCAAGCCAAAGAGGCAAGTGGTTGCCAAAGAGCTCCAAGGGCAGCAGCCAAAGAAAGGCACGAGCAAAGTGAAGCAGTCTGCAGTTGCCAAGAAGCTCAACTTGGAAGAGCCTGCTCCAAGTAAGGTGAAGAAGACTTCCAAGAGGAAGAGAGTTGTTTATGCTGAACCTCAAGTTGATGCTGCTGAAGAAGAAGAAGAAGAAGATGCACCCCAGCCTCCTCCTCAGAAAGCTAAGTTCATGGGTGATGCTATTCGGGCTCAAGCCTCCTCCAAGCCCAAGAAGCCTGCTCCAGCTAAGGCAGCTCCAGCCAAGCCCAAGAGGACAACCAGAAGCATTCCAGCTTCTGAGAAGAACAAAGGTGAGATGCCACCTTCTGAGTCAGATGAAGAGCATGTGTTGCTCAAGCTCCGTCCCAAGTTGCCACTCCACAATGATGCTCATCCTCAAGCTGAGGATATGAAGGCAAGAAAGGACAAAGGTCTCAGGCTATGGAGACAGTCTGATCCATATGCCGTAAGAAGAAGGACTGCTGTGGACCCCAGATTCCACACCAGAGAGCAGCAGGATTTCTATGAGACTGTGCTAATGGATAAGAAGCCCATTGTTGCTGACACCAGGTATGTTGACTGGAAGTACATTGACAGCAGAGAGCATCGGGACTTCTTTCCCCATGTGCATGAGAGCTTTACTGCATGTGGAGTTGCTAATTTTGTGGGTCAAGAACTGACAGCCTGGAATGACGAGATGATCATGCAGTTCTATGCCACAGCCCATTTCTATCCTGATGGAAAGATCACCTGGATGACTGAAGGTCAACGGTTTTCTTCAACTGTTGCAGAATGGGCAGAACTTCTGAACGCTCCAGTGCAGAGAGAGGACGACATTGATGTCTATGGGATTCCTAAGAAGAGTCATGATTCCATGAAGAATATGTACAAGGAGATCCCAGCTGCTGATTTGGAAGGATGGAAGCTCGGCTCAGTGTATTATCTCCAGGCAGGTCTGACCACCACCAACACTATTCTGAGGCATACTTTGATGCCTAAGTCAGGTGACCACCGGATGATACGAGGCTATTCTATCAACATGCTGCACATTCTCGATGAGAAGGCACCTTTTAAGGTGATGGACTTGATGGTAGAGACCATTAAGAGGACTGCAGCTGACCAGAAGAGGTCATGTGGGTTTGCTCCGCAGATACAGATGCTCATCAACGCCAAGTTTGGCACGGGCAAATTCATGTTGGATAGGAAGCACTTGCCACTGCAGCCAGAGCATGAGGACAACGTAGTTGTGATGGATGAAGAGGATCCCACCTCAGTTGAAGGGCAAGCCAAGATCGAAGCTGCAAAGAAAGCCAAAGCTGACAGAGAGGCAGCAGCAGCAGCAGCTAAGCCAAAGAGCTTTGGAGAGCAAATCCTTGAAGCAACCCAGAGAATTGAACAACGCCTGGCCAGCATTGAGCAATCTCAGGAGAGCCTTGAGAGGATTGTCGAGGACAAGATCCACGCTCTAGACGTGAAGCTGACTGAGATTCAGGTGTCTGTCAACAAGCTTGAGGCAGACATGGAGGAGACTAGGCAAGAGAGAGCAGAGCTTATGCAGGATGATATAGTCCAGGACTCTCATCGCCAGACTGCTCCGGTTCCCAGAGGATCCAGGTCTGCAGCTATCCCAGTTACTTCAGCTCCAGCCACAGCTCCAGCTCCAGCATCCACTCCTCCAGCGCAGACATCAGCAGAAGTCTTCGCCGACGCAGCTATCTCTACACCGACATCTACCCAGACGGGAGCAGCCAGCCGAGCCCGTAGTGACGCTTAGCTCTATACCTTTTCGAACTTTTTTGGTAACTTGTTGCCAAAGGGGGAGAAATTGTTATAGATCATAGGGCTTCGAGAGAGAGAGTGCTCTTTCGTCTTTTCGTTCTTTTGCCGGTTTTCCCTGTGATACATTGGTTTCTTTTGGTTCCAGATACTTTATGTGTGCTTGCTACTACGTTTGATGCTACCTTAATGAGTGCTTAGTCATACTATGCCGTAATGTGTGCTTATTGCTTATCATATGCTATTCCTTTTTGTATGGCTATTTACTCTTGTCTTGGTGATTAAGTGCATGTTATTCATTCTTATCATTTTGTGCGCTCCACCAAGATGTATGTGACATTGAAGAGTGACCCATAATCCTAATCGATTGTGCATTTGCATTCAAACGCAAATTTTAAATAATGCACAAATTTAGGGGGAGCTCTTGTTTATCACATACTTCTCAAAGCGACGATATCATTCATTGATTATACCTTTTGTCGAAGCTTTGATCTATATGTTGTCATCAATTACCAAAAAGGGGGAGATTGAAAGTGCAACTAATCCCCGGGTGGTTTTGGTAATTAATAACAACATATATATCATTGAACTAATATTATCTTGAGAATCATTTCAGAGAAGTTCGATGATGTGGGTATGGAAATGTCTGAAGAAGTGGACCCCTCAAAATGCTAAGACAAGCATTGGCAAAAGCTCAAGACTCCTTTTTGGTTTAGTGATCAAAGATCACATTGAGTCCATAGGAAAGCCAATACTATTAAAAGGGGATGAGGTTGTGTTAATGTTCTTGTTGCTCAAGTGCTTGGTGATCTAACTCCCTCAACTATCAGCACTATTCACTACTTAACACACACCCATAATTAATCTCGGTCACACCGATTTCTCCAACTCAGTCCCACCGAGATGAACCACTTCAGTTGTTTCTCCAAACCCTAGCTTCTCGGTCAAACCGATTCTGAGTTTCGGTCTCACCGAAAAAGGGCTGCCAACCTTCTGTGATCAGTTGACATCAATTCGGAATATCCGAGTTTATATTTTCGGTCTCACCGAAATGGCAAACCCTAACCTTTGACTCACTTCGGTCTCACCGAGATGGTATTTTCGGTCCCACCGAAAATCCCAACGTTCACTATATTTGAACTTTCGGTCTGACCGAGTTTTAACTTCGGTCTCACCGAGATTGGTCAAATGTGTGTGTAACGGTTGGATTTTGTGTGGAGGCTATATATACCCCTCCACCCCCTCCTCATTCGTGAGGAGAGCCATCAGAAAGTACCACCACTTCTACTATACACTTTCTGAGAAGTGAACCACCTACCCTTGTGTTGAGATCAAGCCATTCCATTCCTACCATATGAAACTTGATCTCTAGCCTTCCCAAGTTGCTTTCCACTCAAATCTTTCTTCCACCACAGCCATATCAGTGAGGAGAGTTGAGTGTTGGGGAGTTTATCACTTGAAGCACAAGAGCAAGGAGTTCATCATCATCAACACCGTCTATTACCTTTTGGGGGGTGGTGCCTCCTAGATTGGTTAGGTGTCGCTTGGGTGCCTCCGTCTTGATGATGTGGAGTTGAACCAAGATGTTTGTAAGGGCAAGGAGATCGCCTACTTCGTGAAGATCTACCCCGAGTAAGGCTAGTCCTCCGTGGGCGTAGGCCGTGATGGAATAGACAAGGTTGCTTCTTCGTGGACCCTTCGTGGGTGGAGCCCTCCGTGGACTCGCGCAGCCGTTACCCTCCGTGGGTTGAAGTCTCCATCAACGTGGATGTACGATAGCACCACCTATCGGAACCACGACAAAAATCTCCGTGTCACCAAACTGCGTTTGATCTTCTCCACCTCTCTTTTACATGTGCAATTTACTTTCCGCTGCATATACTCTAGAATTGCATGTGTAGGGTGTTACTTGAACTGATCTTGTTTGTGAAACTGCCAAAAACATTGCATGATCTAAAGGCAGATTTTTTATATTGTCAAGTAGTCTAATCACCCCCCCTCTAGACCTACTTTCGATCCTACAACTTGTCTCAGACGTGATGCCTATATACAATGATCATGCCTAGATAGTCTCATAATTATTCGCTTTTCCATCAATTGCTCGACAGTAATTTTTTTACCCACCGTAGAATATCGATATCATGAGAGAAGCCACTAGAGAAAACTATGGCCCCCGGGTCTATTCTCAACATATCAATCTACATCTACTTTACTTTTACCGCTTTTATTTGTTGTTCTATTAAACTAAAAATACCAAAAATATAAACTACCATCTCTATCAGATCTCACTTTCGTAAGTGACCGTAAAGGGATTGACAACCCCTTATCGCGTTAGCTGCGAAGTTCTTATTTGTTTGTGCAGGTGCGAGGGACTCGCGCGTGGTCTCCTACTGGATTGATACCTTGGTTCTCAAAAACTGAGGGAAATACTTACACTACTGTGCTGCATCTCCCTTTCCTCTTCGAGGGAATACAACGCAAGCTCAAGAGATAGCAACGATCCCTGCGATCGAAAGTGATCGGACAGGCCGACCATGGGTTGAATTTGGGGGCAACAGGCTCAACGGCGTAGACATCTCGGAGTGCGCTCTTGCGCTCCCTTTTTGTGATATGAGTGGCATATATCATGTTCTCTGTTTTAACCTTCGGTAGAAATTTCTTCTTTCCCCCTATATTCAGCTGGCGAGGTTCGTCCTTGTCTTCGCTCTGAGGCTCCTTCTCCTTGTGTTCGGCATTGATCTTGCCGGCCTACTTGAAGACCCAACAATTACGGTTGGTATGGTTTGCAGGTTTCTCTGGGGTGCCATGGATTTGGCAGGGCGTATCTAATATTTTTTCCAGACTAGATGGTCCATCTTTGTTGCCTTTAAATGGCTTCTTCCGTTGACCGGGTCTGGAGCCGATGAATCCGGCGTTTACCGCTGTATCATCTGGGCTTCCAGCATTGTTTCGACGTTTGTTTTTGTTACGTCGTGGCTTTCCATTGTCGTCCCTGACTTCAGATGTTCCAGGGTCACTGGTACTACTACGAGCCAACCAGCTATCCCCACTCGCACAAAAGCGAGTCATGAGTGTAGTCAGGGCTGCCATTGTCCTCGGCTTTTCCTGTCCAATGTGTCTGGCTAGCCATTCGTCACAGACACTGTGCTTGAATGCCGCTAAGGCTTCAGCGTCCGGACAGTCGACGATTTGGTTCTTGTTAGTGACAAATCGATTCCAAAGCTTGCAGGCTGAATCCCCGCGTTGTTGTATGATGTGACTTAGATCGTCAGCGTTCGTGGGCCGGACATAGGTCCTTTGAAAATTGGCCAGAAAAGCGTCCTCAAGTTCTTCCCAACTCCCAATGGAGTTCTCTAGGAGGCTGTTTAGCCAGTGCCGAGCTGGTCCTTTCAGCTTGAGGGGTAAATATTTAATGGCATGGAGATCATCTCCCCGAGCCATGTGGATGTGAAGAATAATGTCTTCTATCCAGACGGCAGAATCTGTCGTTCCATCGTACGCTTCGATGTTCACGGATTTAAACCCTTCTGGAAAATCATGGTCCAGCACCTCATCGGTGAAGCACAGAGGGTGTGTGGCGCCTCTATATTTTGCTATGTCATGGCATATGTCCGATGGTTGTGATGTTTGGTATTGACCCTGAACTGGTATATTATCGGTGTGATTGGCTTGATAGCCGCCGTCCCGTGCGGGGGCCCGGTCTCTAGGTCTGTATATAGACCTAGTCTTGCTAGCTTTTTTGATTAGGTCCTCACGTAGATCGTGTTTCCGGACTTGAGCCGCATCCTCCTTTCCTTTACGGGGTGGTGGTGCGGGCTTGTGTACGTCGTTGCTAGCAACTCTGTCCCGTCCGCGAGGTGGTCGGTCCGGCTTATCGGCGGTGTTATTCTTCGGCGGTATGGGCGCAGTGGCCTCATCGTCAAATTCAGGCAGCAGTTTACGCTTGGGATAGCCTTTGGTTTGACCGTTGTGGCCATGATTTTGTTCGGCGTCTAGCACCTCGTTCCATCTATCATTGAGCGTGTCCTGTGCGGCTCTAAGCCGTCTCTGCTGCTTTTTCGGGCTCCTTGCGGTGGCAATAAGCCTGCGATGGAAGCGCTTTTGTTCTGAGGGTTCTTCTGGGACGATGTATTCCTCGTCGCCTAGGCTAACTTATTCTTCGGAGACAGGTTCATAATTACTGTCTTCGGCATCGCTCTCATCGGACAGCGACTTCGGACTCTGTTCGTCGTCCTCTCGCTCCTCCTGCTCCATCGTTGATCTACGAGGAGGCCTTCAGTGTTGGGGCGAAGCGCAAAGCCGCCGAACATGGAGAGCTGTCCGGGAGGGAAGATTCCCTCAGTGTCGCTGTTGTTGTTGATGACGCGATCCATCAATCCTTCGATCAACGACATAGTGGAACTCTCAATGAAAGCACCAGTGTCGGTGTCAAAAACGGCGGATCTCGGGTAGGGGGTCCCGAAATATGCGTCTGAGGATCGATGGTAACAAGAGGTTGGGGGACACGATGTTTACCCAGGTTCAGGCCCTCTCGATCGAGGTAAAACCCTAGTTCCTGCTATATTAATATGAATGAATATGAATACAAGAGTTGATCTACCTCGAGATCGTATTGGCTAAACCCTAAAGCCTAGCCTATGAGGATTTGTGTTTCTCTATCAGCCTCTATGGACTAAACCCTTCGGTTTATATACACACCAGAGGGGCCTAGGGTTTGTACATACCAACTTGCAGAGGAAGGAAAGATTACACCCGAACCTAAAAGTTGCCATTATACGAATTCAGGAGTCCTATCCGGATACGAGAGTTGATCTTCGAATATGATCTTCACAGCCCACCAGTCCGGCCCACCAAGAGTTATTTGGCCTCCCGAGGACCCCTCGATCCAGGACTCCCTCAGTGCCCATGGGGCCTACTTAGCCCGTGCACACGGCTCTCCCAGGATTTGGTCTTGGAGTTCATGTTTTGCCTTCCAACTCTTCCCTCACCTCCAGTCACTTATATATTCTGTGCCTAAGACATTTGTTAGGGTTAGCAAAGTGTATGGTACTATCTAGAGGGATCTTTGCTCATCTACCACTCCTACAGGAGATCAAGACCTCCTAGAAGATGATCCCTAGTGGATATCAAGACCCCTTCTAGGGAAGGATCTATCTAGATCAGCAAGACCTCATTTCCTCTTGGATTTAAGAACTTACCTTTGTGCTTGTTTGCCTTTGATTGTTCATGTTGTACTTGTAGTTCTCATATATGATATTCTAGTGGAAGTGTGATTTAGTTTTTTTTGAGTGAATTCCTCTTGTTGTTCCTATTTGTTCATCCCTTTTCCCCTCCAAGTGTGAAAAAGATCTCCAACTAGGGTTCCACCCTACAACACTTTACATCAGAGTTCCTCATGAGCTACTGGGACATTATCAAGGAGGACATACCTGGCTCCTTTAGCAAATTCTACTCCCTCAACCCATGCGGCTTCCAAATATCAACGAGGTGTATATCACCTCCCTCCCTAAGCGTGCCGGTGCCGAGTCCCTCTTCAAATTCTAGCCCATTAGCCTGATTCACTTAATGGTGAAGCTCTTTGTTAAAGCTCTTTCTCTTAGTCTTGCGTTGCGCCTTAGCGAGATGGTTTCGATGAACCAGAGTGCTTTCATCTCTGGCCTCAGCATTCACGATAACTTCTTGCTTGTCCATCAGACTACGGGTATCCTCCACAACCTCAAGGTCCCTAGGGTCATGCTCAAGCTTGACATCGTGAGGGCTTTCGACTCGATATCTTGGCCTTTCTCCTCGAGACCCGTCGACACCTTGGATTTGGCACACGTTGAGAGAATGAGTGTCCATCTAGCTCACTATGGCCTCCACTCGTGTGCTCGTCAATGGCGTCCCCGGGCACCCCATTCCTTATGCACAATGTTTGACGCATACATCCTGGGAGAAATACTATATCAAGGATGACTATCTAATGAGAGCTAACGAACTATGTATTCCCGAGTCTTCTCTTCATTTGTTTCTTTTGCAAGAAGCTCATCGAGGAGGACTTATGGGACACTTTGGACGTGACAAGACATTCACTATGCTCTCCAAGAACTACTTTTCGCCCAAGATGTTCCGTGATGTCTCCCGCTTCACCAACCGATGCTCTACATGTCGCAAAGCTAAGTCTAAAGATCAATCACATGGTCTATACATGCATCTTCGTATTCCGTATCACCCATGGGAAGATATTAGCATGGATTTTGTACTTGGTTTGCCTAGAACTCAAAAATGAAAGGATTTCGTATTTGTTGTTGTGGACCGATTCTCTAAGATGGCACATTTTATTCCATGCAACAAGATAGACGATGCTTCACATGTTGCCAATCTATTTTGTAGGGAAATTTTGCGTCTACATGGAGTGCCCAAGACTATCGTGTCGGACCGCGATGTCAAGTTCCTTAGCTACTTTTGGAAGACACTTTGCGCCAAGCTCGGAATCAAGCTCCTCTTATCTTCGCCATACCATCCACCAACCGACGGCCAAACAAAGGTCACAAACCAAACGCTATCAACACTCCTCCGCGTGTTAATCAAGAAGAACATCGAGGAGTGGGAGGAATGCCTGCCCATCGCCGAGTACACTGATGTCTGCTAGAACTACGTTGGTATTTCCCCAAAGAGGAAGGGATGATGCAGTATAGCAGAGGTAGGTATTTCCCTCAGTGATGAGACCAAGGTTATCGAACTAGTAGGAGAACCAAGCAACACAACGTAAACAACATCTGCACACAAATAACAAATACTCGCAACCCGACGTGTGAAGGGGGTGGTCAATCCCTTTCGGGTAACGAACGTGATAGAGTTGTAAATATTGATAGATTGAATGATAAATAAGATAAATTGCAGCAAGGTATTTTTGGGTTTTTGGTTTAGTAGATCTGAAAATAAAAGCAAAGGAAAATAGACCGCAAAGGCAAATAATATGAAAAAGAGACCCGGGAGCCATAGATTTCACTAGTGGATTCTCTCGAGAAAATAGCAAACGGTGGGAAAACAATTGCTGTTGGGCAATTGATAGAACTTCAAATAATCATGACGATATCCAAGCAATGATCATTATATAGGCATCACGTCCAAGATTAGTAGACTGACTCCTACCTGCATCTAGTGTATTAAGTTCATGGAGAAACGGAGTAATGCCATAAGAACGATGACATGATGTAGACAAGATCTATTTATGTAGAAATAGACCCCATTGTTTTATCCTTAGTAGCAACAAAACTTATGTGTCGGTTCCCCTTCTGTCACTGGGATCAAGCACCGTAAGATCGAACCCACTACAAATCACCTCTTCCCATTGCAAGATAAAGAGATCAAGTTGGCCAAACAAAACCCAATATCGGAGAAGAAATACGAGGCTATAAGCAATCATGCATATAAGAGATCAAAAGAAGACTCAAATAACTGTCATGGATATACAAAGATAGATATGATCATAAACTCAAAGTTCATCGGATCCCAACAAACACACCGCAAAAGAGTTACATCATATGGATCTCCAAGAGGCCATTGTATTTATAATCAAAAGAGAGAGAAGAAGCCATCTAGCTACTGACTACAGACCCGTAGGTCTACAAGGAATTATTCACACATCATCGGAGAGGCACCAATGGAAGTGGTGAACCCCTCCGTGATGGTGTCTAGATTGGATCTGGTGGCTCCGGACTTTGCGGCGGCTAGATCGAAATTATGTCGACTCCCCTAGGGTTTTTGGAATGTTGTGGTATTTATAGAGCAAAGAGGCGGTCCGAGGGGCACCCGAGGTGGGCACAGGCCACCAGGGCATGCATGGGCCCCCAGGAGCTCCCTGGTGGGTTGTGCTCCCCTCGGAGCTCCCCCCAGGTGCAGCCCTGGCCCATTGGATGTCTTCTAGTCCAAAAAAATCCACAAAAAGTTTCGCTGTGTTTGGACTCCGTTTGATATTGATTCCCTGCAATGTAAAAAACATGCAGAAAACAGCAACTGGCACTTGGCACTATGTCAATAGGTTAGTACAAAAAAATGATATAAAATGGCTATGAAATGATAGTAAAACATCCAAGAATGATAATATAACAACATGGAACAATAAAAAATTATAGATACGTTGGAGACGTATCATACACCTACAATCGCGCAAGACATTCGACTACCAGAAAATCCCCCTTCGAGGTCGTTTTGTCCCTCATTGGACATTCTACCTCTTCCACTACAAGAGCGCATCCACACGGACGCAAGTGCCCGATCAAGCTATCTCAAGAAGATGAACGCAGATACAAGGCACATCATCGAGCGTCAAGTTCAACGACTCGCGTCCAAGATCAACGTCAACAAGCACCCCATCATAGTCAACATTGGAGATCTTGTGTGGATACAGCTTTGCAAGGAACGCTTCCCGGTGAGCACAAGTACAAGCTACTACCATGAGCCGACATACCCTTCCAGGTGATCGCATGCTACAACAACAGCCTACAAGATCAACATCCAACGCGGACAAGTAGAACGTGAGCGATATCTTCAGCATCAAGGATCTCTCTCCCTGCCATGGTGATAAGGTTTTCGATCCAAGGTCGAATATTTCCCAAGGGGGGGGGGGAGATGATGCGGAGCATCCTATAGTCATCCCCATGGACCTATGAGGGATCGAAGAAGGTGAGAGTGTCTAGAGGGGGGGTGATTAGACTACTCGACAAGATAAAAATTCTGTCTTTTATCAAGGACAGATTTTGGCAGATTTTGCATAACACACAAGTCAAGTAGCACACTACACATGCAATTCTAGAGTATGGGCAGCGGAAAGTAAATTGCACAAGTAGTAAAGAGAAGTGGAGAAGATCAAACGCAATTTGGAGACGCAATGATTTTTCCCGTGGTTCCGATAGGTGGCGCTATCGTACATCCACGTTGATGGAGACTTCAACCCACGGAGGGTAACGGCTCCGAGAGTCCACGGAGGGCTCCACCCACGAAGGGTCCACAAAGAAGCAACCTTGTCTATTCCATCATGGCCTACGCCCACGGAGGGCTAGCCTTACTCGGGGTAGATCTTCACGAAGTAGGCGATCTCCTTGCCCTTACAAACTTCTTGGTTCAACTCCACATCTCGACGACGGAGGCTCCCAAGCGACACCTAACCAATCTAGGAGGCACCACCCTCCAAAAGGTAATAGATGTTGTAGATGATGATGAACTCCTTGCTCTTGTGCTTTAAATGATAATCTCCCCAACACTCAACTCTCCTCACTGATTTGGCTGTGGTGGAAGAAAGGATTGAGTGGAAAGCAACTTGGGAAGGCTAGAGATCAAGCTTCATATGGTGGGAGTGGAGCAACTTGATCTCAACACAAGGGTAGGTAGTTCTCTTCTCAGAAATGTAAGGTAGGAGTGGTAGTTCTTTCTGATGGCTCTCTCCACGAATTAAGAGGGGGTGGAGGGGTATAAATAGCCTCCACACAAAATCCAACCGTTACACACATTTGAGCAATCTCGGTGGGACCAAAGTGGACAACTCGGTGAGACCGATAGTTCAAATAATGTGAACGTTGGGATTTTCGGTGGGACCGAATATACAATCTCGGTTAGTCCGATTCGTGCAATGACAAGAGCATGCCAGTTTCGGTGGGACCGACTTCATCATCTCGGTGACACCGATTTGATGACAGAAGGTTACAGAAACTTGGCAACTCATGTTTCGGTGAGACCGAGTTCAGAATCGGAAAATCCGAGTTTACTAGGGTTTGGCTTATGGCTGAGGTGGTTCATCTCGGTGTGACTGAGTTTGGAATATCGGTGGGACCGAGACTGCTTATGAGTGTATCGTGACGCCCCCGATTTGACCGTACACTAATCATGCACGCAAATGTGTACGACCAAGATCAGGGACTCACTGAAAGATATCACAACACAACTCTAGACACAAATTAAAATAATACAAGCTTTATATTACAAGCCAGGGGCCTCGAGGGCTCGAATACAAAAGCTCGGAAACACAAGAGTCAGCGAAAGCAATAATATCTGAGTACAGACATAAGTTAAACAAGTATGCCTTAAGAAGGCTAGCACAAAAGTAACAACGATCGAAGAGGCAAGGCCTCCTTCCTGGGACCTCCTAACTACTCCTCGAAGCCGATCTTCACGTAGAAACATCCTCGGGATCCTCTGGGTTCTGGACTCCATCGCCTGGTTGCATCATCCGAGAAGAAGGAACAAAACGGGAAAAGGGGGAGAAAAGCAACCGTGAGTACTCATCCAAAGTACTCGCAAGCAAGGATCTACACTAAATATGCAATGATATCTGTGTAAAGGGGGAATATATGTGGACTGAACTGCAGAAAGCAGAATAAGAGGGGGGATAGCTAATCCAATCGAAGACTACGCTTCTGGCCACCTCCATCTTGCAGCAGTAGAAGAGAATAGATGGAAGTAACAAGTATCCTCGTATCTCGCAGCCTCCATCTTGCAGCAGTAGAAGGGAGTAGATGGAATAGTAACAACTATCAAAGCTTCTGGCAGCCTCCGTCTTGAGTAGCAGAAGAGTTCACCAAGTAACATCGTAAAGCATAATCCTACCCGGCGATCCTCCCGCACATCACCCTGTGAGAGAGCAACCACCGAGTTATAGCTGGAACTTGTCTGGGTGTGTTTTATAAAGTATCCAGTTCTAGTTGTCATGAGGTCCGAGTACAACTCCGGGTCGTCCTTTTACCGAGGGACACGGCTATTCGAATAGATTAACTTCCCTGCAGGGGTGCACCACATAACCCAGCACGCTTGATCCCATTCGGCCGGACACACTTTCCAGGGTCATGCCCGGCCTCGGAAGATCAACACGTCGCAGCCCTACCTAAGCACAGCAGAGAGGTCAGCACGTCGGTCTAAGTCCTAAGCGCGCAGGGGTCCGGGCCCATCGCCCAACGCACACCTGCACGTTGCGTACGCGGCCGGTAAGCAGACCTAGCCTCTCCTAATACCAGAGCAGGCTTCCAGTCCAATCCGGCGCGCGCCGCTAAACCGCTGACGTCAAGAAGGCTTCGGCTGATACCACGACGTCGAGTACCCATAACTATTCCCACGTAGCTGGTTAGTCCGTATAGACCAATTGGCCAGACTCAGATCAAATACCAAGATCTCGATAAACGTGTTATTATGAAATAACCGCGGACAACGACCAGGGCCAGGCCCACCTGTCTCCTAGGTGGTCGCAACCTGCCCTGTCGCTCCGCCACAAAGTAACCATCAGGGGACTGTCGGGAACCCAGGCCCACCACTACCTGTGTGGAACCACCTGCCCCTTCAGCCCCCATCTCCGAATCATCATCATGTGTATGTAAAGTATGTATATAGTATATACCCGTGATCACACCCAAGTGATCACGGCCCGATAGAATAGCAGGGCAGATGGACAAGGGTGTAGGGCCACTGATGGAATACTAGCTTCCTATACTAAGCATTTAGGATTGCAGGTAAAGTATCAACAGTGGTAGCAACAATGACAGGCTATGCAGCAGAATAGGATTATCGAAAGCAGTAACATGCTACACTACTCTAATGCAAGCAGTAGAGAGAAGAGTAGGCGATATCTGGTGATCAAAAGGGGGGGGGCTTGCCTGGAAGCTCTGCAGATGAAAGGAATCTTCGGAAGCGTAGCCGTAGTCGAACACCGAAGCATCAACGGTCTCAGGGACTATCACAGTATCGGAGTCTACCGAAAATAAGCAACGAAGGGGAAACAAATAAATAACAGAGCAAACAATAGCATCACAAAATATAACAAGGCAATACGAGGTGCTACGTGTGACCTAACGCGGTGCTCGGTGATCAGGCGAAGAGGAATAACACCCGGGAAAGTATTCCCGGTGTTAGGCATTTTCGGGCAGATGAAACGGAGGGGAATGTTGCATGTTCGGTATGATAGAGATGTGTGGCGGACGAACGGACCGCGTATTCGGGTTCGTCTCGTCGTTCTGAGCAACTTTCATGTATAAAGTATTTTCATCCGAGTTACGGTTTAAAAGATATGATTTTCTAAAGTATTTATTAATTTCTGGGATCTAATATTAATTAAATTAATTCAAAAAGGATATATGACATCAGCATGACATCATGCTGACGTCAGCATGGTTGACTGGTCAAACTGACGCGTGGGGCCCGCGTGTCATTGACTGATTAACTAAACAGAATTAATTAGGTTAACTATTGATTAAGTTAAGCTAATTAAGATGAATTAAATTAATTAATCCTTTAATTAATTAAATTAATTAATATTTAATTATTTTTATTTATTTTATATATATATTTTCATGTTTATTTTATTCCCCTTTTTTTTCTTTATCTTCTTTTCTTTTAAAAGGGGGTCGGGCCCACGTGTAAGTGGCCTAGAGGCCACGGGGCGGGCGCGGCTAACGGGTGGGCGCCCGTGGAGGACGGGACCCGGCGGGGCGAGGCCGTGGGCACGGTAGGCTTGCCGGCCGGTCGTGCCCGGCGACGGGAACCGGCGGGGCGGGTGCGTTTGGTAGCCGACGGGGAGGCGAACGGCGCAGGGGCCGGCGGCGGGGAGGGGACTGCGCGGCACGGCGGCGAGGACGGCGGGGCGAGCAGCGCGGGCGCGGCGGCACGGAGGCTGGCGCGGGGCTGCGGGCGCCGGTGGCCGGAGCAGCGGTAGCGACGCAGCAGCAGCAGCAGCAGCAGCGGCGTCGCCGGCGAGCAGCAGGGGGGGCGACGGCGTAGAGGGAGGTGGGGGCGAAGGGGAACGCGGGGCGGGGCCGTGGTGGCCAGAGGCGGCGAGCGCGTGGCCGGAGCAGGGGGGAAGGGCGACGGTGACCGGGGCTCACAGGGGGCGGGGTCATCGGGGAGCACGACGGGGAGGTCCGGCGGTGGAGGAGGCGGAGGGGCGCCGGCGACGGGGCCGGCCGGAGCAGCCCCAGGCGGCGGCGGGAGCGGGGGTCGGGGAGGCCGGGTGGGGAGGAGGACGAGGAGGCGTCCGGGGCAGTCCGGCGGGGTCCGAGGCGGCGAGGTGGCGGGGTTCGGCGCCGGCGGCGTCGGGGCGTTCGTCCCCGATCCGATCTGGATCGGGGGAGGGGGGGAGAGGAGCGAGTGGGGGGGGTGCGGTGGCGGCTAGGGTTCCCTGGGGGGAGGGCCATATAGGCCAAGTAATGGGCCGGCCTGGCTGGGCCATTCGGCCCAGTTGGGCCGGGGGGGGTCTTCTAATTTTATTTTTATTTTAGTTTAGGGTTTTTCTTTTATTTTCTATTTTCATTTATTGTTTCTTTTATTTTAGTTTTATAAAATACAAAATTAGTACCTAAATTATTGCAATACTTTTAGCCCTCTCCTACAAAAGTTTTAATAATATAGTTTAATAATTTATAAATTAAAAGACATTTAATTAATCATCTTTGATGTTGTCTTAATTATTTTAGGATATATAAATTCTTAATAAATGTTGATTTCTTCACCACTATTCTGTAAAGATTATTTGCCACATTTAGAACATTTTGTTTTTGACTTTTGAGAACTTTAATTATTTGACTTTGTTTTAAATTTGAAATTCGAATCGATTTGAATCATCGCGAAATTATCAACAGTAATTGTGGTGATGTGGCATCATTAGCAGAGTTTTACTGTAGCTTGATTACCCGGCCGTCACAATTCTCCTCCACTACAAGAAATCTCGTCCTGAGATTTAGGAGGGGAGTAAGGGGGAAGTTCTGGTTACGAAATTCTAACGGATCTTCTTGGTCTTGGTTGCCCTTCTTAAAGAGGTTGACTCCATGCGTTGATGTCTTCATTTCTCTGCTTCAAGTCATCGTGATCATGTCATCATCCTTTCTTCGGGGTCTCCATCGTCCTACAAACGCGACAAGGGGGAAACTTTGGAGAAACGCATCTCCACGAAGTCTGTGCATACAATGGCGAATTCAGAAAGTGATACACGAAGTACCTTACGAGTAGTATTTCAGTGAATGCATTGAGAACAATAAGCGATGGTACCAAAGATTCAATCGGGTAGGCAATCATTCGATGCCTAGACAGAAGCTGGAATGGGGCTTGAACAACGAGAATAACTTGGTGTTTGTTTCCAGGATGAATAATGGTATAGAATTTAGCTCGTGAATCACATACGAAGCCAGGTGCAAAGGATACCATAGAATTCAGGTTTGTAAGGAAGAGTCAGGTTTCGATCCAGTGGACCTGTGGGTTATGGGCCCACCATGTGGGTTAAGAGTAGGAAGGGTGGTGACACCTTGCACAGAAAGCAAGGCATGTCAGAGAATAGTCTGTCAGCTAAGTTGACAACAATGTCGGTACCAAGGACGGGGAATAAAGAGAACCATTGTCTTGCTCGTTGAAACGAGGCGGACCGGTAGGCAAAATTTTCGTCCACCGGCAGTACAACAATAGAATCACGGTCGTACTGACAGAGTTGTACAACGAGGTGTTTACATAAGCAGAGAATTATTACTGCTTAGATTATATGTAGATCAAAGAAAGGTTAAACAAACAAATGGAAAGGAAAATTGTGATTACACACAATTATTAGGAGTATATCCTTCTCATGGAGAAGAAGAACATGGCATACAGGGTAGGAAGGCAAGTACCCAACCATTTAAATAAAGGGGCAAGGATTAATCAAGATGTTATCCATACAATGGTGCTTGGGTAACTGACTAGGAAACATTTAGCATTGGGCTTCAAATGCTCTTGTTGAAAATCGGAGTACCACAGTCATGCTTCGAGATAGCATTGGCATGGTCTTGAAGCAAAGGTCGGACTTGGATACACAAAGGATTCACCAGGAACAACTTATAGAAAAAGTCTTACAATTTCCTCCTGGAAGAATAGTTATCCTTGCAGAAGAAAATATAATGATGGGTCCTCCAGCCAGGGGTGCTGGGCATGACATCATATTACCGGGTCATCAAAGGACCAACATTTTAACTACTGGAAAGTTGTCCCAACCATCATATCTGACCGAGATTCAGATCCGATTGGTGTCATGATAACTCAGACTCAGGATGTTCGAGAAGAAAAGGTGCAACACAAATCGATGAAATGACATGGCAAGATTCTCGGGAAATGAACTATGGGAGTGGGTCCCCGAAACAATAGTTCATCATTAAACCAAGGAGAGGATGAGGAGGTGACTGATGGGCTCAGCGACAATTCATCGAGAGTTCCAAACGGAGGGATTTCCACAATAATGTGAACAAGAAGACGACACTTATCAATTCAAATGATATAATGTTGTATGCTCGAGGAGAACATACACCATTAATCATTAGTTGAAAGGTGTGCCCGAAATATGACCTTATGCAGCAAGATCAATGTTAGAGGGACGATTCAATAACCAACAGTCTAAAAACAAATTGTCGGTCATTAACTTCATAGCAATAGGGTTGCTAGAAGTGCAGAACTCAAGTAGCATCTTTAGCATATTGGTATCCCGGTTGAAAACAACACGGGGACCAAGGAAGAATGGTGATGGGGAGTAGTATCACTATACCGAGAATTTCTAGGAGGTGGAGCAATTCCCACAACATTCTCGACCTAAAAGACGGTAATACTTCAAGGCAAAACACAACACTAGCTGGAGAGCAAGTTGTATTCATAACGCAGACAAGTTCACAATGAAAGGAAGTCAAGGGTGTTGTCGATGATAATAAAAATCATCGAGGGCAAGGAAGGTATTTCTCATCATGAACACAGTTGACATCTCGAAAGAAGTCAAAGTGTTGTAGGTGATCCGACACATTTGCCGGGAAATTTCAAGAGGATGCAATCAAACAACAACGGCAACGGGCAAGAGAATGATGAAGTGGCAAGTTATAGGATCAATATAAAAGATGCAAGATCGGAACCAACGTTGCCTTTCGAGACAAGCAACATGATGTTGAAAGCTCGACGTAAGTCGTGCTCACACACTGAAGAATTCGTGCACCAAAGAAGGACGAGGTGGCACAGTCAAAGATAGCTAGACAAGGGATGTACCCGATAGTCTAGGAATAAACCAGATTGAGTTTAAAATTTTCCCAGTAACATCTACTAGGGGTGTTGAATTTTTAGAGCAGATTTGATTTACTAAACGGTGTCCTCGGTTGACGGCAACCTAGAACCCGTAGAGTGATTACGACTACCAAAGGTATTACTTCATCAAGAGTTCACAAGGTGTGGTGCAAAGGCATGATATCCTCGAGATATCAGAGGGTAAAACTCGAAGGTAGAACACGATAGGAGTTGAACTAGGTCATTGGCCTATGACAGTAGATACTTTAACCTTGTCAAAAATTGACGAGGCCTGGAATGGATTTATTCCAGATATATTGAATAAGGACAGCATGGTCGGAAACGTAACTGCAAGGGATCAAATTTATTGACACCGAAAGAATTATTTAGATGAAAAATCATTTGCAAGAAGCTCCCGAGACGGTCTACATCGTTTCCATGGGCATGAACAAAAGCTCAAGGTCGACTCCCATTTCTCCAATGCATACGTTTCATTTACCTCTTGCTTTGATAAAATTGTAGTGTTGGAATTTTATCCGGTAGAACACCGGAAGGGTATGACTTGTGAAAACTTTTGGGTCCTCACGGATTAGGGGAAGGCATAGGTTCAACCCATCGGGCATCTTAGTAACATATACCACAAGTTTCAAAAGTAAATACACATGCTCGAAAGCAGAGCATGGTTGGCCAAGTAGAGGATACAATTTACCAAAGGCATTATGTATCAGGGGAAGAACTCAAGGTTTTGATATGTCGGAACGGTCGGATAATAATCCACAAAAGGATCTGGCAGACCGCAACGAATCAGGTGTGAGTATCGATACTCAACTAGAAGAAGAAATAATTAAAGGATATCACATCATAGAAACAACTGACTAATTCAACCAAATGCAAAGGAATTATGTTTTCCGAAACAAGATATCAAAAGCAAACGCTCTGATCAAGGATGGATAAGTTGAATACACTTAGTTGGACAATCAATAAAGGTTTGAATTGCCGAGAACCAACTCATGTCCGAAATGACGTCTGAGCCGGAAAGATAATTTTATAAAGGATAACCTGATGACTGCGTGCAAACGCACACATTGAATAGGCTCAAAATGGCTAAGACAAGGGATATTAACGAAGGCTACTAGTCATATGGAACTAACCATAATGCAAGCAGGCAAGAACTTCAAGAGTAATAGGCTACAGAGGATTTTCGAAAGATCGAAAAGTATTCCGAAGGATTTTGTGAGACACATGATCAATTGAGAAGAACGGATCCTCGATAAATGTGAGGAAATAACCATAAGGGTTTTCACGTGAAGTAAAACTGCAAGACAGTAACTCAAAGGATTCTCAAGACAACGGAGAATATTTCGAGGCCTCTTGTAACAACAAGAGCGACGAGGGATGATCATGAGTAAGACAAGTGCATGCAGATATCCATAGGGATATATCGGTGGCAGTGAATTCCAAAGGTGATGAGCACAAGTTTTCGGGTTAACAACGGAGAGTAACTTCAGGGTCTTCTGGTGCAGCAGACGATCATCGATCATAAGGCACTCTCCGGATGAAAGTGATAACGAGATCCTAATGTTAGGTTTAGCAAAATTCATTTATCCCGAATAGAAGAGAGATAAGAGTCCCAGAGTATAGACGAGGAGTAAAAGATCCTAATACCACCCATTGGTGTTGTGGGCCCGTAAGCCACACAACAAGTTAGTAAATTTGTTTTTCAAAGACTAGACTCAACTTCGGCCAAGGAGTGGGAAAGGGGGATTCCTACAGGCAGTCGGCTCTGATACCAACTTGTGACGCCCCCGATTTGACCGTACACTAATCATGCACGCAAATGTGTACGACCAAGATCAGGGACTCACTGAAAGATATCACAACACAACTCTAGACACAAATTAAAATAATACAAGCTTTATATTACAAGCCAGGGGCCTCGAGGGCTCGAATACAAAAGCTCGGAAACACAAGAGTCAGCGAAAGCAATAATATCTGAGTACAGACATAAGTTAAACAAGTATGCCTTAAGAAGGCTAGCACAAAAGTAACAACGATCGAAGAGGCAAGGCCTCCTGCCTGGGACCTCCTAACTACTCCTCGAAGCCGATCTTCACGTAGAAACATCCTCGGGATCCTCTGGGTTCTGGACTCCACCGCCTGGTTGCATCATCCGAGAAGAAGGAACAAAAGGGGAAAAGGGGGAGAAAAGCAACCGTGAGTACTCATCCAAAGTACTCGCAAGCAAGGATCTACACTAAATATGCAATGATATCTGTGTAAAGGGGGAATATATGTGGACTGAACTGCAGAAAGCAGAATAAGAGGGGGGATAGCTAATCCAATCGAAGACTACGCTTCTGGCCACCTCCATCTTGCAGCAGTAGAAGAGAATAGATGGAAGTAACAAGTATCCTCGTATCTCGCAGCCTCCATCTTGCAGAAGTAGAAGGGAGTAGATGGAATAGTAACAACTATCAAAGCTTCTGGCAGCCTCCGTCTTGAGTAGCAGAAGAGTTCACCAAGTAACATCGTAAAGCATAATCCTACCCGGCGATCCTCCCGCACATCACCCTGTGAGAGAGCAACCACCAAGTTATAGCTGGAACTTGTCTGGGTGTGTTTTATTAAGTATCCAGTTCTAGTTGTCATGAGGTCCGAGTACAACTCCGGGTCGTCCTTTTACCGAGGGACACGGCTATTCGAATAGATTAACTTCCCTGCAGGGGTGCACCACATAACCCAGCACGCTTGATCCCATTTGGCCGGACACACTTTCCAGGGTCATGCCCGGCCTCGGAAGATCAACACGTCGCAGCCCTACCTAAGCACAGCAGAGAGGTCAGCACGTCGGTCTAAGTCCTAAGCGCGCAGGGGTCCGGGCCCATCGCCCAATGCACACCTGCACGTTGCGTACGCGGCCGGTAAGCAGACCTAGCCTCTCCTAATACCAGAGCAGGCTTCCAGTCCAATCCGGCGCGCGCCGCTAAACCGCTGACGTCAAGAAGGCTTCGGCTGATACCACGACGTCGAGTACCCATAACTATTCCCACGTAGCTGGTTAGTCCGTATAGACCAATTGGCCAGACTCAGATCAAATACCAAGATCTCAATAAACGTGTTATTATGAAATAACCGCGGACAACGACCAGGGCCAGGCCCACCTGTCTCCTAGGTGGTCGCAACCTGCCCTGTCGCTCCGCCACAAAGTAACCATCAGGGGACTGTCGGGAACCCAGGCCCACCACTACCTGTGTGGAACCACCTGCCCCTTCAGCCCCCATCTCCGAATCATCATCATGTGTATGTAAAGTATGTATATAGTATATACCCGTGATCACACCCAAGTGATCACGGCCCGATAGAATAGCAGGGCAGATGGACAAGGGTGTAGGGCCACTGATGGAATACTAGCTTCCTATACTAAGCATTTAGGATTGTAGGTAAAGTATCAACAGTGGTAGCAACAATGACAGGCTATGCAGCAGAATAGGATTATCGAAAGCAGTAACATGCTACACTACTCTAATGCAAGCAGTAGAGAGAAGAGTAGGCGATATCTGGTGATCAAAAGGGGGGGGGCTTGCCTGGAAGCTCTGCAGATGAAAGGAATCTTCGGAAGCGTAGCCGTAGTCGAACACCGAAGCATCAACGGTCTCAGGGACTATCACAGTATCGGAGTCTACCGAAAATAAGCAACGAAGGGGAAACAAATAAATAACAGAGCAAACAATAGCATCACAAAATATAACAAGGCAATACGAGGTGCTACGTGTGACCTAACGCGGTGCTCGGTGATCAGGCGAAGAGGAATAACACCCGGGAAAGTATTCCCGGTGTTAGGCATTTTCGGGCAGATGAAACGGAGGGGAATGTTGCATGTTCGGTATGATAGAGATGTGTGGCGGACGAACGGACCGCGTATTCGGGTTCGTCTCGTCGTTCTGAGCAACTTTCATGTATAAAGTATTTTCATCCGAGTTACGGTTTAAAAGATATGATTTTCTAAAGTATTTATTAATTTCTGGGATCTAATATTAATTAAATTAATTCAAAAAGGATATATGACATCAGCATGACATCATGCTGACGTCAGCATGGTTGACTGGTCAAACTGACGCGTGGGGTCCGCGTGTCATTGACTGATTAACTAAACAGAATTAATTAGGTTAACTATTGATTAAGTTAAGCTAATTAAGATGAATTAAATTAATTAATCCTTTAATTAATTAAATTAATTAATATTTAATTATTTTTATTTATTATATATATATATATATTTTTATGTTTATTTTATTCCCCTTTTTTTCTTTTTCTTTTCTTTATCTTCTTTTCTTTTAAAAGGGGGTCGGGCCCACGTGTAAGTGGCCTAGAGGCCACGGGGCGGGCGCGGCTAACGGGTGGGCGCCCGTGGAGGACGGGACCCGGCGGGGCGAGGCCGTGGGCACGGTAGGCTTGCCGGCCGGTCGTGCCCGGCGACGGGAACCGGCGGGGCGGGTGCGTTTGGTAGCCGGCGGGGAGGCGAACGGCGCAGGGGCCGGCGGCGGGGAGGGGACTGCGCGGCACGGCGGCGAGGACGGTGGGGCGAGCAGCGCGGGCGCGGCGGCACGGAGGCTGGCGCGGGGCTGCGGGCGCCGGTGGCCGGAGCGGCGGTAGCGACGCAGCCGCAGCAGCGGCGTCGCCGGCGAGCAGCAGGGGGGGCGACGGCGTAGAGGGAGGTGGGGGCGAAGGGGAACGCGGGGCGGGGCCGTGGTGGCCAGAGGCGGCGAGCGCGTGGCCGGAGCAGGGGGGAAGGGCGACGGTGACCGGGGCTCACAGGGGGCGGGGTCGTCGGGGAGCACGACGGGGAGGTCCGGCGGTGGAGG
>LR738714.1:129296694-129332712 GCA_902687465.1 Secale cereale
CTCTCTCTCTCTCTCTCTCTCTCTCTCTCTCTCTCTAAGATACGCGAGGTCTTGCATATTCGCGAAAAAAATTGTTCATACATTAAATTCAAGTGCAATGGAATAAAATAGCCTACTAAGGCATCAGCGCAAACACGCCCAGAAAAACATAACATAAATAAGAAAAATGACTAGCAAGTGGCCGTAGTCTCACGGACCTGTTGCGAGGCGAAATATCTCGGTATCGCTGGGACAGGAGTCGAGAGATCCGACGACGCAACACAGTGGCAGCTGTGATATGCGGCGCTCGAGCTCGACCACAGGGCCTCTCCACCGCAGTGGGTGCCTCGAGCGAGAGATCTCAAACCACGTTGCACCTACCCGGCGCACTGTACACACTGAAAGAAAACAAAAACAAGCAAGCGACCGATCATTGCTCGCAACGGAACAAGCAATTTTTATCAGTGACATGTGCGACAAAAAATTCTGCTGTTGCACAATAGCGAGGGATCGGCATGCAGGGTATAGGTACTACCGTGTGCTTCACGAGAGTAGCACGTACGTACGTGATTTTTCGGGCGCCTGCCAGTAGCCACACATTTCGCTCGCACCCGCCATTACCACCAGGCGAGAAAAGTCAGCAGAAGCAGACGGGGACTACTCTAGCACATAAAATGTCCATATTTACCGACAAGAAGTGCCGTGCCTAGAAAGAAATCCCTAAATAGCATGTCAAGTTTCCCAAAAAATTGGCAAGCCTAAAATAGTTTATGGGACGTGTGTAACGCCCCGGATAAACCCGTCGGTGGTCGTTAGTTCTGGCAGGATCTAGACTGGCCTCACATATCAATACTATTCTTTTCTGCGCACTTCGTCTTCACTCGTGCGTACCCGGGACCAACTTTCCGATCGGTCACGCATCCTGAAACTACTCCAAACTGAGCACGCTTAACTTTGAAGTTCTTTCCGAATGGACTCCCGGAAAAGAAGGAATTCCTTATTGATATGAGTAGTCTATATCATCCCTAATAAGCCAGGCTATCACATACACCCTCACTCAGAGAAACCGACGTCCTCGTCGGGCCACAAGAACGTTCCCTCTTGGCACAAACGTGTGTGCATCCAATCCGATACATGTGCCATGACGTGTGCCACGACGGATCACAAACGTCATGAACAACATGATCGAGCACCTGTCCGCAAACATCCATGTAACCGCGAGGGGGCTCTGATACCAACTTGTAACGCATCGGACACACCCGCCGGTGGTCGTTACTCCTGGCAGGATCTAGACTGGCCCCACATATCAATATTAGTCTTTTCTGCGCACTTTGTCCTCACTCGTGCGCATCCGGGACCAACTTCCCGGTCGATCATCCATCCTAAAACTACTCCAAGCTGAGCACGCTTAACTTTAGAGTTCTTTCCGAATGAACTCCCGGAAAAGAAGGAATTCCTTATTGATATGAGTAGTCTATCATCCCTAATAAGCCAGGCTATCACATCGTGCTAAGCGTTCGTTGGATCTGATGCATGGAGCAGCCTGAGTGCGCCTTCATCGTTGCAACAAATGTCTTGCTGTAGAACTACTTCTCATATCTTGTTGCGGATTTTTTTTTTGCAACAACTGTTTTATTGAAAAAATATTGCAACTCAGATTTTGTTGCAATTTTTTTCTTTTTTGCAATCGAGGTCATGTAGCAGAAAATTTATGCAACAAAGGTTGTGCTGCAGAACATAGATCCCGTCGTAGACCATTGCAATACTACATATATTTCAGAAATATAGGCCTTGTTGCAGAAGCGTCCGGCTAAGGACGGCATGCGAGCATTCACTTGGACGTGTGTCATACAGTGAAGATGGCGAACGTTAACATTTCCCATTGTTTCTTGTGTCGATGATTACCAACCGGGCGCTACGCTTGAGTGCTTGAGCGTCACCCTGTACCATTGCAACATATGCAGTGTTTCAGAAATTTTCTGCAACATGGGTCATGTTGCATAATTTTTTACAAAATAGGTCAAGTTGTAGATTCCTTTTTGGCAAATTTTAACATGCTCCCTCTTACCCCTTATTTTTACATATGAGGTAAGAAGGTAAGAGTTAATCCGACCACTAATTAATGTGATCAACGGCTCATATCTACTACATACTCTTACCTCTCATGTGAAAAGAGGGGGTAAGAGGGACCATGCTAAAACTGCTCTTCCTTTTTTGCAACAAAGATCTTGTTATAGTTTCTTTTCCTTGCAAAATGGGTCTTGTCACAAGAATTTTCGTGACAAAAGTCTTACTATAGAAGTCAGGAAATTTGCAGAAATTTTTCGCAACAAAGGTCTTGTTACGGAATTATTCTGCAACGGAGGTTTTGTTGCAGAAATTTATAGCCTTTTCATAACGGATGCCCGTACGAACCGAGGCCCTGCAATTGTTGCTAGGTGGGCCGAGAGCAATAGGATCGTGATGTTTCTGGGAAGGAAAGGTGGACAGCAGGCGGGGCGACATGGACACGTGGTAGACGATGAAGGCGGTTGATGTTTGGGAGCAATTCGCCCGTGGATGCTAATCATTTCCCGTAGCTTATGTACTAAAAAACGCTCATACAAACACCTGCATGTAAGTTCTGTAATGGGCCGGGCCTAGGGCGGGAGCCAGGTGACGTTCGGCCCATTTCTAAAAAAAAAGGTGACGTTGAGCCAGCGTCCCGTGGTCACGTCACTGTCACGTGCATTGGCACATCCCATCAACAATAATGTACGGCTGCGTTCACTGCCTCAAAGAAGGGGAATCAAAGTGCGATTGCGTGCGTGCTGGACCTGGGAGGTATCCATCTGAGATGTGTGGCGCGTATAAAAGAAGAAAGATTAACCGCGAAGCATGAGATGAGACCCTAAAAAAGGCCGCGAGGCTTGAGGGGATGTGTGTTTGTGCGAACTTCTTTCGCAGATCGACCACGTACACGTCCGGGAAGGGGAACGTGCCAAATGGGCGGTCACATGCACCGGGAAGTGACAAGCCTACTGATGTATACTTCCTGCGTGACCCCCACACTACCCTACATCCTACTGATGTATACATCGTGTACGACCCCTCTGGCTGGGTGCGGTGGAACGTGCTTCAAGGTTCCAATGTTGCCCTTGCTGCTCGTTCAACAAATTTTATGTGGTTTCCTCGAGTCCTAGTCGGTCGACTAGCCAACATTCTATTGTGCATGCAGCAATTGGCACGGGCAACATTTATTTTGGGATGGAGAGAGTGTATATTCTTTAGGCTGCTAGAGCTGCCTACGTAAAGATCAAATGTGGCGTACATGGAGGGTGTATATATTCTCTAGGCTGCTAGAGCTGTCTACAAAAAGATTAAATGTGGCGTACGCTCAAACTTCCCGTAGTAGAAAATATCTGGTGCATTGGATCTCAATTGTCATATTCAGGAGTTTGATAAAATCTAAAAGGAAACAGAGGACATGCAAACAATGAGTACGCGACACTGGAAAATATTTAAACCTAAACTAAAAGCACAATTGTGAAACAAAAATGATATCGATGGGATTTACAAGCAAATCTAAATTAGCCTACTATTCAACACGTGATTTGTCTTTTTGTTCACAAGCTATATTTGAAGTTCTGAACATTTACAGTGATTCCTTCTAACACCTTCGACTCGCTTCAGTGCTTTAGTCATCACGAGATGGTCTATGATCTGGATGTAATTTTTATTATTTATGGTATTCATTATACTGTCATGATTGAAGATGAATAGATCAGATGTTTTCCCGCAAAATAAGTGCACCGAGGTCCGGTGCACGCCATATACCATAGAGTGTTGTACATACACTCTTCAAATGGACTTTTTATTTTCAGTTTTGCTAAATCTCAGTCGACTTAGACTTCATCATGTCTCAGCCGATACTATATTCCTTTGATCTTGCTTTGAGATCTGTACGGAAAATTTATTTTCAGTTTTTCTTTTTTCTTCTTATATAGCCTCCGTCCCAAAATAAGTGACTCAAAAATGACTCGAATTTATACTAACTTTAGTACAAAGTTGAGTCACTTATTTTGGGACGGAGGGAGTACAAAGTTGAGTCACTTATTTTAGGACGGAGGGAGTATATCACTTGAAAGTCTCGGTCGACTCAGAGCTAGACACGCTCATTTTCACTTTTATTTTCAAGAAAAAATATTTGGTTAGATAGCCAGGTACGCAGCCCATCAGGACTGACACACATACGCACGTGAAACACATCGCCGTGAAGCACCGCAGCCAACAATATAAACTGACACACATACTACCACAGACGCAGAACACTTGGGAGAGCCGAGAGAGAGGCCTGCCCTCTTAGCTAGGTAGCAGACTAACCAGCTCGATCCATCGGCAGCAGCTTGCTAGCCCTGCCCGCGCCAGCCATGATCCATCTGAAGCAGCCTCTGGTGCTCTCCGCGCAGAGCAGCAATGTTGCTCCGCCGCCCTTCGCCACGTCGGCGGCCGCGCTCGGCCAGCAGAGGCGGGCGTCCGGCACCGGGAGGAGCCGCTCTGGGCGCCGGCTCACGGCGCGCAGGATAAGCTGCGCGTCGACCGAGGAGGCCGTCGGCGTCTCGACGTCCGTGACGACCAAGGAGAGGTCGCTGACGGTGACGGCCGTCGTGACCGCGCAGAAGCCGACCTCCGTGTACGCCGCCCGCGGCCTCGACGACATCCAGGACCTCTTCGGCAAGACCCTGCTGCTCGAGCTCGTCAGCTCCGAGCTTGACCCCAGTGAGCTTCTCTATCTTTTCTCGCTACAACGATGGCATGCAGGACAGGAGAGAGCACTGTGCGTTGCATGCATGCTACAGCGGTTGATTTGATCTTTCACATGGCTGAGAAAAGTTGATTTGGTGCGTAGAGACGGGACGGGAGAGGGAGAAAGTGAAGGGGTTCGCGCACATGACGCTCAAGGAGGGGACGTACGAGGCCAAGATGTCGGTGCCGGCGTCGTTCGGGACGGTGGGCGCGGTGCTGGTGGAGAACGAGCACCACAGGGAGATGTTCATCAAGGACATCAAGCTCATCACCGGCGGCGACGAGAGCACCGCCATCACCTTCGACGTCGCCTCCTGGGTGCACTCCAAGTTCGACGACCCCGAGCCGCGCGCCTTCTTCACCGTCAAGGTAGGCGATTAGCCAACAGCAGCTGCCCATGACCACGCTCTCTCCGTGCTTGCTTGGTAGTTGGTACTACTGTGGTGGAACTAACCATGGCGTGCATGCGTATGTTGTTGCAGTCATACCTGCCGTCGCAGACGCCGCCGGGAATCGAGGCGCTGAGGAAGAAGGAGCTCAAGACGCTGCGTGGCGACGGGCACAGCGAGCGCAAGTTCCACGAGCGCGTCTACGACTACGACACGTACAACGACCTCGGCGACCCGGACAAGAACATCGACCACAAGCGCCCCGTGCTGGGCAGCAAGGAGCACCCCTACCCTCGCCGGTGCCGCACCGGCCGGCCCAAGACCCTCTACGGTACGTACGCGCATCGGCCTTGGCAGGCTACGCCGTTGGAAATCTAGCTAATTTAAAAGTTATACTGGATTGCCGTACTATATATAGACCCGGAGACGGAGAAGAGGAGCTCGCCGGTGTACGTGCCGCGCGACGAGCAGTTCTCGGACGTCAAGGGGCGGACGTTCAGCGCGACGACGCTGCGGTCGGGGCTGCACGCCATCCTGCCGGCGCTGGCGCCGCTGCTCAACAACTCGCAGTGCTTCTCGCACTTCCCGGCCATCGACGCCCTCTACAGCGACGGCATCCCGCTCCCCGTCGACGGGCACGGCGGCGCCTCCTTCAACGTCATCAACGACGTCATTCCCCGTGTCGTCCAGATGATCGAGGACACCACCGAGCACGTCCTCCGCTTCGAGGTCCCCGAGATGCTTGAGAGTGAGCACCGCCGTCCACGCCTGATCCGCCAGGAGCACGTAGTACACGTACGATCGATCAAGCAACTAATTACTGAGACCACATACGTGACATGACTTTGCAGGGGACCGATTTTCGTGGTTCAGAGACGAGGAGTTCGCGAGGCAGACGCTCGCAGGGCTCAACCCTATCTGCATCCGCCGCCTCACGGTAATTAATCAACCATTTTTTACAGCCTTCAATCAAGTTGCTTTTAATAAGCACTTCACTTGGTTAATTAGCGAGATGCATGGTGCAGGAATTCCCCATCGTGAGCAAGCTCGACCCGGCGGTGTACGGTCCGGCGGAGTCGGCGCTGACCAAGGAGGTCCTGGAGAAGATGATGAACGGGCGGATGACGGTGGAGGAGGCGGTGGAGAAGAAGCGGCTCTACCTGCTGGACTACCACGACGTGTTCCTGCCGTACGTGCACAGGGTGCGGGAGCTGCCGGACACGACGCTGTACGGGTCCCGCACCGTCTTCTTCATGAGCGATGAGGGCACGCTGATGCCGCTGGCCATCGAGCTGACGCGGCCTCAGTCGCCGACCAAGCCGCAGTGGAAGCGCGCCTTCACGCACGGTTCCGACGCCACCGAGTCGTGGCTGTGGAAGCTGGCCAAGGCGCACGTGCTGACCCACGACACCGGCTACCACCAGCTGGTAAGCCACTGGCTGCGCACGCACGCCTGCGTCGAGCCCTACATCATCGCGACCAACCGGCAGCTCAGCCGGATGCACCCGGTGCACCGCCTGTTGCACCCGCACTTCCGCTACACCATGGAGATCAACGCGCTGGCCAGGGAAGCGCTCATCAACGCCGACGGCATCATCGAGGAGGCCTTCTGGCCGGGGAGGTACTCCATCGAGCTCAGCTCCGTCGCCTACGGGGCGGCCTGGCAGTTCAACACGGAGGCGCTGCCGGAGGACCTTGTCAGCCGGGGGCTGGCCGTGCGCAGGGACGACGGCGAGCTCGAGCTCGCCATCAAGGACTACCCGTACGCCGACGACGGGCTGCTCATCTGGGGCTCCATCAAGCAGTGGGCGTCCGACTACGTGGACTTCTACTACAAGTCGGACGAGGACGTTGCCGGCGACGAGGAGCTGCGGGCGTGGTGGGAGGAGGTGCGCACCAAGGGGCACGCGGACAAGAAGGACGAGGCGTGGTGGCCCGTGTGCGACTCCAAGGAGAACCTCGTCCAGATCCTCACCACCATCATGTGGGTCACGTCCGGACACCACGCCGCCGTCAACTTTGGGCAGTACCATTACGCGGGGTACTTCCCCAACCGTCCAACAGTGGTGCGGCGGAACATTCCGGTGGAGGAGAACCGGGACGACGAGATGAAGAAGTTCATGGCCAGGCCGGAGGAGGTGCTGCTGCAGAGCCTCCCCTCGCAGATGCAGGCCATCAAGGTGATGGCGACGCTGGACATCCTCTCCTCGCACTCCCCCGACGAGGAGTACATGGGAGAGTACGCCGAGCCGGCGTGGCTGGCTGAGCCCATGGTGAAGGCGGCATTCGAGAAGTTCAGCGGCCGGCTCAAGGAGGTGGAGGGCACCATCGACCAGCGAAACAACAACCCGGAGAACAAGAACAGGTGTGGCGCCGGCATCGTGCCGTACGAGCTGCTCAAGCCGTTCTCAGAACCGGGGGTCACTGGGAGGGGCATCCCCAACAGCATCTCCATCTGATTATGGCCCCAGGATAAGATATCATTGCATGTAGGATTAGGAATAAGATGTGCACCATGTACGCACCCAGCAGCGATTGCTCCCGGACATGACACGGGCCGGGAGTGGCATCTACTAGCGTGTTCCCGCTATTGTATGCCGTGAATTAGTACTAATAAGGTTATTTGAATTGTGACCTCATAATCCTAATTAGGTTAAGAGAGAGTGGGCATCTACATGCATTCCTGGACAGATCATACTGTACCGTATCATTCGGAGCATGCCATACAAAACAAAACAATCACATCAAGACACGTGAACCCAGCAGCATTGTAAGATCAGGACCAGCCCACATCAGATCCTGTGTTTGGGGCCCGTGTCGACTGGCTAACGAGCTTCTTGTCCACACATTTACAAGACCGAAGGGGCATATAGACAGAAGTGGAGAATGGGTATACGTGGACCTGCCCCTTGGAATCACTACTTACAAGAAAAACACTCCTAGCAACATCCCATGTGAGCTAAAATGAGTCCAACCAAGCAAATACATGAGACAAAAAGCTAATAATACTGATTGCCATGCTTCCATAAATTTTCAACCAGAGTGAAGCAGGGGGAGCAGAGTTTACTTTGTGCTTACTTCCCCATAGTCGAGCACCGCATGGTGTCTTCTGCAGTCAGCGCGTCTCAGTGCAGCAATTTTGGCTGTCATCAATTGGCATCGACATAAAATTGTAAAGAGCTGCGACGCTTCATATACTCGGAGTTACCTCGACAACACAAAGTATAACAACATCTGGCAAAATTTGAGAAGAGCATGTCTTCGTCACCGGGAGATGCAGCTCTCAGTTACACCCTGGCTGACTGATCAGAGCAATCAAATTAAGACTAAGATGTGAAGAGTATAAGAAAGAAGTTGCGCTATCAAGTGAGTTACCTGTGGAGGATGGCTCAAAATATGGCCGGGTTGTTATGAAAGAGGGGTCCTGAGCATCAGCCTCCAACTTATGTACCGTGTTGCTCTGGACAAGCTTTACTAATTTGTCTGTTATGACTTTCATCGGCGGGCGGGAATCCGGTGACTGCTGCATTGAAGGAAGAAATAACATAAGTACCGAACGAAACATGGATGTGCGAGTGCGGTCACTTAATAGATTATGTAATACTCGAGCTGTCAGTTGTCCGGTGTACTATGTAATATCTTTTGTTTCTATTTCTTTTTCTTTTCTTTTGGGGTGCCGTTCGGCACATGCTTTGGTGAGTTTGTAAATATTTAAGGCTCTGTGCATCATTTTTTTATGCAGAGTCCAGGAGACAATAAACTTTTCCTTTAACTAGAAGAGGGAGTGCTGCTCGTAGAAAATTGTCATGAAATACAGTTGGTGAATGCAGTGAGCATTAGACATTGTAGTGGCTCTAGACATTTCAGCTATAATGCCTTTCGTTTCTATTAACATGTTCTCAGCATTTACCATAGCAGCATGGGCAGTATTTGAGTTTTCACCTTGATAGCTGCCAGCAAGGATAAGAAACTACAGAACAAAGTGTACCAGAAAAGAGAATGGAAAACTACCTTGATGCAAAGCAAGATGACGTTGCCTAACGCAGAAATAGCTTTAGGTGGCATAGAGCCACGTATTCTTGGATCCGTTATTCTTCCCAGAGAATTAAGGTCGTTGAGATGAGGAGATGCCCAATCAACTAGAAACTGATCATTTGGCCCTCTTGAACTGAAGAAGGCAATAAACCTTCAGTAAACCAGACTGATAGTAGCACAAGTGCAAGTGATAACATACTCCCTCCGTCCGAAAATACTTGTCATCAAAATGAACAAAAAGGGATGTATCTAGAACTAAAATACATCTAGATACATCCCCTTTTATTCATTTTGATGACAAGTATTTCCGGACGGAGGGAGTACCTGTCAAAAGCCTTTTGCCCAGTCAAAAGCACAAGCAATATCACGCCAAAACTGTAAATATCAGCTTTGATTATATCTGTTCCTGAACCATTAGCCTCAGGGGCAGCATAGCCTTTAGCACCACTGAGGGCTTCTGAATCCTGCTTTCCAAATGAGGAAATGTTAAATAGCCAACAAATCAATTTAATTTTATATAGTGCAGTATATCATTCAAACTGGATAAATCAGATGCTGCGGCCTATTGTGTATATTTGGACGGGCAAGACATGGGTAGATTAACGGGTTTCAGTTGGTTAGAGGGGAATCTCTCCTATGCAAATATCACCCCAAAACTTCAGAATTACCACATCTTAGATATGAGTTCGGTAATCTAGCTTGACACTGAATGACAAAAATTCTAATCTGAGAGAAAGAAAGATAGAGCAGTTCTATGTTTTAGGTTCTAATGCATCCATCCCTGCCTGAAATTTGAATCCCAGATCATTCAAGTGTCAAAATGATCACGTAAATTAACGGCATCAGCATGCTTTCTTAAAAAGATCATAAAGTAGCAATACTATCCTTCGTTACCGAGCACTGACCATTCTTGTGGCGCTGACAAAATGGCTGAACTTCGCTAACCCACAGTGACTGAGGTAGGGCATGAGCTGAGCATCAAGTAAAATATTTGTAGCTTTAATATTTCCATGGGCAAATGGAGGGGAGCACATCAAATGTATGTATCTGCAGAGAGTTAACATAGATATAAAAATCCAGAAATTCCAATTCCAGTATAAAAGTCTAATAATTTTGCATGTGTGCAACTAAACTACGAAAATAAGCCATCAAGGTTGCGAGATAGGTGTAATTAATTACTCTGCGGCATAAAATAAAACTAATTAGACGATTTGGTGGGAACCCAATGAGGCAGAATGTACTTACTCTAGAGCATAGGTAACTCCAAGAGCAATCTTCATCCGAGCTTTCCATGACAAAGCCCTCGACCTCGTGGCTGCTGAAAACAGAAGATCTTCAAGAGAACCATTTTCTGCATACTCATATAAAAGCACACAATGCCCAAACTCCACACAGTAGCCCACAAGCGAAGATATATTAGGGTGCTTTAATCTGGACATATTCCCAAGAATGTCCATGAGCTCATCTTGTTCTGACAATGATAAATTTATCATGTTGATCTTCTTGATAGCCAGCAGCTGTGCGTAGAATGAGAAATGCATAACGTAAAATATACATAATAAATGACTTGTACAAATTTAATACCTTCGCTAATTAGGAAAATGACTATCTAATAAACCGCTGAAAGAAAATCACAGTTTTAAAACTGACATGTGAGACTAAGAATGGCGTGCTCCTTGTACATTGACCTTATCAAGACAACAAGCATAAGCATAGCTACGGCCCTCAATACTGCATGACGAGATGTCTTGTCGATGAGGAAAGGAAAGGGTTCAATTCAGTTTAGTCAATAAAACCAGATAAAGAAGTCAACTATTAGGAATCTAAAATACAAGCTACAGAAATTATACTTGTGAGCTTATTCTAGAATAACACATTAATAATATAGAAATTTAATAATGATACATTTCTTATGATAACAGACCATACCTGGCCATCAGGAAAATCACCTCTGTAAACTCGGCCAGTGAAACCTTCACCGATAAGGCATTCTTCATTGAAGTTCCGGGTAGCTGCCATAATGTCAACTGCCAGAAACTGTTTTGCAGGTGCAAGATTTTTAGATGTCTTAGCGCAACTTTTCCTTTGGGGAACTCTTCCAGGTTTAATGCTATCATTATTGCTAGAGGAGGTATCATGGCCAACCATAAGAGAACTCCAAGAGTTCAGGCCCTCATTTGCTTTAGGGACTGTAATTGACAAATGAATTTTAGTTACATGGAAGAATGCAAGTCTGGCCTAATAAAACATTACAATGCAGTGTACAAAGTTGAAAACGGTATGTGGATGAATTTGATATGCCATTTCATGAATAAGCATTCAAAATTACAAGGGTTTATGATCAATGATAACTGTCATATTTTACAGTAGATTAATGCTGAGTGGTAAGAATAACCGAAACAAACAGAAATATTTGTATGATCAATTGACAATCAACTACCACTGCATAAATTGGTTTGAAGAAATTAATAAAGTGCCAGTGCTACCTCCTTCCAAATTGGCTGGTAAAGACTTGATATTGTTAGCGGTGCTCTTCGGGCCACATGTACCACCTTTCCGGCTTTTCAGAACCAATCCAACAATGAAGAGTGCAAACATTGTGCAAACAACGCTAGCTATTGCAGCAGCTGTCACTCGAGAGTGTGACTTCCTATGGTGGCTAGGACTCTGCAGAGAAGCGGAGCTCACAAAAGGTTGCAGAGGTTTTGGCCCGCGCTTTGAGTTCTGCTTGACTGCTGGTGAAGGTGGAGGTGGAGGTGGAGATGGAGGTCGAGGCTGATGTGGGGGTGGAGGTGAATGAATGGTCCTAGAAAATGAGGACGATGAAGGTTTGAAACCTGGTTGAAAATGGTTCCCGTCAATCCTGGAATATTAATCAGAAGGTTAATCACATATTGTGCTAGATATGAAATCAGACATACATACATGCACAAGATCCTCAAGGGTGACAAGGACAATATATAACAGAGTTCAGTACCTCAACTCAGAAATGAACTCAAAGGTTCCAGGCACATAACCGCTGAAGTGATTATTCTCAATGTTGCTGCAAGAAGTTGATGATCATCAGCATTAATTGACAAGAAGGCAAATTAAGTATAAATGCAGCCCAGTCAGATTTCTTACAGTGCTACCAATGGAAGGTCTGCTAACAAAATCACAGATCCGGTAAACTCATTATGCTGTAAATAACTGCAAAAGCATGCAAGGAAACTTTTGATTAGACAGTTCCTACAGCTGTGCGTGCATGAAATAGCACAGAAGGGACATCATTATTACAGATAATGAAGGTTGTTCAATGAACTAAATGATCTTGGCAGGTCGCCATCGAAAGAGTTGAATGACAAGTCCCTGAAAGCATGGAGGGAACAAATATGAGTCTAAGTGATAGAAAGATCAAAATACTAAAGATCTGTGAATACAATAATTTTGAAAAATAGTGGATCAGAGCAAGAAAGATGCAAAGAAAGTACTTTAGCTTCAAAATGTGTCTGTGCATGTGTTTGTTCCATTGCGATTAAAAATATGTGGTTTTATTAGCATACAAAATGAGCTGAAAGATTGTTTTAGAACAGATCTTTGGACAAAAAGAACTGCAAGAAGTTTAGAACAACTTGATGCGCACGAAACATTTCACTTGACGGTTGCGTACTATATCTGATGATTCATTTAGTGGTATACTGAATGGAGATGTTCCAGGTTACAAATCTATGCACAATAGGCTGCAACCAGCATGTTGCAGGTCAAAGTGCAACGAAATAACTCATTTATTTCACAAGAGATGTATGTTTCAGAAGTGATGAAGTAATCATTAATCAAGATATGGGAACCATACATTGTAACTAAGCTTTCCATGTTAACAAAAACATCACCAACTATTCCAGAGAGCTTATTATAGCTGAGATTCCTGCAATTGAAATTACAGATCAATCAGTTGATTCTGCAACCAAATTTTGAGAAGGACCTCCAATTGCCAAACAATCGACTCACAGATATTTCAGGGAGTGCAAATATGGTAGTGATGGTGGTATATTTCCCTCAAACTTGTTAGCTGCCAAATTTCTGCAATAAAACAGCATACCATAGTCAGATCATATACATTTCATATTTAAATGTACTTGACCCAGCTTAAAGAGGGTAGGCAAAAAGGACAAAAAGAATATACAAGTATTCCACATTTGGAGGCAAAGTGGGTGGGATTTCACCAGCGATGTTGTTGAAGCTCACATCCCTACAATCATGAGGCATCAAAGCACCAGGAACCAAATAAATTGTGTCAAAATTGCAGAATCATGATCGGTTAACAGATAGCACAAATTTTGTATAAGGAAGCTTACAGCTCTTTTAAAGAGTGGAGTTTGAGCAGCTCTGGGCCAAGCCAGCCACCAACCCCAAGACCACTAATATTTCTGCATGGTAGTAACATAAAAGAAAGCAAAAATAAAATAAACATTCCTATAAATTTACAGGCAAAACTGATTGATAAGTTAAGAATTGAATGGGGATTACATAGCCACGACACACGAGTCCTTGCAAAAGACCCCATGCCACGATCCATGTTCCCCATCCCCGCCGCAGGGGTCACCACCCATGGATGTCCACCCAGAAAGCTGCCATGGTGACTCCAGTGTGCGATATAGTGCCCAGATCCCGATCGCTGCACGGTAACCAAAGAACAGTAACAAAGCAGTAAACCTGTTAGAAAGCAGCAACATACAGACAGACAACAGGATAGCATCACACACAGCCATTGCTCAAAGGCAAGTACTTACAAGAACAAAAACATGCCCACTCGTTTTTTGCACTACATACGTACATCATCGATGCGTTAAGACAAGCTATTTCCAAGCACTAACACTGTAACACACACATGTGCCCATCACGCAACCATATCCAATAACCCCAGATCTGAATGTTTATGCGAGCGCGTACAGGCACGAGCAGAAGCGCGCGCAAGCCAGAATTTGCACGCACACACGCGCACCAATCCACCAGCGCGCAAGGCTCCTGCCGCTGCTATACAAACCAGACCACACGTGTGCGCACGGCACAGAGACCCAGCGACCACAATCACACGCGCGCTCGCGCGCGCAGAGTAGAGGCGTCGCGGGGTAAGAGGTCGATCGCCACGGGTGATGGGTGAGAAATCGTACCATCGGAGGGATCAGTGAACGACGCGGCGGAGGAAAACGCGGCCCACAGCACCACCGCGGCGAGGAGATGACGCGCCGCGGCCACTCCGACGCCACGCGCGCCCCGCATCCCCGCAGGTTCCAGCGAAGCCGGAGCTAGAGGATCCTACCGCACAGTAGCCACACGGCATAGGATGTTCTAGAAGCTTCAGGGGATCCGGGCGCGACGCCGCTCAATCGAACTCCTCGCCCAAATCCGCGACGATTCCCCGCGGGATCGCGGCCGGACCGAGCAATGCGGGCGCGAATCGGAGAATCCGGGCGACCGGAGCAGGTAGGAATCGCCCGCAGAGGCACGCGAAGCTGCGGGGATTCGCTCGCTTCGGTGGCGAGGGTTTAGGGTTTTGAAATGGACCGGAGGCTTCTGTGTTTTGGGAGGGAAGAGGAAGGATGAAAGGGGGAGAGAGAGAGGGGAGGAAGAGAACAGAGGCGGCCAGGTCACGTGACGGACGCGTGAGTGGTAGGCCGTTACGGGGTGGGATGCGTGGAGGGGTTTGAGGCGGTGGAATTGGGCGGGAAGTAGAAGGGTGGAGAAACGAAAACGACGTAGGTCATGGTCTACACAAGGCCGTGGCTATCCACTAAATAAACTGCATAAGAGTAATTTTAGCAGAGTTATCATATCGCTCGATCATTACAATGACCGTTTTTACGATAAAATGATCGAAAATGTCACTTTAGTAGAGTCACCGTTTTGCCCTTGAAACTCTATATTTGACACTTGTGGGGTTGTATTTGGAGCGCACTCCATCCGAAAAACGGATTGGCGCAAAAGACATTTCCCCTTCATGTTGCTTTTCCAACCCACGTCGCCGCTTCCTCTTCTTTATCGTAGCATCGTTGTTGAACTCTTCACCCATGCCCGATCCCCACCAATGACGCCATGGTCGCCTTCTCAACCCTAGCTCCTGATCCCGCTATTTTGAAGTCGGGTCCTACGATTTTAACAGCTATGTCTCCTATGCCTCCTGCATCTTCGACGACCGACCTCGATTGTGTCGGCGAATAGAGTCTCGGCCGGAGGTGCCTATGTGGCCACCTGGAGGTAGCAGCCTCCCTCCGCGAAGGCCACAACGGTCTCAGCGAAGGGACCTCAAAAGAAGGAGGGAAGGGAAATGATGGTGCATTTGCCCCTCCTTGCTTCTTCCCTGCGGCTGGAGGAACAAGGGTGGATTCCCAGTCATGCGCCGGATCAGCAACAACAATGAGGTGAAAAAGGTCATCCTTTGTATTATTAGGTTTTCATTCGATTGAACGCGAGGTGATTATGCAAAATTGTTGACAAATGTGCAACGTTTGCGATTTAGCAATGATTTTAGATTTTCTGAATTTTGGGGGAGTTGACCCTAAATGATGAATAATTTCTGAATATTATGATTGATGATTCCATGACAAACGGTCTCAAGGGTCCATCATTGTCGCTTTTGGATCATGAGTCGGTCCACAGTACGAAATTTGATCAATTCGAGGCCACCGACTCATCAAAGAAGACGAGGATTCGAGGAAGAAACTTTGAACCCGATGAGGATCGCTTGTCAGGGCATGGTAAGATATCTCTCTCGATGCAATCATTTGGAAGGATAAACCGACAGAAAAGTATTGGATGTGCATCGAGGAACATTTCATATTTTATCTTGGGCAGAGAATGCAACACAACCTCAAATCTCTCATAAATTAATGGGGTACGATTCAAGCGATGTGCTACCATTGAGCTGGCGGAGATCATAAAGGTAAATTACGGGTACACCAGAAGAAATATACCAAGGTTCTCGATGATTCAAGACTCTAATTTGCTCCTCTGACAATGGAGAGATACTCTTTGGGACCACTCAGTATTATCCATTACCGCGTGGCCAGACATAGTGTAATGATCATAGTGATACCGGAATACGGAAAAAGAAAAGAGAACAAAATCGATGACGAGGATAACATGTACAGTGATCAATGTGTTGATCACGAAAGTACTGTCTCGCATTGGGTTTTGTAAACATATCGTGAAGCAAAGGGAACTATATGCGGAAACAAAAGGTTTTCTCCACAAAGAATTTTGTATGTATGTGGGAACTAACATGGGTGGCCATATCCCACTATTGATTATTGTCTATTGGGTGTTTCAGGTCATGTCCACATATTACCGAACCTGCACTACAAGAAAAAGACACATCTGTGAAATTTTGTCCCGATAGAAAATATTTGATGTCACGAAAGTGGCACTTCCATGACAAAATAGCGACGAAAACACGTATTGCCATGGATGTTTTGGCCACATACTTCTATCATAGAAAATAGATTATTTTTTATCTTGGGTTGGCCGGCAGCGCACATACATGATATTTTTGGGGCCTTCTATGACGTAAAATAACATGGTACTATCAGGGGAGAGAATTTTTCGGTGATTTCTCGGGTGAGTTCTGCCTCGCATGGTATATGGCGGATGGTTGGATCCGGGCAAGATGTAGGGTAGTTTGCGCGATCTCGTGAAACATATAACATGCAAATATTTATTTTACTCTATTACTAGTAGAAAGACTGTGCGTTGCTACGGGCTACACTGCATATAGATTTGAGTAACTCGAGGACAATTGTCATATACCTTCCATCTCTTTCCTTTCTTCCGCTCTCTCTATATATCTATGTATCTCCTTTCCTCCACTCACCCTCCCTCCTACTCTCTCTTGCTTCTTGTAGTCGTTGCTACTTGTGAGCTATGTTGGGATTTTCCCCGAAGGGAAGGGTGAAGCGATATACTCTAGCTAATAAGTACTTCCCTCAGTGATAACCAAGGTTATCGAACCAATAGGATAACCACACAAATCCTAGTGAACAACACATGCACACACAAAAGTACATGCACCCAACACGGGCAAAGAGTGTTGTCAATCCCCTTGAACTCGTTACTTGCAAGGATAAAATCTTGTATAGGTAGATAAATAAATTGCAAAACAAAATAAAGTAAATTGATTGCAACACTGTGTTTTTGGTTTTAGTAAGATGATTAAGTAGATCCGAGGGCATAGTTTTCACTAGAGGCTTCCCTCTCAAAATAGTAGTATACGGAGGGTAGGCAAATTATTGTCGGGCAATTAATAGAAAAGCGCATACTTATGATGTTATTCATGACAATTATCATGTATATAGGCATCACGTCCGTGACAAGTAGACCAAAATGATTCTGCATCTACTACGATTACTCCACTTCAAGATTGATTCTATGCTAGCATCTCTAGGTATTAAGTTCATAACAAAGACAAATAGAGTAATGCATGGAGTATGGTAGCATGACGTAGACAAAGTAAACTCAAGCAATATGAATAAACCCCATCATTTTATCCTTAATGGCAACAACACAAATACGTGCCTCGCTACGCTTTCTATCACTAGGTGAGGAAGATTTGACCCATCACAAAGCACCTCTCCCACTGAAGATAAATCAATCTAGTTGGCCAACCCAAACAGATAGATCAGAGAGAAATACAAATATATAATAATCATGCATAATAAAGTTCAAAAAAGAATCAATTACTTTCAATGAATAATTTGATCATAAACCCACAAATCATTGGATGCCAAAAAACACACCGCAAAAGAAGATTACATCGGATAGAACTCTAAGAAGATCGAGGACAACATGGTATTGAAGATCAAAGAGAGAGAAGATGTAATGCCCAGGATGGGACTATACCTCCTACGTGTCGAGGCACGACTTAAAGGTATAAGCCCATTCTGGAATGATCTCAAGTTTGGTATCTTTGCACATCTCATGTAAAAATAGGGATGAAAACGAAAAGATAGTTGGCTTACACTCGCCACGTCACACAATTCATTACATATCCAAACATCATTCAAATAACATCACAACCCGTCTACGGGTGAAGATCCAAATGAAAGATACCAAACATACATAAAACCACAGGTCTGAATCGCCCCTAGTAGAAACCTCTACTGATCGTCGGGATAGTGCACATAGTAATGGCTACGGTCCTCGTCGTACTCCCAGTATAGCTCGGTGCCGTCTCCTGAGTAGAACACCTGAGTACCTGCATCTGGTGTGGTGTAGAATCTGTGAGCCACAGAGGACTCAGCAATCCCGTTCCCGGGTAACACAACTATCCAAGCCTTGGGTGTGGAACAAGGCTGAAGAAAGAAAAAGAGGTTGCAACAGCACTAGCACTAACTTACGTAAAAGAGAGCGAGAAGAGAAGTGCCTCGGACGATAAGATGATCACGAAGTGATCCTAACTAAAACATGACAAACATAACCCCACCGTGTTCACTTTCCGAACCCCTTTCGGAAAATGACCGTCACGGTACTCACGCTGGTAGTGTGTTCTGAACATGGTGTCAAGTTTTCTACAACCGGATATTAACAAATTCCCATCTGCCACATAACCGCGGGCACGGCTTTCGAAAGTTCAAAACCCTGCAGGGGTGTTCCAACTTGGCCCATGACAAGCCCGCGATCCGCGGAGTCGCAGCTCCAAGGTGGGAAGGCCCGAGTATCCTCGGAATCCCGTGCTCAAGATACTCCAACTAAGGTAAGGCTAATCCAGCAAATCCTCCCGGCGTGCCGACACCCTGACAGTAGCCGCGCGTATCTAGTCTCAGGCCACGACCGGATGGGCGATTCTAAAGGTTTTTACCAATCCTCGAGTTTCCTCGTGGTGGCCCCGCAGACTCCCCAGTTTGGACCAACACTCATGAGGAGCACTGGCCCGGGTTGTTGATTAAGAACTCGGGTTTGCAAAGCCCTATGCAAGTTTTTAGTTATTAGGCAAATAGTACCAATGTTGGGACTTGGTGGAAAAGCCTTAGCGCTAAGCGGTTTATCGAGGGGGTCCCATAACCCCAACCGTGTGAGGAACGCAAAATCAAGGAACATAACACCGGTTTATACGGTTCCTAAGACGGCATGAGTGGAACAAAACACCGAGCAAGAGGCTCAGCCTTCCACCATTACCAATATATAGATGATTTCATTTAAGAATTAATATAGTGTGATATCCCAACAAGCTTCAACATGAAGCAAGAATCTTCAAATCTTCTTCTGCAACTAGCAATGCTATAAGAGGGGCTGAGCGAAGCTTACTTAGCCAATCAAAGGTTTGCATAGGTAGGGTGGTTAGACAGATTCACGGTTACAATAGGAGGCTGACAGGAAAACATGGGCATCGAGGCAATAAGCTAAAGAGCGAGACTTCTAGCAATAGGCAAAGATAGTAATGTTATCTGGGTCAGGTCATCTTGCCAGTTGAGTCGTCGATGGGATCGTAAAAGGGCTCCTCGTTCTCAACCTCGGTAGTAACCTCGTTCTCGTACTCGTACTCGGCTTCCGGCTCTACTCAACACAAAACACACGAGGCACGAAATCAACAAGATGCAATGCGCAAACCACAGGATGCATGACTGATGCACTAAGGAAGCACTGGAGATGCACTAAGGATGCACAGCAAGACAACATAGGAAACACAGAGATACAGCACAAGGAACATGACAATATGCATCAAGCAAGAAACTTCAAAACTTGTTAACAATAGGATATTATGAATCTACATGCCAAACCACACAAGTTTCATATAGGACTTGCTCAAAACGGAGCAACGGGCTAAAAGATACACCCGAAACAAGAAACATTGCAAAGCTGAAATTAACAGCCACATAGCAACTTCAGAGCAAGAAAAATATACTCTACAGCACTCAAACATCATGACAAGAAGCATGGACATAAAGTAGACATATCCTACAACAAACAATTCCATTGGAGCATCTCCATAGGAGGCATGGATCAATAGCAACAAGCTACAACATTTTGAACATGACAACAAAAACCTGACAGCAGTAATTATAGCAACTTGGGAGCAAGAGTTAAATATGCTACAGCCACCCAAATGAGCATGTGAGAGCATGAATGGAAATCCAACAACATATACAACAAGGAATCATCAATAGTCACCCCAAAACTATCATGGATTTGCCTAGAACAACAAGCAAACATGGCATCTGGATATTACAGATTCCAGACTTAGTGAAATTTCACTAAGTGTTAAAACAGCAGTATTATCATGGCATGTTTGTGAGCAAGTTTAAGTCACCTCAAAGCAAAACATGGCAAGTGGTTTGCACCACAGCAAAGTAGACATGATGGGGAGTCCAAAACATATAAGCATGCAACAAGGGGACAACCACATCGATAGCAACGAGCTCCTCAACTAGGCATCTCGTAACAAGTTTAACAACCTAACAGCCAGAAGCACTTTTGCAAAGGAGATAAACATGGCAAGATGAAATCTATCATGCAAGCTAAAGCAACCAACATGTAGAGCATCTCATGATGAACATGTGGACATATCATTTGCTTCATTTGGATAAACATGCAACAAGTTATCACATATCAAACATGGCATGAAAACACTAATAGCAGCAGTTTATAACAAGTAGCACTCTTCTCATGAAGATTAAGACATCTAGATGGACTCAAACATGCATGACACAATGGAACAAAACATAGTACATGTCACCACGATCATTTTGACATATCATATGCACAAAATGGGCATGCACAGTAAAAGTTATACTCATCACAAAAATGCATCAGACACTGAAATCTAAGGACTTAGCAGAGAAAACGAAGTCAACCTCCTGTAGCAGTCAATGGGCGCGGGCGGTCAAACGAGCGCCGGATCGGTCAACGGGTCCGGGAAGCGGGTCGGGCGGCGGAGCGGGTCCGCGGGCAGGTGGGCGCGCGCCCGCTAGGGTTTTGCCCCAGCCCCAGATCGGATCGATCGAGGCTCCTCCTCGATCTGGCTCGGCGGCTGGCTCCTCCTGGCGAGGTGGCTGGCGGGTGAAGGGAGGCCGGCGGCGGTCGGTGACGCCGGCGACGAGGGTCGGCGAGGCCGGGGCGGCGCGGCGAGAGAGGCGCTGGAGCGGCGAGAGCCGGCGGCGGCCGGAGCGACGAGGGGCCAACGGCGGAGAAGGCCGGCTCGGGGGCGCGGCCGGAGGGCGGAGGGTCGCCGGGGCGGCGACCGGCCGGCGGGAGGAGGCCGGGCGCGGAGGCAGCTGCGAGCTGGAGGAAGACGAAGGCGGGGCGCGGGATCTGGCGGGCTGGCTCAGATCCGCGGGGGCGGCGAGCCGGCGCTGGGCCCCGCGGGCCCACTCGGCGGGGTGGAAGCACTACGCGGCGACGGTGGAAACACGGTGCGGCGGCGGTGGAAGCACGATACGGCAGAGGTGGAAACACTAGGGTTTTGGACGCAAAATTGGAGGGGGTCGACGTTTATATAGGCACAAGGAGCTAGGATAGTCCAAATGACGAGAGGTTTTCGGCCACGAGATCACAATTGAACGGCTTAGATGATGGGAAGGGTTTGAGCTGGGTTGGTGTGCTGTTGGAGGGGGGTCTTGGGCCTCAAAGAGGAGGTACTTTTAGCCCACGAGGATAACTGTTGGAGCATCAAACGAACTCCAAACGCGACGCAACTTGACAGGCGGGTTACGCGTATCAAAACAACATCGCACGACAAGTCTCACGCCAAACCGGAAACGTTACACGGCCAAACACAAAAGAAGGACTCCGGGAAGCCACGGGCACGTGTGAGAGTGTCGGAACTCGAAACGGACAACGGGAAGGAACGAGTGGGACCGGATGCAAACGACAACACAAATGCAATGCAATGCACATGACAACATGACATGGATGAATGCACACACGCACACGACAAAACGACGAAACAAGAAAAGACGAAGAACCCGGAATGGAACTGATGAAGCCAAAGTTATATATTGCCAAAAAGGGAAAGTATTACATCCGGGGCATTACAAACTCTCCTCTACTATGAAAAGATCTCGTCCCGAGATCTAGGACTGGAAGAAGGAAGGGTACTCAGAACAAAGGTGATCTTCTCGTTCCCACGTAGCTTCTCGGTCGGTATGGTGTGACCACTTGACTTTCAAGAACTTGATTGACTTGTTGCGGGTCTTGCGCTCGGTTTCTTCGAGAATAGCAACTGGGTGCTCTCGGTAAGACAAGTCTTGTTGAAGATCAATCTCCTCAAACGGAATGGTGCGTTCAGGTGTCTTGAAGCACTTGCGGAGTTGAGACACGTGAAACACATCATGAACATTGGCGAAGTTGGAAGGGAGTTCAAGTTGATATGCTAGATCGCCTCTTTTGCCAAGGATCTTGAAAGGGCCCACGTATCTAGGAGCAAGCTTTCCTTTGATACCGAATCTTTGGGTGCCTTTCATAGGAGAAACATGGAGATAGACATGATCCCAATGTTGAAAGCCAAATCACGATGCTTGCCGTCATAGTAGCTCTTCTGACGCGACTGAGCGGCCTTGAGATTCTCACGTATGACTTTGCACATATCTTCAGCTTCTGAGATCAAGTCATTGCCAAGAAGTTGACGTTCACCAGTCTCGGACCAGTTGAGAGGGGTACGGCACTTTCTGTCATAGAGGATTTCAAACGGAGCTTTGCCGGCACTTGCTTGGAAGTTGTTGTTGTAAGAGAACTCGGCAAACGGAAGGCAATCTTCCCACTTCATGCCAAAAGATACGACACAAGCTCTGAGCATGTCTTCTAGAATCTGATTCACTCTCTCGACTTGACCACTAGTCTGGGGGTGAAATGCAGTGCTGAAACGGATCTTAGTGCCCATGGCAGACTGAAAGGAGTCCCAGAACTTGGATGTGAACAAACTTCCACGGTCTGAGGAGATAACTTGAGGAATGCCATGTAAGGACACAATTCTGGAAGTGTACAACTCTGCCAGTTGAGCTGCATTGATGGATTCTTTGACTGGAAGGAAGTGAGCGACTTTGGTAAGCTTGTCAATCACCACAAAGATAGAATCATTCCCTTTCTTGGACTTAGGAAAGCCAGTGACGAAATCCATTTCAATGTGGTTGAATTTCCACTCGGGAATAGGAAGAGGTTGGAGAAGACCGGCTGGACGTTGATGCTCTGCCTTCACTCTTCTGCAGACATCACATTCATTCATGAATTGGGCAATCTCCCTTTTCATGCGAGTCCACCAGTAAGATTGCTTGAGGTCTTGGTACATCTTGGAACTTCCAGGATGAATCGACAGGAGGGAATCATGTGCTTCGTCCATTATGAGCATCCTGAGATCACCTTTGGGAACCACAAGTCTGTCCTCAAAGAACAAGGTATCTCTCTCATCAACGCGATAGCACTTGTATTTAGGAGTACCCTTTGCAATAGCATGCTTCACTTTCTGCATCATAGCATCACTGAGTTGGGCCTCACGAATCTGATCCTCCAAGGTAGGAGCAACTTGAAGATTTGCAAGAAAGCCTTGCGGAACAACTTGGAGGTTGAGCTTCCTGAATGCTTCACAAAGCTCAGGCTGAAACGGCTTGATAAGGAGACTGTTGCAATATGCCTTTCTGCTCAAAGCATCTGCAATGACATTTGCCTTGCCAGGTGTGTATTCGATGCTTGGATCATTTCAACCCAACGAGTCTGGCGGAGGTTCAGGTTCGGCTGTGTGAAGATGTACTTCAAGCTCTTGTGATCGGTGAAGATGTTGACTTTTCTGCCCAACAGAAGGTGTCTCCACGTAATCAAAGCGTGTACCACAACTGCTAGCTCGAGATCATGTGTGGGGTAGTTCTTCTCACTTGGCTTCAGTTGACGAGAAGTGTATGCCACAATCTTCTTGTCCTGCATTAGCACACCACCAAGTCCTTGAAGAGAAGCATCACAGAATACTTCGTAGGGCTTGGACTCATCTGGAGGAGTAAGAACTGGAGCAGAGATGAGCTTTTCTTTGAGAGTTTTGAAAGCCACATCACAATCTGGAGACCAGTTGTACTTGACATTCTTCTGCAGCAAGTTGGAGAGAGGCTTGGCAATCTTGGAGAAGTTCTCAACGAATCTTCTGCAATAGCTAGCAAGACCAAGAAAGCTTCGGAGTTGCTTGACGTTCTGAGGAGGTTCCCAGTTGACAATCGCTTCAACTTTCTCGGGGTTCACTGCAATACCGTCAGCGGAGATGATATGGCCCAGATATAAGACCTTATCGAGCCAGAACTCGCACTTGGAGAACTTGGCATAGAACTTATGTTCACGGAGTCTGTCGAGAACCAGACGGAGGTGCTTTTCGTGATCCTCTTCGTTCTTGGAGAATACCAAGATGTCATCCAGATACACAAGCACAAACTCATTGGTGTAGGGGTTGAAAATGTAGTGCATCATTCTCGAGAAGGTAGGTGGAGCATTAGCGAGGCCAAAAGACATGACTGTATACTCATAGGAGCCGTAGCTCGTTCTGAAGGCAGTCTTGTGGATATCTTCTTCGCGGATGCGAATTTGGTGATAACCCATTCGGAGATCGAGCTTTGAGAACACTTTAGCTCCTTTGAGCTGCTCGAACAATTCATTGATGTTGGGGAGCGGATACTTGTTCTTTATTGTCTTCTTGTTCAATGGCCGGTAATCAACGCAAAGGCGCTCCATGCCATCCTTCTTCTTGACAAATAAGACACCACAGCCCCAAGGAGACGTACTAGGCCTGATCAGACCCATACGCTCTTGTTCATCAAGCTGTTTCTTCAACTCCTTCAACTCTTCGGGGGAGAGCTTGTACGGACGCCGGCATGCTGGCTCAGTACCAGGCTCGAGTTCAATGACGAATTCAACTTGACGATGCGGAGGCATGCCTGGAAGTTCTTCAGGAAAAACGTCTTCATATTCGTTAACCACCGGAATTTGAGAGATGGCATTAATCTCGCCCTTGTCATTGAGAGAGAAAAGCCTGATTGTGTTATCCCGAGAGGCGAAGATAATCACGTCTTCACTAGGATGAGTAATCTTGACTTCCTTATTTGCACAATCAATGTGAGCATCATGCTGAGAAAGCCAATCCATCCCGAGAATAAGGTCAATGTCGGAGTTGTCGAGAACAACCGGTTTAACCAGAAAGCGGTAATCCCCCATGCGAATAGATACATCTGGAGCATACACACTAGAAGTCATTATCCTGCCCGGAGAAACCACTTGCAACTTCTTGGGTAGATTCTTGGTGATAACATTGTGCTTGGATGCAAATGGATATGACATGAAAGAACATGATGCACCCGAATCAAACAACACTTTTGCAGGAAAAGAGTTAACTGGAAGGTTACCAAGTATCACATCTGAAGAATTCTCTGCTTGAGCTGCATTCATCAGATTCACTCTTGCTGACTTTGGATTATGCTTGACAATAGCAGTGCTGACAGGTGGAGGAGGCGGAAGGCGCCTTGGGTTGGTGCACTTGTTGGAATAATGACCCTTCTGGCCACACTTGTAGCAAGTGACCTCAGAAAGCGGACGAGGAGGAGGAACACTTGGTCTTGGAGCTTGGAACTGCGACTTGGACTGATTGCCTTGGTTGTGTGGGTGGGAGAAACCACGGCCACCAGAATTCTTGTTGTTGTTGTTGTAGGGAGCTCGGATCACTGGAGGAGGTGGAAGCCAAAACTTCTGTTGCTTCGCGACCACTTGAGAAGATGAGGAGGAGTGAACGGCATCTCTGATCCTCTTTTTGGAAGCTTCCATCTTGAGCTGGGCTGCCTCTTGCTTAAGTGCCATGTTATAGAATTTGTCAAACTCATCAGGCTCGAACAAGGTGAGAGCAAGTTGGAGTTCATCCTTCAGACCACCACGAAACTGATAGATCTTGCTCTTGGCATCTGGAATGTCTTGCTTGGCATAGCGGGCAAGGTTTTGGAACTTGACATTATATTGGTAGACAGACATAGAGCCTTGCTTTAGGTTGCGGAATTGCTCACGCATACCCTCGATGACACTTGTTGGAATGTGGTGAGAGCGAATGTCCTTGCAGAAGTCATCCCAGGAGATTTCACGCCCTGCTCTGGAGTCTTTGTACTGCTGCCACCAATCAGCTGCTTGGTCCTTGAGTTGGAAGGCTGCAAACTTCACATAGTCCTCGGGCCTGACGTTACTGCACTCAAAATGCTTCTTGATATCTGTTATCCAGTCTTCAGCATCGAGAGGGTCCACGCAGTAACTGAAAGCCTTTGGTTGATTTGCCAAGAACTGGTTGAGCGTAGCAAAGTGCTGTTGGTTGAACAAATTGCCTTGGTTCCCATGAGCACCCTGATTTGCTTGATTTCCTTGCATTTGCTGCATCATCTGCATAAGCATCTGGGTGTTCTGATTCGTAGTTTGCATAATTGCTCTCCAGGCCTCAGACGGAGGAGGAGGGGAAGGAGGACGATCAGGAACCTCTTCACCCTCTGGGTTAGCGTTGGGAACCTTTTTAGGAGCCATCCTGAAAGAGATGACCACTATTAGCCATTTGATTGAAAGAAGATATAAGCTGAAACAACGGCTAGAAATGCAACATAGTCTTCACAAGAATCATTCGAACAAGAGGAACGAATGAAATTCTCAGTTTAATGATAACAACAATCTTCACGAGAAGCCACTTGGAAGACAAAAGGTAAATAAAACAACAAGGTGCAGATAGAACAAATACAAGATAGGAGCTTCGTTTGACATATTCGCGCTGAAAGCTTATGGAACGTGTTACGAAAGGGTTTTGCAATCCCCGGATCAGCATAGCCAAGGACCCTTTAAGATGCAACTCCCGATCGGAACAACGGCCATAAAACCACTTCACTCAATGTAGAACCCCGAACTCCATATCATGCATTCGTTGGACGAATGCCTACGATCTACTAGATGAACCCACCTATTAATTTCCGAAAGTTTCCAGTTATGCAATCAGGTGTTGGGGATACAGGGGAAGCATCGCGCACTCAACTCTAATCCTACATCCAGCTGTATCCATCCTTCAACACATAACCAGTTATTTCCGGAAACCGTCTACCTCGGACCTTCGAAACGCATCTACTATACAAGCTATGGCAATACTCCCGAACTACCTCCCCAGTACTGGGTGATGTCGGGGTTATCTTGCCACTAACCGCATAGGAGAGTTTTCGATGTCGGCCGTCTTAAGTATTCTAGAACTGCCGCGATATGTTTGTGACGACAACACCTCGGAGCTCAACTCCCCGGGACACTGCCACAACCCCTAATGACAGGAGGCATCGAGAACAATGTTCTCGTCAAAAAGACATCGGAACAATCCAAACAATACTCGCGAGATTCCGAAAACAAAATTTGGTGCAATTTTGAGAGTAGAAGAGGCAAGAGTAATCGTCAGGAGTCCTCACCAGAGTGAAAAGAGATGAGGAGCAAAAGAAATCCTACTCTCCGATATAAATATAGGACTCAAAACATTTTAAGTGTGTGCCTAGACTCAACCATCAACGATTCGATCAATCAGTGGGGGCTTCTAGGTCGGAGAAGGCTCTGAATACCAACTTGTAATGCCCAGGATGGGACTATACCTCCTACGTGTCGAGGCACGACTTAAAGGTATAAGCCCATTCTGGAATGATCTCAAGTTTGGTATCTTTCCACATCTCATGTAAAAATAGGGATGAAAACGAAAAGATAGTTGGCTTACACTCGCCACGTCACACAATTCATTACATATCCAAACATCATTCAAATAACATCACAACCCGTCTACGGGTGAAGATCCAAATGAAAGATACCAAACATACATAAAACCACATGTCTGAATCGCCCCTAGTAGAAACCTCTACTGATCGTCGGGATAGTGCACATAGTAACGGCTACGATCCTCGCCGTACTCCTAGTATAGCTCGGTGCCGTCTCCTGAGTAGAACACCTGAGTACCTGCATCTGGTGTGGTGTAGAATCTGTGGGCCACAGAGGACTCAGCAATCCCGTTCCCGGGTAACACAACTATCCAAGCCTTGGGTGTGGAACAAGGCTGAAGAAAGAAAAAGAGGTTACAGCAGCACTAGCACTAACTTACGTAAAAGAGAGCGAGAAGAGAAGTGCCTCGGACGATAAGATGATCACGAAGTGATCCTAACTAAAACACGACAAACATAACCCCACCGTGTTCACTTTCCGAACCCCTTTCGGAAAATGACCGTCACGGTACTCACGCTGGTAGTGTGTTCTGAACATGGTGTCAAGTTTTCTACAACCGGATATTAACAAATTCCCATCTGCCACATAACCGCGAGCACGGCTTTCGAAAGTTCAAAACCCTGCAGGGGTGTTCCAAATTGGCCCATGACAAGCCCACGATCCGCGGAGTCGCAACTCCAAGGTGGGAAGGCCCGAGTATCCTCGGAATCCCGTGCTCAAGATACTCCGACTAAGGTAAGGCTAATCCAGCAAATCCTCCCGGCGTGCCGACACCCTGAAAGTAGCCGCGCGTATCTAGTCTCAGGCCACGACCGGATGGGCGATTCTACAGGTTTTTACCAATCCTCGAGTTTCCTCGTGGTGGCCCTGCAGACTCCCCAGTTTGGACAAACACTCATGAGGAGCACTGGCTCGGGTTGTTGATTAAGAACTCGGGTTTGCAAAGCCCTATGCAAGTTTTTAGTTATTAGGCAAATAGTACCAATGTTGGGACTTGCTGGAAAAGCCTTAGCGCTAAGCGGTTTATCGAGGGGGTCCCATAACCCCAACCGTGTGAGGAACGCAAAATCAAGGAACATAACACCGGTTTATACGGTTCCTAAGGCGGCATGAGTGGAACAAAACACCGAGCAAGAGGCTCAGCCTTCCACCCATTACCAATATATAGATGATTTCATTTAAGAATTAATATAGTGTGATATCCCAACAAGCTTCAACATGAAGCAAGAATCTTCAAATCTTCTCCTGCAACTAGCAATGCTATAAGAGGGGCTGAGCGAAGCTTACTTAGCCAATCAAAGGTTTGCATAGGTAGGGTGGTTAGACAGATTCATGGTTACAATAGGAGGCTGACATGAAAACATGGGCATCGAGGCAATAAGCTAAAGAGTGAGACTTCTAGCAATAGGCAAAGATAGTAATGTTATCTGGGTCAGGTCATCTTGCCTGTTGAGTCGTCGATGGGATCGTAAGAGGGCTCCTCGTTCTCAACCTCGGTAGTAACCTCGTTCTCGTACTCGTACTCGGCTTCCGGCACTACTCAACACAAAACACACGAGGCACAAAATCAACAAGATGCAATGCGCGAACTACAGGATGCATGACTATTGCACTAAGGAAGCACTGCGGATGCACTAAGGATGCACAGCAAGACAACATAGGAAACACAGAGATACAGCACAAGGAACATGACAATATGCATCAAGCAAGAAACTTCAAAACTTGTTAACAAGAGGATATTATGAATCTACATGCAAAACCACACAAGTTTCATATAGGACTTGCTCAAAACGGAGCAACAGGCTAAAAGATACACCCGAAACAAGAAACATTGCAAAGCTGAAATTAACAGCCACATAGCAACTTCGGAGCAAGAAAAATATACTCTACAGCACTCAAACATCATGACAATAAGCATGGACATAAAGTAGACATATCCTACAGCAAACAATTCCATTGGAGCATCTCCATAGGAGGCATGGATCAATAGCAACAAGCTACACCATTTTGAAAATGACAACAAAAACCTGACAGCAGTAATTATAGCAACTTGGGAGCAAGAGTTAAATATGCTACAGCCACCCAAATGAGCATATGAGAGCATGAATGGAAAGCCAACAACATATACAACAAGGAATCATCAATAGTCACCCCAAAACTATCATGGATTTGCCTAGAACAACAAGCAAACATGGCATCTGGATATTACAGATTCCAGACTTAGTGAAATTTCACTAAGTGTTAAAACAACAATATTATCATGGCATGTTTGTGACCAAGTTTAAGTCACCTCAAAGCAAAACATGGCAAGTGGTTTGCACCACAGCAAAGTAGACATGATGGGGAGTCCAAAACATATAAGCATGCAACAAGGGGACAACCACATCGATAGCAACGAGCTCCTCAACTAGGCATCTCATAACAAGTTTAACAACCTAACAGCCAGAAGCACTTTTGCAAAGGAGATAAACATGGCAAGATGAAATCTATCATGCAAGCTAAAGCAACCAACATGTAGAGCATCTCATGATGAACATGTGGACATATCATTTGCTTCATTTGGATAAACATGCAACAAGTTATCACATATCAAACATGGCATGAAAACACTAATAGCAGCAGTTTATAACAAGTAGCACTCTTCTCATGAAGATTAAGACATCTAGATGGACTCAAACATGCATGACACAATGGAACAAAACATAGTACATGTCACCACGATCATTTTGACATATCATATGCACAAAACGGACATGCACAGTAAAAGTTATCCTCATCACAAAAATGCATCAGACACTGAAATCTAAGGACTTAGCAGAGAAAACGAAGTCAACCTCCTGTAGCAGTCAACGGGCGCGGGCGGTCAAATAGGCGCCGGATCGGTCAACGGGTCCGGGAAGCGGGTCGGGCGGCGGAGCGGGTCCGCGGGCAGGTGGGCGTGCTCCCGCTAGGGTTTTGCCCCAGCCCCAGATCGGATCGATCGGGGCTCCTCCTCGATCTGGCTCGACGGCTGGCTCCTCCTGGCGAGGTGGCCGGCGGGTGAAGGGAGGCCGGCGGCGGTCGGTGATGCCGGCGACGAGGGTCGGCGATGCCGGGGCGGCGCGGCGAGAGGGGCACCGGAGCGGCGAGAGCCGGCGGCGGCCGGAGCGACGAGGGGCCAGCGGCGGAGAAGGCCGGCTCGGGGGCGCGGCCGGAGGGCGGAGGGTCGCCGGGGCGGCGACCGGCCGACGGGAGGAGGCCGGGCGCGGCGGCGGCTGCGAGCTAGAGGAAGACGAAGGCGGGGCGCGGGATATGGCGGGCTGGCTCAGATCCGCGGCGGCGGCGGGCCGGCGCTGGGCCCCGCGGGCCCACGCGGCGGGGTGGAAGCACTATGCGGCGGGGTCGGAAGCACTACGCGGCGACGGTGGAAACACGGTGCGGCGGCGGTGGAAGCACGATACGGCAGAGGTGGAAACACTAGGGTTTTGGACGCAAAATTGGAGGGGGTGGACGTTTATATAGGCACAAGGAGCTAGGGTAGTCCAAATGAGGAGAGGTTTTCGGCCACGAGATCACAATTGAATGGCCTAGATGATGGGAAGGGTTTGAGCTGGGTTGGTGGGCTGTTGGAGGGGGGTCTTGGGCCTCAAAGAGGAGGTACTTTTAGCCCACGAGGATAACTGTTGGAGCATCAAACGAACTCCAAACGCGACGCAACTTGACAGGCGGGTTACGCGTATCAAAACAACATCGCACGACAAGTCTCACGCCAAACCGGAAACATTACACGGCCAAACACAAAAGAAGGACTCCGGGAAGCCACGGGCACGTGTGAGAGCGTCGGAACTCGAAACGGACAACGGGAAGGAACGAGTGGGACCGGATGCAAACGACAACACAAATGCAATGCAATGCACATGACAACATGACATGGATGAATGCACACACGCACACGACAAAATGACGAAACCTGAAAAGACGAAGAACCCGGAATGGAACTGATGAAGCCAAAGTTATATATTGCCAAAAAGGGAAAGTATTACATCCGGGGCATTACAGAAGAAGTCATCTAGCTACAAGCTATGGACCAATTGGTCTATGGTGAACTACTCACACATCATCGATAGGGCAACAAGGTTGATGTAGAGGCCCTTTGTGATCGATTCCCCCTCCGGCACAATTGAGGGAGTCCTGGATAGAGGGGTCCTCGGGAGGCCATATAACTCTTGGTGGGCCGGACTGGTGGGCCGAAGATCATCTCTCGTATCCGGATAGGACTCCTATATTTGCATAATGGCAAATATAGGTTCAGGTGTAATCTTTCCTTCCTTTGCAAGATGGTATGTACAAACCCTAGGCCCCTCCGGTGTGTATATAAACTGGAGGGTTTAGTCCATAGAGGCTAACGGAGAATCTCAAATCCTCATAGGCTAGACTTTAGGGTTTAGCCAGTACGATCTCGTGGTAGATCAACTCTTGTATTCATATTCATCCATATTAATATAGCAGGAAGTAGGGTTTTACCTCGATTGAGAGGGCCTGAACCTGGGTAAACATCGTGTCCCCAGCCTCCTGTTACTATCGATCCTCAGACGCATAGTTCGGGACCCCCTACCCGAGATCCGTCGGTTTTGACACCGACATTGGTGCTTTCATTGAGAGTTCCACTATGTCGTTGACCGAAGGACTGATGGATCGTGTCATCAATAACGACGGTGACACCGAGGGAATCTTCCCTCCTGGACATCTCTTCATGTTCGGCGGCTTCGCGCTTTGCGCCAACACTGAAGGCCACCTCGAGTAGATTGAGAGCTATGCCCCTGGCCATCATGTCAGATTCGGAAGCTTAGACTACATTACTGATATCCGCGGAGACTTGATCTTCGACGGATTCGATCCCGCGGCAACCTCTCTCTGCCTTCACGATGAACATGATCTAGCTCTGTCATCGGATCAGGAAATAGCACCTGTAGCAGTTCTGGCCCTAGATCCAGAATAGATCGCGTCGCCCGAGGACGGGAAGCTCAACCCCGCCACGGAAGCCGCCGACTCCACGGCGTTGGAGCCGCACACGGACCCAACTATAAGCGGGTTTGTGTTATCGGAACCCCGAACTTAACTCCAGCCTCAGATTCCGAATCACGCACACCTGCGCCCCTCAAGCCAGATCAGGTGTCTATCACCGAATTCAGTGTTGCAGATATCTTCCAGCACTCACCCTTTGGCGACATGCTAAAGTCGTTAAGATCCCTCTCCCTAGATGGGGACACATAGCCGCATTTTATCCGGTTCGAACTGGGGGCTGATGAAGAATTTTGCTCCCCACCCACCACCCACTTGGTAGCCACAGTTAAAGATCTAACCGATCTACTTGACTATGCTTCCGAAGACTTCGAAGGGATGGACCTCGAAGCCGAAGCGGATCCAGATCAAAACTGGCCCGTAACCGGGTGGTGGACAACTATGTCTTCATACGAGGTGTACATGATGGATACACCTAAGGAGGCGGAGGGCGACGGTGAAAACAATCCCTTAGAGGACAAGCCTGTCGAAGAACCTCCCAAGCATTGGCATCCAAAGCGCCGAACCAAATCCTGTAAAGGAAAAAATAGCAACACCATCACTAACGATGATGATATTCCAGAACAAGCCGAAGACCCCGCAGACCCAACGATGGAGCAGGAGGAGTGAGAGGACGGTGAACAGAGTCTGAAGCCGCTGTCTGACGACAGTGATGCCGAAGACAGCAATTACGAACCTATCTCCGAAGAAGAAGTTAGCCTGGAGGACGACGAATACATCATCCCAGAAGAACCCTCAGAACAAAAGCGCTTCCATCGGAAGCTTTTTGCCACCACAAGGAGCCTAAAAAAGCAGCAGAGACGGCTTCGAGCCGCACAGGACATGCTCAATGATAGATGAAACGAGGTACTAGATGCTGAACAAAAACATGGCCACAACGGCCAAACCAAAGGCTATCCCAAGCGTAAACTGCTGCTCGAATTCGACGACGAGGCCACTGCACCCATACCACCAAAGAATAACACCGCCGATAAGCCGGACCGACCACCTCGCGGACGGGACAGAGTTGCTAGCAACGGCGTACACAAGACCACACCACCACCCCGTAAAGGAAATGGAGGATGTGGCTCAAGTCTGAAAGCACGATCTGCGTGAGGACCTGAATAAAAAAGCTAGCAAGACCAGGTCTATCTACAGACCTAGGAACCGAGCTCCCGCACGGGACGGCGGCTATCAAGCCAATATCGCTGGTAATATACCAGTTCCGGGTCAATACCGGACATCACAACCATCGGACATACGCCATGACATAGCAAAATACAGGGGCGCAAAAATTATATACATCGGATTCATAAGCATAAGTCTTTACATCCGGATAAAATTACTCGAAGATAATATCCTTCGAGCATTGGTCTTCTACAAGGCGGGCACTGTCGATGACGTCCTCAAAGTACTTGTCCAGCTTGCGGTGCTCCTTGCCGGCGGGTGGACTAGCAGTGGCAATATGCCCCGCATTCATCTTCGCCCAGTGCACTTTGACACGAGCAAAGGCCATCCGAGCACCTTCTATGCAGGCCGAACGCGTCAATGCGTTGACCCGTGGACTCGCCTCGACGAGCCGCTTCACAAATCCAAAGTAGCTACTTGGGATTGGATCAGCGGGCCATAGCCGGACTATTAAGTCCTTCATGGACGAGCCTGCCATGTTGTGCAGCTCGACCAGCTGCTTCATCTAATCGTTGAGGGGCACTGGATGTTTTGGCGCATAGAACTGCGACCAGAACAGCTTCTCCATGTTGTTCCCCTCCTGGGATCAGAAGTATTGGGCAGCATCTGCGCTGCTCCTTGGAAGATCAGCAAACACGTCTAGAGAACTCCATAACTGTGTCAGCCCAATGTACTTCTGCCCTCCAAAGATGCTTTGTAAGAGAACTGTCTTACCAGATGCTATCTGTCGTGCCTGCTCGATTTCTTGACGGGCGCTGCGCGACTCACCTCACGCATCCTGGGCAGTCTTCACTGCCGCAGCAAGCTCGGATGCTTGTTCCGAAGTTTTCTTCTCCAATGCCTCGCATTTGACAATGCCATCATTGAGTTCAACCTCGACTTCGAACACCCGAGCCCGGTGCTTCTCGCACTCAGCCTTTTCAGCCTCCAAATCGGCAGCCGCTTTGTCAGCGGCTACCTTGTTCGCCTCGGCCTCCTTCTTAGCCTTGGCAACCTCGCCCTTGAGGGCCTCGAGCTCAGTGGCGCCAACTGTGTAATACAGAATACCATATCAGATTCTATAAACATACTCAATCAACTAGTCTTACTTCTTAAAATCCACATATCTTGCGTTTCATCTAAACGCTGATTGACGCGGTCGAGGTCCGCGTTGGCCAACAAGAGCTTCCGTTTTAGTCCGGCAACCTTCGCATCTCGCGCAGTTGCCGTAACTGGTGAAGCCTGCATAACAGTTCAGCTCTGTAAGTATGCTAGAGTATGGATACTTCGTCCGATTCTCTCCAGAATCACATAAAGCATCAGGGGCTACTGGCTATGTATGTGCGTAAAAAATAATAAAATTCTATAAAGAACATTACATTGCTTACCTCAAAGCCCGTTAACAGGGTGTTGAAAGCTTCATTCAGTCCGCCCTTGACGGACTGAATCTTTTTCATCACCGCACCCATCACGGTGCGGTGTTCTCCCACGATGAAAGAGTCCGGCGCTTCCGGATTGACTCCGGGCGCCGTCGTATCCACCCTCGCTTGGGGGTCTTGTCTTCGGACCCCGGAGCCACAATAGGCTCTGGGTCAGTGTTTAGGAGGACCCCGGATTGTCCAGGCCCACCGTCTTCGGTCTCCATGGGGGTTGCTGATACGTCCAAAATGTATCTATAATTTCTGCTTGCTCCATGCCACTTTTGAGTGATATTGCTATGATATTCATACACTTCCATACACTTTTGATCATATTTGGACTAACCTACTAATCCAGTGCACCCCGGTGCCAGTTTCTGTTTTCGGCTGTTTTTGTATTTCAGGTTTTCACGTTACGAGAACTTCCAGGAAAAATCCAGAAAAATCATATAAAAAATCAGCGTTCCAGAACCTACCTTGCGCCCGAAGGACAGCCGGGGGGGGGGGGGGGC
>LR738714.1:129337990-129358215 GCA_902687465.1 Secale cereale
GGGGGGGCACCAGGGCTCCAGGCGCCCTGGCGGCGCGCCCCCCTGGCCCGCGCCGGGGGGGCGCCTGGGCCCCCCGAGCCTCGTCTGGTGCCCCCCTTCGGCATATATTTAGAGCGTCCTTCGAAACCCTCGGGACGGGAACTCTTTTTCGCGATCTCATCTCTGTTCCGCCGCCGCCGCCGCTCCCAAGATCGGGAGCACCAGGAGAACTCTTCCCGGCACCCTGCCGGAGGGGAGGATCACCATCGGGAGCTTCTCCACCACCATGGACGCCTCCCGGATGAGTTGTGAGTAGTCTCCCTTGGACCATGAGTCCATGACCAGTAGCTATGTGATGTTCTCCTCCCGTTCTTGTGCTTCACTAATTAGTCCTCGTGAGCTGCCCTACATGATCGAGGCACATATGTAATCCTTATGCTGTTGCTATGTTGAGTTTGCTGGGATGCGATGGATTATGAGATTATGTTCAGATTGATCTTGAGTAATATATTTGATCTACCTCTTTTATATTTATGTTCATAAGTAATTCTTGCATGTTCTCCGTTGTTATTTATTGCTTTGGCCAAGTAATACGTAGTGACTCCAAGAGGGAACGTTATGCTCGATTGTGGGTTCATGCCCCTCGATGACTAGCTTGAGTGACAGAAACATGAGTCTAGGGGATGTGTTGTTGCCACAAGGGGGAAAACAACGGTGCTTGTGCCCGCGGGTGCAAGGATTGTTTACTTTACGCAAAGTTCTTTTAATGCAGTTGTCTGTTGCTTTGAGTTTACACTATGGGTGGGACTCGCAACTTAATACCAGCGAGATGTTCTGGATAGATATCCCAAGGTGGATGATTAGTAGTAGATATTGATGGATTTCGGTCTACTTACTTTGGCGTACCGCCCATGCTTTGAACCTCAACCTTTCTTGCAATGTAATCAGCATTGGTTTGCGTTCGTGGTCCTGTCAATTGCCCAGCTGTAATTCGTTTACCTCACATAGCTGTTTTATCGTCTTTTGGGAGAGAGACATCACTAGTGAACATCATGAGACTTCGGTCCATATTACCATCATTGATCACATCCGCTATTTACTTTTCGCTTTTACTTACTATTGCAAACATTATCTATCGCTACTATCATTTGCGTTTAATCCTTTGTGAACTACAAGGCCGGAGGGATTGACAACCTCTCTGTACTCGTTGGGAGCAAAGTTATTTGTATCTGTGTGGAGGTCCACGTTGATTGCTAATCCGCACCGTTAGCAGTTGACACCTACTTGTTGAACCTAGGAGTCTCTGGGGATTCGATCCTTGGCATCTTTGCTAAGGAAAAAACTTCCACAACACTGCATCTTTCACCTTCCACTTGGGGTAACCAACGAGGGGTTAGAGGCCCATCAGTTGCTTCCCCATGGTCCGCATTGGCCGAGGTATTACCCCGGTCGCCCCATCACCTGCCCCACCCTCGTCTCCTTGGGCGGAGGAAGCCCGCTGGAAGGACACTTCGGTGTCCCCGCCGATCACGGGCGATGGAGCCCGGACTGGTGGGTCGCTCTCCGCCTCTCCAGGCGCTAGAGAGTTCCCCTCCGATGAGGAGGCGTCGGGGTGTCCTCCGGGAGGGATGTAGGTCAGCAGGAGAGAAATACTAAGTAAGTATCAAAAATACTGAATAAACAAAGGTGCAGTAGCTAATCCGGACAAACTTACGATTCGAGCAGGGGTTTCTCTCTGGGCTTCACCATGAAGCTATGTTCGGACGAATCCGAACTAGCCGTGAGGTTCATCTTCTTCGGGGTGCGGCCGTGCCTGTGTCAGCAGGGGCCGCCCTCTTCGCCCCCCTGCCTTGCGCAGGGGGCTTCTCTTCTTCTTCTTCCTCCTCATCATCTTCCTCCACCTCGTCAGAGGAGAGGATGTTGATTTCATTGGACTTCTTGTCCGCAGGGTGGGGGCTGTCTCCGGCCCCCTTATCCTTCTTCTTGGGCTTCTTGACCGGCGCCTTGTATGGCGCCGGGACCAGCATCGCCGTCAGTTGAGGCGATTTTGGGTCTTCGGGCAAAGGCGCCGGACACTTAATCCGAGCCGCCTTCTTCGTCCAGCCCTGTATATTACACAGAAACTCCAATTCCTGTCATCATTAAATACGGGAGGAGATATATATTCAGTGAAGTTTTCTATTACCTCTAGGGTGGAAACCGCCGTACTGTAGCCCGCATCTTCGGTCTATTCCGGCCACTCCTTCTGACTCCTGAAGAGATGCTTCCAAATCTCTTTGTGCGTAAAGCCGAAGAGGTGTTTCAGAGGCTTATCCCCGGCCGAATAGAACTCCCATAGGGAGGAGTCCCGACTTTGGTAGGGAAGGACTAGCATGGCTAGCATTACTTGGACCACGAACAAGAGCTGATGCCCCTTGGAAATCACGCTGGAGACACGGCTCACGAGAGTCATCACTTCAGTATGAGACCCCCAGTCCAGACCCTTTTTGGTCCAGGAGGTCAGCCTCTCTGGGGGTCCGGATCTGAAAGCAAGTGCCGCCACCCACTTAGCGCCGCGGGGTTCGGTGATGTAGAACCGCTCCTTCTTCCAGACCTTATTCGTCTCTACGAATGACCCTTTGGGCCAAGTCGCATTCGGGAGCTTGCTAATCATAGCGCCCCGCACTCCACGTGCTGCCCATCCACCACCTTCGGCTTCACGTTGAAGGTTTTAAGCCATAGACCGAAGTGTGGAGGGATGCGGAGGAAAGCTTCACATACCACTATGAAAGCGAATATGTGAAGGATTGAGTTTGGGGCTAGATCATGGAAATCTAGCCCATAGAAGAACAACAGGCCCCGAACAAAGGGGTGGAGTGGAAACCCTAGCCCCCTAACAAAGTGAGAAGTGAACACTACCCTCTCGCCCGCCTCTGGGACGGGAATCACCTGGCCCTTGGCAAGGACCCAATGCGCGATATTGGCAGCGAGATAGCCCGCGCTCCGTAGATCCTCCAGGGTCTTTTCAGTGACCGTGGAAGCTTCCCACTTGCCCCTGGTACCTGATGGCTTCTCACCCCTCGTTGGTTACCCCAAGTGGAAGGTTTGAGATGCAGTGTAGCGGAAGTTTTCCCTTGGCAAAGATACCAAGGATCGATTTCCCTGAGACTCCCAGTTTCAACAAGAAGGTGTCAACTGCTAACGGCGCCAGATATTAGCAATCCACGTGGACCTGCACACAGATACAAATAACTTTGCTCCCAACGAGTACAGAGAGGTTATCAATCCCTCCGGCCTTGTCGTTTACAAAAGAATCAAACACAAGTGATAATAGTGATAGGTTTTGCTGCAATAGTAAGTAAAAAGCGGAAAGTAAATAGCGGATGTGATCAATGATGGTAATATGGACCGGGGTCCCATGATGCGATTAACCGAAATCCATCAATATCTACTACTAATCATCCACCTTGAGATATCTATCCAGAACATCTCGCTGGTATTAAGTTGCGAGTCCCACCCATAGTGTAAACTCAAAGCAACAGACAACTGCATTAAAAGAACTTTGCGTAAAGTAAACAATCCTTGCACCCGCGGGCACAAGCACCGTTGTTTTCCCCCTTGTGGCAACAACACATCCCCTAGACTCATGTTTCTGTCACTCAAGCTAGTCATCGAGGGGCATGAACCCACAATCAAGCATAACGTTCCCTCTTGGAGTCACTACCTACTACTTGGCCAAAGCAATAAATAACAACGGAGAACATGCAAGAGTTACTTACGAACATAAATATAAAAGAGGTAGATCAAATATATTACTCAAACACAATCTGAACATAATCTCACAATCCATCGGATCCCAGCAAACTCAACATAGCAACAGCATAAGGATTACATATGTGCCTCGATCATGTAGGGCAGCTCACGAGGACTAATTAGTGAAGCACAAGAACGGGAGGAGAACATCACATAGCTACTGGTCATGGACCCATGGTCCAAGGGAGACTACTCACAACTCATCCGGGAGGCATCCATGGTGGTGGAGAGGCTCCCAGTGGTGATCCTCCCCTCCGACAGGGTGCCGGGAAGAGTTCTCCTGGTGCTCCCGATCTTGGAAGCGCGGCGGCGGCGGAACAGAGATGAGATCACGAAAAAGGGTTTTTCGTCTCGAGGGTTTCGGGACACGGTATAAATATATGCCAAAGGGGGGCATCAGCGGAGGCCTGGGGGGCCCAGGCGCCCCCCCGGCGCGGCCAGGAGGGGGGCCGCGCCACCAGGGCGCCTGGAGCCCTGGTGGCCCCCCTCCGGCCCTACTTCGGCTACCGGGAAGCTTCTGGAATGCTGATTTTTTATATAATTTTTCCGGGATTTTTCTGGCAGTTCTCGTAATGGGAAAACCTGAAATACAAAAACAGCAGAAAACAGAAACTGCACTGGGGTGCACTGAGTTAATAGGTTAGTCCAAATATGATCAAAAGTGTATGGAAGTGTATAAATATCATAGCAATATCACCCAAAAGAGGCATGGAGCAAGCAGAAATTATAGATACGTTTTGGACGTATCAACATCCCCAAGCTTAATTCCTGCTCGTCCTCGAGTTGGTAAATGATAACAAGAATAATTTCTGTGGTGACATGCTATTAACCATATAAGGATTTTTCATAGTCATATGACAAAAGCTTACTGAGACAATGAATCTGTAGTAATTAAGTTGCCTCATGAGAAAATCACAAAGAACTGAAAGTTTAACAACATGATACTGAAACATCAAATAGATTTGTAATGAGCATGGTGTGCAAATATGATAAAGTGATATCTCGCTTGCCCCTTTAGTGAAGCAAAACATAAATGCAGGGGCACCTCCAAGGTTTAAGTGATGACTAGATACAATAATTTCAGAATAAACGATATCACAATCATGCAAAAGACAATGCTACTTTGGGACAATGCACATTACACTCAGAATGACAATCATGCTCTCAGTAGTTGGTGCTTTAAAAGAAGGTGGAGACTCTCGAACCGTGGCTTTTGTTGGCAAGGTTGAAAACCCGTAGTTGGAAACAAAGACAAAGCATGTACCAGAGCGCTTGATTTCAAAAACAGAGGTAATAATTATTTTTTTAGATTATGCATGTTTCGTCAACGAATGCTAGCAGATAACTCAATTACTTCTTGAGATGGACAAGTTTCGAGGAACGGCTCCCGAATGAGGACGATCACATCCTCTTAATCTCCTTTGTTTATTACTGCCAAAGTTTTCTGATTTCTCATGAACAAAGCGTGAAGGAGGGTTTGTTTGTTATATTAATTTTGAGCCGGGCGCACTCAATGCGAGTTCCTTCTCGTGTTATGGGTTTGCACATTAGACATGCAATCCCGGGGTGAAGCTTGTCCAACTTAAAAATATCATGAATTAACTACTACTTCCTCATGAACTTAAAACAGAGGCACAAAATAGGAATGCATTTTTTTGAATAATTTCGAGATGGTACATGAAAGTCTTCGTTAGGAATGGCAGGTAAATACCATGTAGGAAGGTATGGTGGACTCATATGGCATAACTAGTTTAAAGGAATTTGGATGCACAAGCAGTCAATCCGCTTAGTACAGGTGGAGGTTAGCAAAAGACTGGGAGCGACCAACTAAGAGAGCAATGACGGTCATAATCATGCAGAGCGACAAAGCAACATTGAATCAGGCATGGTAGTTATATCGCTACTCAGAAACAAAAGATCATCAAGGCTTGACAGACTTTCTTTACAGTCTTAAATATGCGTGAGCATACGCCAAGTCAATCAAAATAAATTCTTGAAGGAAGATATTACTAAACCATACCACATCACAGGCAAACAAATCATGTTGGTACTCCAATAACACATTGGGAACCCCCAGCTATTTGAGACTAACCATAAGAAAACATGAACTACTAAGCACCATTATGCACGTAGCATTTTTATCATAGACATATCAACCATGCAACAGAAGCAAACTCTCTTAATAAGATAATCATGATAAATAAAGAGAGTTCAAGCAACCAACTGAACAAAATCTCTTTAAAAAGATAAGCATGAAAACTAAAAGCTAAACATGATAGTAGCTATTGAAAGACAAAGAACACACACATCAAAGATAGACATGAAAATTCTATGTTATGTTCTAGATAGAAGTGGAGCGTGTTTCTCTCCCACATAAAGAAAGCTGAGTTCCGACTCGTTATGAAAAGCTAAAGAAAACTAAAAGTAAGACGCTCCAAGCATAGCACATAACACATGAAGTGATAAAAATATAGTGGAACAAAAGACGAACTGATAATGTTGATGGAGAAGGGGATGCACGGGGGCATCCCCAAGCTTAGACGCTTGAGTCTCCTTGAATATTTCTTGGGGGTGCATGGGGGCATCCCCAAGCTTGAGCGTTTGACACTCCTGAATCTTTTTATCATCTTCCCTCGCACACTTGAAAACTCCCTTCATACATAACTCATCATAATCTGATTAGCGAGGTTAGTACCCATAATAAAATAATTGTTCCTTGCTATAAATAAGGATATTCTTGAAGATCTACTGTTTCTCAAGATTGCCAAAAGGTTTTTGCAAAGAAAAAACAAGCTCAAGGTTTGCAAAATGAAGGAAAGGCAAAACAGGACATAATCTGTGAAAAACAGAACAGCAGGTAGTAAATGATTTTTTCGGGGCACTTCTGCAACTCCAATAAAAAAACTCAAAACAGACGCACGAAAGACAATTGTATAGAGCACGCTGTCGAAAAAATTCAGACCAAAAAGATGTTCTGGTGATTTTATACGAACTTTTCTATCCAAGGACAAAATCTGTTTCCTGGACAGCACGTCACAACTTTTGAACTTTGTTGCAATCAGAGGCTACACTTGGCACAAAGTTGAAAAGCAAAGATACAATGATGATGCTACTGTAGTAACAACATCAAGACACAACAAAAGTAAAATAAGAATTTATTCATGTGGGCTGCCTCCCAAAAGCGCTTTCTTTTATGCCTTTAAGCTAGGCATAATGCAAAGAGATCAAGTTTTATCAAGAGTAAAAGAATAGCTAGCCCGTATAACGGACTCAAAAGATAACTTAATCTTCTTTCGAGGGAAGTGTTCCATCCCTTTCTTGAGAGGAAATTATAATTTTATATTCCCCTCTTTCATGTCAATGATAGCACCAACGGTGCGTAGGAAAGGACGTCCCAAAATAATTGGACAAGAAGGTTCACATTCAATGTCCATAATAGTAAAATCAACGGGAAAATAATTGTCATTGACAATGATAAGAACATCATCGATCCTCCCCAAAGGTTTCTTTATGGAAGAATCAACGAGACGAACACCAAAAGAACAAGAATAGGTTTCAATTTAAGCATATCATATAGTCTTTTGGGCATAACAGAGGTACTAGCTCCAACATCACATAAAGCATATCAAGAGAAGTTATTCAACTTAATTTTAATCATAGGATCCCAACCATCTTCTAGCTTTCTAGGTATGGAGGCTTCTACTCTAAGTTTCTATTCCCTAGCTTTGATGAGAGCATTAGTGATATGCTCTGTGAAGGCAAGGTTAAGCGTGCTAGTGCGGGGATCTCTAGACATCTTGTGAAGGAAATCAATAACTTCGGTAAGAGTGCAATTATCAAAATCAAGGTCACTACTATCAAGTAAGGTGGTAGTGGTGTCCTTTAGGTTCACTTGTTTGGTAGTTTCTATAGTCATAGCATCACCATCAATAGGTCCAATGGGACCAGGAGTGCATTGGGTGCTAAGAGTTTGGATATCCTCAACAACTTGGATAGTAGCAACAGTGTGGTGGGTAGGAAGGTTCTTAATTCTATCTTCTTCCTCCCTTTCTCTAGCCCATCTCTCTTTAAGTTTAGCCAACATCCTAATGTTTTCATTAATTTGCACTTGAATAGCATTCATAGGAGTGACCTTCCTCTCCTCAAGAGGAGAAGTTCTAATTTTAAGCAATTCTACCTCATTGGCTAAATTGTCTACCTTCGAAGAGAGATCATCTAGTTTGTTTAGTTTTTCTTCTACACTATTATTAATGGCTTTTTGGGTAGTGATGAAATCTTTAAGCATAATCTCTAGTTCAGTAGTGGAGTTCTTGGTGATAGGATAGGCATTGTTGTTCCCATAAGAATTAGAGGGGAACGGTCTAGGATTGCTACCAAAATTACTCCTATAAGCATTGTTGTTAAAATTGTTTCTAGAGATAAAGTTCACATCTACTTGTTCTTGAGCAATCAAAGAATTTAAAGGAACATCACGAGGATCAACAGAAGATTGCTTCGAAAGTAGAGACATGATCAAGTCAACTTTTTCATTTAGGGAGGAAATCTCCTCGACCGAGTTTACCTTCCTACCTGTTGGAGCGCGTTCGGTGTGCCATTGGGAATAGTTGGTCATCATCTCATCGAGAAGCTTCGTGGCAGCACCAAGTGTAGTTGACATAAAGGTTCCTCCCGCGGCCGAATCTAACAAGTTCCGCGAGGTAAAGTTCAAGCCAGCATAAAAAGTTTGGATAACCATCCAAGTAGTCAAACCATGAGTAGGGCAGTTCTTGATAAGAGATTTCATACGTTCCCAAGCTTGGGCAACGTGTTCATTATCCAATTGTTTAAAATTCATTATGTTACTTCTTAGTTGGATAATTTTAGCAGGTGGATAGTATTTTCCAATAAAAGCATCTTTGCACTTGTCCCATGAATCTATGCTATTTCTAGGCAAAGACTGAAACCATATTTTAGCTCCTCCTCTCAAGGAGAAAGGAAAAAAGCTTAATCTTAACAAAATTACCATCTATTTCTTGGTACTTTTGCATATCACAAAGTTCAACAAAGTTGTTCAAGTGTAAAGCAGCGTCCTCTCCAGCACCGGAGAATTGATCTTTCATAACTAGGTTTAGTAAAGCAGGTTTAATTTCATACGAAGGTGCTGAAGTGGCAGGTGTAGTGATAGGTGTGCAGATAAAGTCATCGTTGTTGTGACTAGTGAAGTCACACAACTTGGTGTTCTCGGTGGAACACATAGTAGCAAGCAAGCAAGATAACTATTTTTGTGATTTTCGATAAAAGATACTAAAGCAAAAACTGAAAGGTAAACTAACAAGACTAAAAAGCAAAGGTAAAAGATAGCGTGCAACTCCCCTATCCTGAAGAGTGGAGTCCCCGGCGACGGCGCCAGAAAACTTTGCTTGATGGCTTCTCGCCCCTCGTTGGTTACCCCAAGTGGAAGGTTTGAGATGCAGTGTAGCGGAAGTTTTCCCTTGGCAAAGATACCAAGGATCGATTTCCCTGAGACTCCGAGTTTCAACAAGAAGGTGTCAACTGCTAACGGCGCCAGATATTAGCAATCAACGTGGACCTGCACACAGATACAAATAACTTTGCTCCCAACGAGTACAGAGAGGTTGGCAATCCCTCCGGCCTTGTCGTTTACAAAGGATCAAACACAAGTGATAATAGTGATAGGTTTTGCTGCAATAGTAAGTAAAAAGCGGAAAGTAAATAGCGGATGTGATCAATGATGGTAATATGGACCGGGGTCCCATGATGTTCACTAGTGATGTCTCTCTCCCAAAAGACGATAAAACAGCTATGTGAGGTAAACGAATTACAGCTGGGCAATTGACAGAATTATGTGCGCAAACCAATGCTAACTATGTTACAAGAAAGGTAGAGGTTCAAAGCATGGGCGGTACGCCAAGGCAAGTAGACCGAAATCCATCTGCATCTACTACTAATCATCCACCTTGAGATATCTATCCAGAACATCTCGCTGGTATTAAGTTGCGAGTCCCACCCATAGTGTAAACTCAAAGCAACAGACAACTGCATTAAAAGAACTTTGCGTAAAGTAAACAATCCTTGCACCCGCGGGCACAAGCACTGTTGTTTTCCCCCTTGTGGCAACAACACATCCCCTAGACTCATGTTTCTGTCACTCAAGCTAGTCATCGAGGGGCATGAACCCACAATCAAGCATAACGTTCCCTCTTGGAGTCACTACCTACTACTTGGCCAAAGCAATAAATAACAACGAAGAACATGCAAGAATTACTTACGAACATAAATATAAAAGAGGTAGATCAAATATATTACTCAAACACAATCTGTACATAATCTCACAATCCATCGGATCCCAGCAAAATCAACATAGCAATAGCATAAGGATTACATATGTGCCTCGATCATGTAGGGCAGCTCACGAGGACTAATTAGTGAAGCACAAGAACGGGAGGAGAACATCACATAGCTACTGGTCATGGACCCATGGTCCAAGGGAGACTACTCACAACTCATCCGGGAGGCGTCCATGGTGGTGGAGAGGCTCCCGGTGGTGATCCTCCGCTCCGGCAGGGTGCCGGGAAGAGTTCTCCTGGTGCTCCCGATCTTGGAAGCGCGGCGGCGGCGTAACAGAGATGAGATCGCGAAAAAGGGTTTTTCGTCTCGAGGGTTTCGGGACACGATATAAATATATGCCAAAGGGGGGCATCAGCGGAGGCCTGGGGGGCCCAGGCGCCCCCCAGCGCGGCCAGGAGGGGGGCCGCGCCACCAGGGCGCCTGGAGCCCTGGTGGCCCCCCTCCGGCCCTACTTCGGCTACCGGGAAGCTTCTGGAACGCTGATTTTTTATATAATTTTTCCGGGATTTTTCTGGCAGTTCTCGTAATGGGAAAACCTGAAATACAAAAACAGCAGAAAACAGAAACTGGCACTGGGGTGCACAGAGTTAATAGGTTAGTCCAAATATGATCAAAAGTGTATGGAAGTGTATAAATATCACCCAAAAGAGGCATGGAGCAAGTAGAAATTATAGATACGTTTTGGACGTATCAGTACTAGATCCGTCCATTTCTAGAAAGGGGAGTAGTGGTTGAGGAACGAGGAGCAGTGGGCGCAGGAGATGAGAATGCTGGGGCTAGGGAGATTAGAGAGCTCGAGCTTGAGGAAGGCGTGAGGCTGATGAAAGGGATGTGAATCCTTTTATAATGTTACAAATACAAAACGTCCCCCCACTTTAGCCATAAACCTCGCCGGTTCCCCAAGCGGTCGTGCGTAATGCGTGGCGTGGGTGCTCACGTCATATTGATAAGGATCCCACAATAAGCGGGCACGATCCCTATTCTGATGGGACGTGTTAATGAGGATATACCTCGAAACGCGAAACCAGGACCAAATAAAACGGTTCGATATGTTAGTGGGTTGGACGTGACGCTTCACCCAAAAGTTGTCAGTAAAGGCACACTATTCATGTTATTTTTAAGAGCCTTGCCTTCGAGGCTGAGGGTTGTACTAACCTTGCAGAGCCGAACACAATACACATTTTTGAGGAAGATATATTCGGAAGAAGGAACCCACCTTGCAATGTAGTTGACAATACGGAAGCCGAACTCATCGTCATCGAAGTCAGGTCCAGGGACTACCGAGGGAGTCCTGGATAAAGGGGTCATCGGGAGGCCATATAACTCTTGGTGGGCCGGACTGGTGGGCCGTGAAGATCATAGTCGAAGATCATCTCTCGTATTTGGATATGACTCCTATATTTGTGTAAAGGCAAGTTTAGCTTCAGGTGTAATCTTTCCTTCCTCTGCAAGATGGTATGTACAAACCCTAGGCCCCTCCGGTGTGTATATAAACCGGAGGGTTTAGTCCGTAGAGGCTAACGGAGAATCTCAAATCCTCATAGGCTAGACTTTAGGGTTTAGCTAGTACGATCTCGTGGTAGATCAACTCTTGTATTCATATTTATCCATATTAATATAGCAGGAAGTAGGGTTTTACCTCAATCGAGAGGGCCTGAACCTGGGTAAATATTATGTCCCCAACCTCCTGTTACCATCGATCCTCACACGCATAGTCCGGGACCCCCTACCCGAGATCTGCCGGTTTTGACACCGACAATAGTATCAAAAAGGCATCGAAATGGTATCATGGAACACTACTAGGAAAAGACCTACTAATGGCGCACCTAATTTGGCCATTAATGGCGCATTAGTGGTGCGCCATTAGTGCCACGCCATTAGTATATTTTACTAATGGCGCACCTGTGGTGCGCCATTAGTATCTGGTATACTAATGGCGCACCTCAGATGCGCCATTAGTATATACAATAGTGCGCCATTAGTATGCCTCCCAGGGGGGCATGTATACCCAGGTGCTTTGGCATACTAATGGCGCACAACTGCGAGATGCGCCATTAGTAACTTTGGCATACTAATGGCGCACTGTGTTTAATGATGCGCCATTACTATCCTTTGGCATACTAATGGCGCACTGTGATGTGATGCGCCATTAGTATGAATATTAGATTATTTTTTATTTTTTAATTTTCTGGTTTTTTGCACAGGTTACAAAATGTATAATTGGACAGAATATAGACAGCACACATCAACAACAGATTCATTGTATACAATAGAAGATTAGTCTCTGAATACAATTCATCATATTAGTCTCCGAATACAATTCATCATATTAGTCTCCGAACTGAAAAGACCGAACAAAGATAGAACATTATATTACAAGTCTCGAGACCGCGAGTAGCGAGTTTGTCTTCACATTACAAGTCGATATCGATCATCTAAACTACCATCACATAGAAGAGAGCTGCGGTCATCACGATGAGCATCATCACGATGAAACTCGTCTTCATCCGGTTCCTCCAACGCTCCCTCCCCTCTCCCGCTAGATAGCGGGCGTATCTAGATTCGGCCTCGGCCCTAGTGGTGTACCCTTTGTAACTGTTACCACTGAATCGGTGAACCTGTCTCCGACACTCCTCCTAGTCGTCGTAGACTCCAGGAACCTTACCCTTGTACACGACATACGACGACATCGCTATGCACTAGCCAAACGAAATGTTAGTACCAATTCACAGACAATACATAAGCAATATATAAGTATGCAACAGAACAATCGGAAGAGAAAAGCAAGACATTAATAGCATCGATTACATCTAAGTTGAACGACTCTCGAAACCAAATAGACATACTACAAGTTCATTAAAGTTTAATTACAACATGAGACAATCGATGTTTCAGAACTAGACACAGCATCACTGCTTTCGACTCGACTCAAGGGACCGGAGCGTGGATGAAGCCGCCGTCTATCGTGGGAGTCATGAAATCACGGGCGTTGTCAGCCTGCATTTGTAGCATTGTGTCGATGTCACTGTTGGACGGTTGATTTCTGAGGTAGAACTATCCCGAGGTACGAAGGACATCTTGATGGATGATTTCCGCAAACTCCGACTGGATGCGAAAGAATTCTTGTCTGATGTCCGCGTCCTGGATTGCCGACACGCTCGCGGCCCAATCTTTGAGTTTACTCGGTAGCAGAAGTTGATGATGGTCCCGTACGATCGCCCACATGTGATGGATGGCGTAGTAGGCACCCATCTGACCGCCAGGCAGCTGCTTGACGCAGCAGAACGTCGTATTGTGGGAGAACACGTGCTTGCCGTACTTACGAATAGGCCTAGTGAAGGTGCCTCCAGATTTGGCGTAGCCGGGGAGAACATCATCAAGAACCTTCTTGACATTTATGTAGTCTACGTTCGACTGACGGTCCGGGTCGAAATACGTGGCCATGGAATATTTGGGGCTTAGGAGGATGAGCGTGCAATGTGTGTCACTGCAGAAAACATGGAATGTTAAAAGAAAAACGATCGAAATCTAAGAATTCATATGTTACGGGGCGGTTGAGGGGAGGACTTACTCGGGAAAGTAAGGCATGAGGAAGTTATCCTTATCTCGGTTTGCCAGAATGACGCCTTTGAGGTAAGAACTCGCGACTTGCCGGTCCCCAGCGCTGCCCAAGATCTTGGCACGCATGTAGAAGGGGTCGACTATCACGATGTCCGGGGTCTTGTCGCGAATGATCCGCATCTCCATACTCAGCGAAAATAGTCGAACGAAGGTGTAGTGCAGCGGATGAAGGTTCAACATAGCGTGGATGTCATCAAATCGCAGGACGATCGTACCCCTGATGGAGTTATCCACAAAGCCCTTGCCCTCTGGCACCTTGGCCGCGAAAACCGGGTATGCCACATCCTTCTCTCTGAGACGCCGCTTCTCCAAGGAAAGAACACTGTCATGCAGACTCCGCATAGCATCGGTTGCAGCATTGAGCATATTTCTCGGTAGCATCGGCCTACCCGCCACATGCACCCTCCTCATTACATACTCAGGTGAAGGTGGCCCGTCCTGAGCATGGATCGTACTCGGTGCCGGCTGGCTCGCACCCTTGTTAGTCTTTTTTTTGCGTGCCTTCTTCTTCTCCTATAATGGGACCGAGTTCTGCTCACATACCGCCTTCTTGAGTGTGTTGGGGCTGATAATATTTCGCACCTCGCCTATCTGAGGCTCGGTGAAGTCGGCAGCTGGAGGCGTCTCCTGAGAGCTGAACGATAGACTACGCCTGTTGCAACTTGGCTTCTCCGTGGTACCAGCTAGATCGCGCACGTCTTTTGTTGGGTTGGGTTCTGGAGAAGGAGGCCCCATGAAGTCGCCACCGTACCCATGATCGGCAAAGTACTGATCGACGTTGCCAAATGTATCGTCGTTGTCGTCATTCTGATCCTGTGCCATATGCATGTTTGGATCCAGTGGCATAGGGATGTCCGGCACCGTTGCGGCGGTCTTGCCATGGGGCCGACTTGGCGCCGGCACAACTGGCGGTGTTGTCTTTGGGGTGGTGTCCCCCGCCCCCAAATGAATCTGGCTCTTCGGCCAAAGCAGGGGACAGCTCAGGCAGGCGCTGAGGGTCATCACGTCATCATCGTCGGCCCCGACGGATCGAATCGGAGGTAACAACTCGTCGCAGCCTGGCAGCACCCGAACCAGTTGAACCCTAAACAAGTTGGGTGGCATCTGGGTACCGTGGAACAAGGGGTTGCCCGGTTGAACGATTTTGCCCTTGGCGACATCGACCAACTCGTTGTTCACGAAGTGCAGGAGAGTGCACGGAACATCGGCGGCGCCCTGCGAAAACATGTAGGGCGTCAGGGATGCCCAGTCAAAGGCAAGGAGATGAAGTCCTCGGCCGAGAGAGGCTTAATTAGTTACCGTGATGATGGCGTCGAGCTCGGCTAATGTCGAGGCATCGCCAACGGCGGGCGTGCAGTTGACGGAGGGGCCGCTTGCTGCTGAGGTGCCGGCCGGCGTACACCCGGGTGCATTAAGCTCCCGTGCCGGCGTCGGAGACACCAATGCCGCCTCCACCGGAGACACCAATGGCCCCGCCATCGCGTTCTGCGAGTTGCTGGCCGTGAAGCTAGGAATCGGGGGCGGCCCCTATTGGCCGCCCCCAATCCACGCACTCAACCCCTCGATCAAGGTAGGCACAATGGCGGTGATCGTCGCTCCGAGTTGTTGTTGCACTTGCTCTTGGACAATCTCCGGAATCTGCGCCACCTGTGCCTTGAGTTCTTGAACCTCGCGCGCCTGGCTTTCCGAGCTGGTCTTTTTCTCCTTTCGCCCACCAGCGTTATAGTATGACGACCATTTTGTCGACAAGCCTTTGCCGGCCACACGACCAGCTGACGTCGGCTTACTGAGCTTATCCTTGTTCTTCATTACATTCAACGCCCTATTTAGAGTGGTGTCCCAAGGGTTGCTCTTAGTCGACCCCGCGCTACTGCTTTCAGTCGCCTGCGGAAGGAATGTGAACCATATAGAAATTTGGCTTCATTAATTAGAATGCAACCATATGGAGCTAATTACGCGGGGGTGTATTCCTTACCAGAACAAGCTCAAGCGCCCTGGTCTTCGGATCCGTGGTAAGCTCCTTTGTTTTCGGGTCCTTCTTGTACCGGGCACTGACAAAGTTCCTGGTCTGCTTGTCACTGTATTTATCGAAGAGGGGCGGTAGGCCTTGCTCGGCACGGTCCGCCTCCTCCTTGTCCCATATAGGCTCCGCCACTCTGTAACCGCCGGGACCGAGTGTGTGTTCCCCTAAAATCAGCTCCCACATTTCTTTCCCCCACTGACTTGATTCGGAGTTTGCGGTGCTCGAGCAATTGATCTTGAAGTCGTTGTAGTCATCTTCGGTGATCGAAGGATTTTTCTCCTTGATCTTCTCATAACTCTCACCTTTCTCGATCATTCTCTTCACATTGCTTTTCCAAGTAGACAGGGCCTTGCTCATCTCCGTGAGGGCAACATTGTTCACTTTATTCCCTTTGAGGCTTGTGTTTTCAAATTCAGCGGGGAACTTGTATCATTCGTGCAGCTTCGTGAAGAGGAGGTTGCACAAATTCCCTCGGTCAGGATGCCTCAGGTTCTCGGTGTTGATCGAGACGGTGCTCCGGAGAATGCACCCGAGCTGAAGCGAGTACCCCTTGACTATTCGTTCGGGCGCCGTTGGATTCCCGTCGAAGTCCACTTCAGTAACTTCCTCCTTGAGGGTGCGGAGCACGGTCGGGTGCCGGTCCTTCCGTTGCCTCTTCGATTGGCTGCCATCTGTGCGTGCGCCGCCATCATCAGTGGTGGCATCCTCGGCGGCACCATCAGTGGTGGCATCAGTGGGGTCATCCTCGGCGGTACCATCAGTGGTCTCAGGATCGGTGGGGAAGGCGGCGTCCTCATACAAGTGAGGTTGTTCCTCCATCTCCTGGGACAGCTCCCAGAATGCCTTGCCGCCCGAACCCCCGGCCTCATCGTTGTTGGCCATGTTTCTCTCTAAATAGGAACAAAGTTTGGTCAAAAAGTTGGTTATTGTCAAGGAACAAGATCATGGTCTCATCATTTAGGGTTTGTCGACACCGAGGCATCCTAAAAGCTAAGCTTTTATCATTGAGGGTTTTTCGACGCCGAGGCACCCTAAAAGCCTAAGCTTTCATCATTTCGGTTTTTATCGACACCGAGGCACCCTAAAAGCCAAGGTTTTATAATTAATGGTTTGTCGACACCGAGGCATCCTAAAAGCTAAGCTGGGAAGGAGAATTCTAAGTTGGGCCTAATCACTTGGCTCTATTGCCGCCTATGGTTTAATGCAGCTAGAATAAAGGGGCACTTGATCCTACTTAATTAACTACTAAGATAGCCCGGCCCATGCATTAGTCACAAGTACCCCATATGTCCTATTTTTAGCAAAGTCATGCTAAAATTCATGGAAAATTTCAGCATGACCTTTGCTGAAAATAGGACATATGGAGTACCCGAATTTGCCAGAACAGAAGTTAATCGACATTCCAGCAAACTCAAGGGCCTCTCGGGTGGACAAGGCAAAAAAGGCCTCCATCACAACATGGAAAATACATTGGCATGTGAAGAGGTGAAACAATATATGCATCTCCAAGCAGTATCATTCAACATTTTGGACAAACCACTACATGCAATACTGGATCAGATACAAGAAGAGTGTGAGAAAATGCAGACAAATACTAACAGATTGAGGTGTTTAACTTGTGGTGCTCTCTGTGCTATTAACATTTCAAGTCAAAACCTTTTCTGGTTAGTAAGTGTTTCTTGAGCATATGTATGTAGTAAGTGTTTCCGCTCTCAGTGTTTCAGAACACATATTTTAGCTACCTAGTACCAGTGCTATTACCCAGCAGTTAATTAGCTTTTGCTTTTGCTTTTCAGTGCCAAATTCTAGCTAGTACCAGCAAATTAACATCTAGCAGCAATCATTTTCAAATATATATACACTAGACATTTTTATATTAACCTAAGGAAAAATGAATAGTTAGGTTAATTACCCACTGTTAGTTATTCAGTCTGATGCTTTGTTCTACACTTTGATGCAAATTAGTATATAGAAGAAGCTATTTACTAGCAGTACCATATATAAAAGACATTCAGTCTGATGCTATTTACTAGAAGTACTAGCAGTTTTTCTTCTTCTTCAATAACTGTATTGGCCATCAGACTGTATTGGCCATATATAAAAGACATTCAGTCTGATGCTATTTACTAGCAGTACTAGCAGTTTTTTCTTCTTCTTCATTAACTGTACTAGTAGTTTTTTTCTTCTTCATTAACTGTATTAGCTATTTACTAGCAGTACTAGCACTTGGATCATATGCTAATGCTACATTGATACATCATCATGGTGGGTAATATTAAACCCAAGCAACTTTATAATCAACCCAAGATACATCAACTACTGCACTGTCCTGCCTAATAAAAACAGTCATGCCAGCATATAGTATATAAATCTGAATTTGTGTTTACAAGAAGAGTGCCCGTTGCAATGTAAACCTGAGAACACAACTCACCTCAAGTGCAGGATATAGCAGACACCTACTTCTTCAGTCAAGTGCAGTAAAAGACCATTTGCAGAACCTGTTTAGTCAGAGTTGAACATTAGAATCCATACTATGCTCTACTATGCTTGTAAAGGAACACTATGACCTCCCTACCATTTGAGTAAGTTGAAGCTTGGCTTCAACTACTGACATCACCAATTAAAATTCAGATAAAGAGTAAGGTCCTAGAACTCACAAATTATGCATGCATATTTAAGTGGAGGAAACTCCAAACTTGTGTCCAAGGTTATCTATCTCCACGTTTACATAAGTAAGATCATGCAAATAGCAAAACTCTGCTCTTCAAAGATGCTGGACTCCAACCTTTCAGTACATTGGTAAAGCAGTCATCATACATATGCCTTCTAAATCTTCCATGCTTCTAAATGAAGGTCAAAATAGAATAATGCACACAACATCAACACAATAATTATAATGGGAAAACTTCATGAAGGTTTTTCTAAAATGCATGGATTAGGCAGTTCAGCTGTTAGGACGTTACCATCTCCGTCTTCAACTTTAAACCCAAGCAAGTTAAACCTTGTTCTCAACTCACAAATGGATGGCAGAAAATTTTTAAGCAGATATCTTTATGTTTGCATATTCACGCATATTAGTTACTAACATTAACTCTTGTGCCTAAGTTTGTACAATTTTTATTAGACTAGTTTTGATTCTTCACTAACAGTAGCGACTCCGGGGATCCAGCTTTTTGGGGCTCAAATCGGTTCACCACCCCAATCATGACTCACCTACGCGATGCGCGCGGGTGTAAGTATATATTTGTGCTGCTAGTACAACACCCATCACTGCCACACTCCATAATAATTTATAAAGCGCGAGGCGAGGCAAAAAAGGCAGAAAAAGAAAGACCCGCATGTCAACAACCATTCAGTCATCAGTACACTACAGCGGGAAACAAAACAAGGTACTCCGGGAGTAATGTAAATGGCACCAACAGGTTCCGGATGAATTGCAGCAGATGGTAGAGCAAAATGAACAATGCCATATTCTGTTATCATATATAGACAGCTTGAAGGAAAATCTGAGGTGTTCCCTATCCAACTTCCATGTATTATTGTGTAACAAAGAAAGGGTGGAAGCAAAGTAACCATCATCGATTTTCAGATATAACATTTCAACCAACAGTACACACCTCCAGAGTATGCAAAATGAAGTGTGCCGAATGCACGGACATAAAAGATGGATGCATGGGCATACTCATTTACTTTTTACAGTAATATATTGAAACATAGAACATGAGATGAATAATATGTGAAATATATTAAAAAATTATGAAGGAAAGGATGAACTGTACCGGTACATCCCTATCAACATCTAGTGTTTTCAAGTGTAACAGACAATAAGATGTACTTTTCCAAAGGATAATATAACAAAGCTACAGTTGAGGCGCACCAATTCTAACATAGCTGCAACATTTCATGGCAATGCGAATTGGGCTATCTCTTTGCAACTGATCCTATTGGAACTACAGATGTTTGTGCGGGTAATTTTGCACTGCTTAGGAATAGGTTTGATTGTCATACTAGTCCAAAAAATCTTCATTCCCATATAATTGACAAGAACATAGAAATGCTGAACGAAATAGAAGTATATACACAGATAAGGACTTTCAAGTAAAAAAAAGTTCATTACTCAGTAAATAGAAGTAATAAACATGAATACCATTGCATAGAGGAGTATCAAGTTCAAGCTAAAAATCGCAACTGTAGGGAAGGAAGAGGACAAACTCTGATGAACTCGCAGGAACCCTAATGGATCTAAAAGAAGAAGAAGGAGGAGAACTTACTTGGGCTGATGAACGGCGGTGGTGCGTGGATGAGATTTGGTCAAATCAGGCTGATGCAGCGGCCGTTGTGGAGGAGGAGACGGAGATTGATGGCGCCGACGGAGCTTGTGTGCGGAGGCGTCACATGGAGGTCGATGCAGGTCGTCCGCCGTCGTGTGTGGGAAGTGGAGGTCGATGCATGGGGGCGAGGG
>LR738714.1:129358225-129491156 GCA_902687465.1 Secale cereale
GGGGGCGCGGGGGCGAGGGGGCACGGGGGCGGCGGCGTCAGGGCAGCGGCGTCGGGGCGGCGTCGAGGCGGCGGGGCAGCGGCGTCGGGAGAGGAGAGGGGAGGAGAGGGCGAGGGCGTGGGAGAGAGAGAGAGAGGGGATATGTTTAGTGGGCCGGGGAGGAAATATAGATGGGGGCGGCACAATTCTAATGGCGCACCACCCCTCGGTTCGCCATAAGTACATCCATACTAATGGCGCATCTCACCCTGGTGCGCCATTAGTATTTTTTTTATTTTTGCTCGAGCCAACAGGTTATCTTCCACCTGACCTGATCCACATCAAGTCCCCTCTACTAGCTTGACTGGTCAGCAGCCAGTTCTCACACCAGGAGGTCCTGGGTTCGATTCCCAGGCTCCACAATTTTTTTATGCATTTAAAATGCTGTTTGATACTTATTTGTGTTTAAATATGTTCAAACTTGTTTAAATCATAACAGTAATATTTTTTTATAAGACAGTAATAATTTTTTTAAAAATATCATCAAACAGTAATGCCGGTGGAGCTTGGGAGGGTGCGGGGGGTTGGCGGCGGCGGTTGAGTAGGGGAGGGGTGCGGGGGGTTGACGGCGGCGGTTGAGTAGGGGAATCGAGGGTGCGGGGGGTCGGCGGCGGCGGCCGGTGGACCGGGGGGTGCTCGGCGGCGAGGGGGATCGGATCTGGCGAGGTGGGATAGCGATCGAGATGGAGGGGGATCGAGATCGAGTGTCCATGAAATTTAAAAATATTCATGATAGTTCAAAAAGTGCCCATGAAATACAATCGAGAAATTAAGGCTACAATTTAAATACAATCGATCTTAGCTAGCTATCTGTTCACAATCTTCTTGCCCTTCTTTTTCGCAAATGGAGTTCTTCTGTGGACGGGCGTCCTTTAGGTAGGGTGGTCCTGCTTCTTCTTGTGGTGTATGCTGCTACTTCATCATCGTCGTCATGTTCGATCCTCGGGTTGCCGTACTTGTCGAAGTCTTGCTCATTGGCTACTCCATCCATTCCGATGATCTTCCTTTTGCCTCTCCTCACGACAACACGACTGAGCTTTGACGGGTCGGTAATGAAGAAGCATTGGTCAACTTGGGAAGCCAGTACCCATGGCTCATTTTTTGCGGTGACGTTTGCGCCCGCGGTCTTGGATTTGGCTTCAGGTATAACCATGGTGGTGAAATACCGGTCTTCTTTTAGGACGCTCTTGGCCCATCTGACACGGAACATCGGGACCTTCTCTCCAGCGTAGCTTAGATCCCAGATCTCCTCGATCCTTCCGTAGTATATGTCCTTGTCATTACCGGTGTAGGATTCCATCGTTACCCCGGAGTTCTGATAACCATCGCTCTTCATGTCCTTGGCCTCAGTGTAGAATGTGTAGCCGTTGATATCGTATGCCTCATAGGTCATCAGGTTGTGCTCGGCGCCCTGTGACAAGGCGAATATGAGTTGTTCTTCCGCGGAAGAATCCTCATGTAAAGGGTACGACAGAAGCTTCTGCTTGAACCAACGCGTGAAACATGAGTTGTGCTCTTTGATTATATCTCCGTCCGTCCTCTGTTGGCCTCGGTCATTATACGTCTTCTCAATAAAGGTTTTGTCCTCTACCACCCAAGGATCGACCACGTCTATGTGTTGTAGCGCGACTAGGTTTGCTCTTTCAAAGTCGGCGAGTCGACCCTCGAAGTCGATATGCATTTCGCGGCAACCCTCACGGTGACCCCATCCAGCGAGCCTGCCGAGGTGCCTGTTGACGGGCAGACCAACGGGGTTCTCGATGCCTAGATAATTCGTGCAGTAGGAGATGCACTCTTCCGTCAGAAAGCCCCTGGCTATGCTTCCCTCTGGATGTGACATGTTGCGAACGTATCCTTTGATGACACCATTCATCCTTTCGAACGGCATCATGCTGTGCAGGAACGTCGGCCCGAGTTGGATGATATCGTCCACGATATGGACCAGCAGATGCACCATAACGTCGAAGAATGCGGGCGGGAAGTACATCTCAAGCCCGCATAGTATCACCACGATCTCTTCCTGTAGCCTTCTGAGTTGCCTCACGCCAACAGACTTCCGAGAGATGACGTCGAAAAAGTCGCATAGGCCAAATAGGGTTTCACGGACGTGCGCGTCCATGATCCCACGGATTGCAACTGGAAGTATCTACGTCATCAGCACGTGACAGTCGTGAGACTTCATCTCGCTGAACTTCAGCTTCGCTGGGTCTAGGTATCTGCTTATCTTCCCCGCGTAACCGTAAGGAAGTTTTACTCCTACGAGGCAGGTGAAAAACTGCTCGATCTCCTCCCGACTTAGAGTGAAGCACGCCGGAGGGTAGTCATTTCCGGTCTTCTTGGCCTTTTTGCCTTTGCGACGACTTTCCGTGTCCTGCTTCGCCTCATCATCATCATCATCATCATGATCATCATATATAGCGTGAAGCTCTTGCCTGATGCCCATTGATTTCAAGTCTGCCCTTGCTTTCGGCCCATCTTTGGTCCTCTCTGGCATGTTGAGCAGGGTACCAAGCAGACTCTCGCACACGTTCTTCGTGATATGCATTACATCAAGGCTGTGAGGCACACGGTGGATCTTCCAGTACGGCAAGTCCGAGAAAACAGACCTTGTTTTTCATACCTTCAGCAGTGGCTCTAGCGCCTTTCGCTTCTTTCCCGGCTCTGGCGCCTTTTGCTTCTTTCCCGGCAGTGGGTAATCTTTCCAATTTTTCAACAGTTCGTCTATTTCCGCGCCGCTCCTCGTACGGGGGCGTCCTCGGGGTTCGGTTTCACCATCGAACAGATCCTTGCGTTTTCTCCACAGGTCATCGTCGCGAAGCCACCTTCGATGTCCCATGAACACGGTTTTCGAAGACCCGGGATCTCTATCTAGCTGGCGATACGTTGTGTCATCCATGCACCTGACGCATCCAGAAAATCCGTGGACCACCTGCCCCGCGACATATCCGTAACCGAGATAGTCGTGCACCGTCGTGAGCAGCGCGGCTCTCATAGGGAAATATTCTTTCTCTGCGGCGTCCCACGTATTGGCTGGCGTTTTCCACAGCGTGTCAAGCTCCTCTTTCAGCAGCCCTAGATACAGATTGATGTCGTTCCCTGGTTGTTTCGGTCCTTCAATTAGCATACTCATGTGAATGTACTTCCTCTTCATGCACGACCAGGGGGGAGGTTGTACATCCACACAAACATATGCCAGGTGCTATGTGTGCTTCTCTGGCTGCCAAACGGATTGACTCCATCGGTGCTCCGCCCAGCATGATGTTCCTTGGATCGTTCCCAAATTCTAGGTCTTCGAAGTTCAACGCTTGCCACTGGCTCGCATCCTTAGGGAGACTCAGCATCTTGTCTTTTTTATCTATCTCCGGATCATTTGCGTCATCTTCTCGCTTCTTCTCCTCCCTATCCGCGTGCCAACGCATGAGCTTTGCTACCTTAGGGTCCGCGAAATACCGCTGCAGACGAGGAGTGAACGGAAAGTACCACACCACTTTTCGAGGAGCTTTCTTCCTCTTCTTGTATCGAGTGACGCCGCACACCGGACATATGGTAGACTCCGCGTGCTCGTCCCGATAAATGATGCAATTGTTCATGCACACATGGTATTTCACGTGCGGTAAATCCAGAGGACACACGATTTTCTTCGCCTCCTCCAAACTGGTCGGGCACTTGTTCCCCTTGGGAAGACGTTCGTGCCAGAATGACATGTTCTCGTCGAAGCATGCGTCGGTCATTTTGTGTTTTACCTTCATCTCCAGAGCCATGAGCGTTACTTTCAGGCGGGTATCCTCGGGCCCGCATCCTTCATACAATGGATTAATCGCGTCTAACTCAAGTTGATCCATCTTGGCTTTCTCTCGGGCGGCAGCTCTTGCGTTATCCGTCTGCTTGAGAAGCAGCTCTTGAATATGAGGGTCCTGCACCCAGCCCATCGATGGTCCAGCGTCGTCTGCTCCGCCGGCATCATCATCTTCATGATCATGCCCGTCGTCTGCTCCGGCATCTTCCTCATCATCATGTCCTGCATCTTCTACATGATGACTGTGTACAACATCACCGTCGTGATCATCTCCTGGGGATTCTTCGTCTTCTCGCCCGCCCGAGCCGCGGTGGTTGTCTTGCTGCCCTTCCTCATTTCTTGCCCCGCCCCCATGGACGACTTCGTAGTCATCTTCATCACCTTGCCACCGATAGCCATCCATGAAACCACGCAAGAGCAGGTGGTCCCGCACCTGCCCGGAATCTGGGTCCGCAATAAGGCTCTTCAGCTTGCATCTTCGACACGGACATCTTATCTCGGTCTCGTTATTTTGAAGCATCTCGGCCTTCGCGGACCTCAAAAACCTATTCACGATGCCTTCAGTCATCGTGCAGACCATGGTCGCCTGCGGGGTAGAGCAAAACGATATTTTAGAACCAAGAAAAAATTTGGCATGACTTTCCCTAAAAATAGGACCAAAAAGAATGCTTAATGCCAAAATTCTCGCCGAAACGGAAATGAATCAACATTCCAGCAAAATATTGGCAACTATCGCATTTCAAATACCGGTACACCTCCAAACACAAACACATATGCAACACCACAAATATATGCAACACCACGAACATACATAGATCTAGTTAGGCCATAAAAAGTGCATGTGCACATTTTTGTAGGGAGAACAACATAAATATAGCTTCCCCCTTACTTACCTATCAAAACAAGGTAATTTAACCACTTAATTTGAATGAATCTATGGTGGAAATGAGGTGAAAAAAAGGAGGCACCCGAGACAAGGAGGAGGTGGAGAGAATGAAGTGCGGAGAAAGTGAGTGTGGGTAGGAGAGGCTGTCCAAAATATCTTGTTGCTTCCCACTTACTAATGGCGCACAAACTCTAAATGCGCCATTAGTAATCCAGGTTACTAATGGCGCACCTTCTGGTGGTGCGCCATTAGTAGTTTTGCAAAAAAAAAACATACTAATGGCGCACTGTTCCACAGTGCGCCATTACTAGTTTAAACTAGTAATGGCGCATGGTGGAACAGTGCACCATTAGTAGCTTGCAAAAACAGAATAAAAAATATAATAAAAAAAACATTAGTGGCGCACTTTTCGACAGGTGCGCCATTACTAGTTACAACTAGTAATGGCGCACTGTGTCTGCATGCGCCATTAGTATGTTTGGACAGGCGCACTAGTTCAAATTTTTTTTGATACTTATGGCGCACCTTGGGCCAGGTGCGCCATTAGTAGTTTCAACTCTAATGGCGTATCAGAAGGTGGTCCGCCATTAGTATATACTAATGGCGCACCGCTTGTCTGGTGCTCCATTAGTGTCAATCCCATCTATAGCCCTTTTTCTAGTAGTGGAAGAACAGAAGCTTGCGGCGGCGGAAAAAGTGTTTCATGTGGCTCTCTATTGGTTTGGAAATATTTGGGAATATATCGAGGTGGAATTAGGTCCAACAGGGTTGTGTGGGAGTCATGAGCTCAAGGGGCGCATCAGGTGAGCTCGTGGCTCTCCCATAAGTCTTCTGGCCTCCTCCCGAACCTTTTAGGGCCCCTTATGGTCCAGAAGAAAATCACTATAAAGTTTCATCGTGTTTGGACTTCGTTTGGTATTGATTTTTTGAAAAGACAAAAATAAGCAGAAAAACGTAACTGGCACTAGGCACTGAGTTAATAGGTTAGTCCCAAAAAATGGTATAAAATATCATAATAAATCATATAAGTCATCCAAGATTAATAATATAATAGCATGAAACAATAAAAAATTATAGATAAGTTGGAGACTTATCAGCCATTAGTGGGGACGGACATGGATGTCGGGCGTGTCTCATGGGTAAGGCTAGGGGGATACAAGAGTAATAAGGGATTCCATCATGCTGATTCTCCCCTAAATTTTGTGTAACTCAACACCACCCTTTATTTTTTGTTTCAATCCATATATCTCATTTTCAATATTTTATAAAATGACATTATTTTATAGCACCCTTCCTCTTCCGCCTCACCCAAATAGGCAACCAGTATTGCTTCTTCCTCACAAACTGAACAAGAATTGCCCCTACATTATTAGCCATCACAACCAATAATTCACCATGCATGTCACACCTACAAAAACGTCGACTGTTTTTTCTCTACATTTTATGATCTTTGGTTTAGCATCCCCTAGATAGTTCCATCCATGTAGCATAACAGATAGCACTATATCAGTTCACTACATACCTTGTCCCCTCACTTATCTCCTATATATCATTTCAAGACCATAGTACCATACCTCTCAAACATTTGCAGTTTTACTCCTACAACAACTTGCCAATCGTGTCCTTCATCTTGTTCAGCTCCCATTCGGCCTTGTCGGTGCAGTTATCAGCATGGTGGAGAGTGATGCTCCACCATAGGGTGCTCGGGATACCATGTCAATATAAACATCATTGGGATGACTTCATTTTTTATACATAATATCTCAATTTCACTCCTCTCAAGAGTAGGACACAAGCACACCCCAAACACTACAAGTAATGGTGATTGGAACTGACAAAAAGCGAGAATACTCAAAATGGTTGGTCATATAAATGGATAGCAGGCTTAGCTGAGGTAGCTCCTCTATAAATGCATACCCACCTCAGCACATACAACAACTACATTAAACCAGAGATCACATTTCAGGGCCTCAAAAAGTGTGTGGAGACGAGTTTTAAGTTGGACAATATAATTGGTCTTACACCAGCCCACCGCAATGCTTCAAAAACATATGTAGCATTAGGGTAAATGATCTGCCATCAGGTGCTCAACATCACTGGTTCAATTAGCAAATGAGATGGTTCAAGCTTACAATGGAAATGTTTAGTACACTTCTATTTATATGTACTTTTTTTGCATAATGGACTAGTTGAATGATCATACCTAGATAAATCGGACTGTATATAGTACCTTGTAGCTGACAGACTGACACTACATACCTTACCACTACAAAAAACACTTCCGCGATGATACGTCTTTGTCACAGTAGGTCACGATTTCTGTCATGCTTGTACATCCATGACGATTTTATGACATAATCAAGATAGTCATGCGTGTGCTGTCGTAGAAGTGTTCTATGACAATAGTCAAATTATCATAACGGAAGTGTCCACTTCCATGACGATAAATGATGCGTCATGGAAGTGCTTTCGTCAAGGGTGACTAACACGTGGCATCCATCGTAACGGGTCGCCGTTAAGCTATCGAGGCCAGTTTTAGATCCGATAACCCGTTAACAGCCATGACCAATGGCAATTTTCCACGTGTAAAATTCTCATTGGCCAAAGGAACCACATGTCAACTCCGCATTGGGACAGATGTCAACCATCCAATGGACAGGAGGCGCCTATGGTATGTCGGCACATGGCAAGGCCCAACAGTGGCTCATGTTGGTTAAAAAGGCTGGTCCGTTTGACTTGGTCGAAAGTTAATAGGCCAGCCCACCGAAAGCCTGTTAATGGCATGTTCATGTATAGCCCATTCATGACTCGTTAACTCATGACCCGTTATGGCCTTTCCGAATTTGGCCCAGTAGCGTCATGTGGGCCGTCCAATATAATTTCAGCTCCTTGTCACTTTCACCCCATGTATGGCCCATGACGTCTTTCGGTCCATATGAGGCCTTTAGTATCTTTGGGCCCTTTAACGGCCCGTAGTGAAAATGACCCATAATGAACAGTAAAACACTTTATACCCACTAACGGCCCATTTATTAGTTGGGCCGTTTGCAACCTGTGTTATCTTTCAACCTTCTATGGGTCCATTTATTCATGGGCTCATTTCCATCCCTCAGTTACTTACGGTCCGTTTCTGGCATGTTCCCCTAATGGGGCAAATTCAGCATGTGGTTAAACTCGACCCGTTTGCGGCCCATTAAACCATTGGGACATTTTCATAGCGTCTCTATTCCGGCCCATTAACGACCCGTCATGCATGTCGATATAATTAAGCCCATGATACATATCGGTCTGTTAATGGCCCGTTATGGATGGGCCCATAAATAGACGATTCCCATTTTAGCCCGTTCATGGCCCATATTACGGTATGTTATTGGTCCACGAATAGTACGACCCATGTTTGGTCTATCAATGAACGGCTCGTAGAAGGCCCATGAAGTTGATGGCCTGTAGAAGGCCCATTAGTTTGACGGACCGTAGAAGGCCCATGAATTTGACGGTCGTAGAGGACCCATGAACTCCATGGCCCATAGAAGGCCCATGAATTCGATGGCCCATAGAAGGCCCATGAATTTGACGGCTCGTAGGATGCCAATGGTCACTACAGCAAGTAGCAGGACCATGGTCCGCGGAAAAAGTACTGCAGTGACTAAAAGCAAACAAATAAACAAGACAATAAAGAAATAAGCAAGAAAGCAACTTAAGCTAGGCTATTACGGCTATTACAAATATTACATCCACTAGACATCAAAGTTCGCCACCAGTGCCAATATAGGGAACAAAGCAGCATATTACATACACTAGGTGTCTAAATTGGTTAGCTGTGCAAATAAACATGGCAGCAAAACAAGTCCATGACTGAAACAATTTCAGAAGACATCGAGAAAAGTTATTCTTGGTATCTACCATGCTACAAATAAGCTTAGCAAGCTTCTTAACTTTCTCTTGTTTGGCGCTAAAATCCTCCTACGCTTGTTGTTGCAACAGAGAGTATGCATCTGAATTCTGCAGGGACTTCCTTAGTCCTTCGGCTTCTTGTCGCAGCACAGCTGATCGATGTCTTTCAACTTTTAGTTGAGAGTAAACAAACTGAACTGATTTAGACAAAAGGTTCGAATAGCTTGTGCCGGCGGTAGTGGCCAGTAACTTGAATGCTGCAGCAAGACAAGACTTTGGGGTTGTCTCAATGTCTTCAAGATAGTTTTCCTTATCTGTTTTATCAGCTTTGTTTAGACCAACAAGGCCGACTCACTATCTTGAACCTTATCTGCATTACTTTCTTTACCATTTCTTAATATGGTACTCTTCTCTAATATTCTGTCAGCATTCTAAAAGAAGAAACAAAGAGACACATAACAGGTTTAGCATATACTCCTTCCATCCCAAGATAAGTGACTCAACTTTGTACTAATTTTAGTACAAAGTTAGTACACAGTTGAGTCACTTATTATGGGACGAAGGGAGTAGTATATGATACTCATTTTGGTGGACCAATTTAGTAGTAAGGTGGACAAGATTAAATAGTCTTCTATTGCGAAGTAGTACATAATAAAAGCATCAAACTATGGTCACTGCATTGTCTTGCCAAATTAAAATAGAGACACGGTTCAAATCATATCAGTTCAAAGCAGCATTGCAAGAATACAAGTGCGGGAAACTACACGGCACAACAAGATTTTAGATGGGTACCACGAGTATACATGTAGAACAACACTATTGGATCTGTTTTGATGCTAGTAATGTGCATGATATGAGAAGATAATTGTATACACAATTGAAATTGAAATTTGGGGTGGATTAACGAGCTACTCGGCTCGTTAAGCTCGTACTCGTTAAGCTCGTGCTCGTTAAGGCTCGGCTCGTTAAGCTCGTTAAGATTAACGAGCAGAAAACCCTGCTCTGCTCGGTTCGTTTAAAGCTCGTTAAGCTCGTGAGCGCTCGCTAGGCTCGTTAACAGATTTTGATGTGTTATGGTCCACACGATAAGCATGTAGATTTGGTTTTTAAAAAGGAAGATGGTGACTACAAAACAAAATGCACTATTTTCTTGCCTCCTATGTGTATTAGATTGAGTGGATGGGATGAGGTGCTACGAAAATTTTGTGAGGTAAGATGAAAATATGTGTTATGTTATTACTAACGAGCTTAATGAGCTACTCGTGAAACTCGTTAGCTCGTTCGTTAAGCTCATTAAGCTTAACGAGCTGAAATCAATGATTGGCTCTGTTCATAAGAAGCGAGCCACGAGCTTAACGAGCCAAACTATCGAGCGCTCATTAAGCTCGCGAGCTTCGAGCTTTTGATCCAGCCCTAATTGAAATCAACATAGAGCAATTTAGAAGAGCAAATCAGTTAAAGAAACATGTTTAAACATACATGTTGAGCCCTGGTGTTTCCATTGGATCCTTCAATTTGAAAATAAGTTTGTATGAGTAAATACCATGATACAAGAGCAAAGCAGTGTGCACCATACCAATGGATCTTTCCTGAGAACAGTTGTTTTTCAGGTTTACACACTTATTCTACAAGAAAGTAGTATAGTAAGATGCATGCATATAGTACTTCTGATGAGGACATCACTAACAAGGTTACACCCACATCCCCAACTGATACATATACAAGACCAATTACTAGAGCTCGCGCACGCCAATTAAATTACCAGGTACTTTCATTTCTTGGTAATGATTCTAATGTTCACGAGAATATGATGCTGCCTAAATTGGATACATTTGTCTTGCTTACAAATGAAGGGCCTAGCTTGGACAAGAAGGATGAACATTGGAGCAAGATCAAGTATGGAGATGATGGCATGCGCAAGGGGAACAAGAACAGAGTTACAAGTGATGATTTCAGGACTTTGAAGCCACCATAATGAGTGCGTGAAGCCTTGGACGAAATATACAAGATGTCACTTCATAAATTTCATCCAGAGGCTATTATAGGTGCTGCGTCACCTTATTATTGGGCCAGGCCCATGTAATTTCGAAATACTTGAGTATAGGCTATTTTTAGAGTCCGTATGTGTGGGGAAACAAGAGTTAGGGTTGGTTTTGGACCCCTCCTCCAAGGGCCACGAAATTCCCCCCTCTTCCTCCATATATACAACCTTTAGGGCGTCGTTTAGACTTTGGGTTTTGTTTAGATTAAAGTTTGCCATAGCTGCAACTTCGCGTACTTCGTTTGTGTTCAACAACCAGACAAAGACGTCACAGAACCCCACTTGATCAATAAAGCTTTCCTCTTGAATTCGCAATATCCAGATTGCAATCTCAACTTCTTACTTGTTCTTCGTTTGCCTGCAGGAAACAGACCTTCGTGGTCAGGTTGATCGTGCTCCGGCGTGGTCAATAACCACTCGGAGTTGGTTTAGCGATTGCTAAGGCGCGACGTCCTCGCACGTTCGTAGTCGGATCGTCAAAGTCGACTTCCTCCAAAACGATAGCCACCACCTCATCGAAAGACGGGACACCTTTGCCTCTATCAAGTGGTATCAGATTTCTAGGTTGCTCGGTGAGATTTCACAATTTTTCATAGATTAGATCGAGTCTGTTCTTCATACCTACAGTCCACGAAAAAGCCAAAAAAAATTAGGGTTAGTTCATCATATCCGAACTAGTCTGAGCCATTGCATAATCTTTTCCTTGTTTGCTTAGTTGAATTTGCGGTTGCATCGTCCTGTCGAGTTGCTGGTATTAGCGTCTAGTTTTTTAGAGTTTCAAGTTCTGTTCACAGTTTGTCACGCCACCGCCGCACCATATTTGTCGCTGCTGCCATACCACCACCGCTGCCATATCCCACCACCGCTGCCATATCCCACCACCGCGACCACATACCACCACCGCTGCCACATACCACCACCGCTGCCATAACCTACAACCGCTGCCATATCCTATCACCATATATCCACCACCATTCCGAGTTCTTTTCATATTAGGTTTGTTCTCGAGATCCATCTAGGTTTCGGATTCGTGTTTCCTTGCCTGCGTAGGTCTCGAAAAAAAAGCCTGGAGACCCCCGGGCAGTTTTTAGGCCAAAATTTTGACAGGTGAAAATATTTTTTCCCTATCCTATTTTTAGGCTTTTCTGAGTCTTTTGAGACACGTGCCATCATACTGCTTTTTACCACACTTTTTCGTCGTCGCTGCCCTGATTATGAAAACAAATCATCAAAAAAAATTCGTGCCTATCATCTTAGTTTGACTTGGGAAGAGTTTTGAGACACTCGCCATTATAGTGATTTTTAGCAAAAAAAAGGAGCGCAAAAAAAAGGGCGAAAAAAATTCAGAGTGTGCTTTCCCTTGTTTATGTGCAGCGCCGTGATTTTGTTAGTGTTCTAGGCTCTCGTCTCTAGTACGGTCTAGCCTAGGACCAGCACAGTACCGTCGTTGAGCGTTTATTCAACTTTGCATCTCTGAATTGATTATTGCCGACCCTTTTTGCTACCATATTATAAGCCATTCCCAGCTCCACATACATCTACGTCGTGCGCTTGACTCTTCTGGTAATCGCTTTATCCAAGCTTTGCGAGTTTGGACTACCACAGTTGCCGATCACCACCTGCTGCTGGGTAAGAACTGGTAAGAATTTGAGATTTGCTTGATGGATTTGTGGCGCGCCACCACCACCATTTTTTAGTAGTCTGTAGGATCATATTTTTGTGTGTTTCTATTGCTGCTAACCATGCCAGGATCACAAGTCGACGAGACTGACTGGGAGAACATGATGAACAAGGAGTTGCATGATAAATTTCAGCAAATGATGGGTCAACAGGTAGAAGATGTGATAACCAGTTTTGACAACGCACTAGCAAGGATGGATGGCATTGAGAAGTCAATTGACACCAAGTTGGATGCCAAATTCGCTAAAGTGCTTGCGCGTCTACCTCCACCTGCTGCACCATTGCAACAACAACAACCACCACCTTCACGTCGCGAAACAACCCTCCGCAAAGCGAGCCGTGTCGTTCTTCAGCCTGGCCAAACTGTTGGTGCTGTTGTTGATACTTCTGTGGCTCCTGCTGCTGCTGAGGAGGAGGACGATTACGCGGGGGATTACGAGGATGAGGTTGATCAAAATCAGAACTACGTGCAATAACCAGCACCACAGCCACCAGGTCGTCCACATGCAAATAATCGCAATCGTAGTGCTGCACCACACCCTCAGGTACGAGATCATGACCATCTCCCTAAACTAAAATTGAATATTCCACCATTTGAGGGTAGATATGTTCCTGATATATATCTTACTTGGGAGTTAGAAACCGAACAATGTTTTACATGTTTAAAATATCCCGAGGAGAGACGCGTTGTTGCTGCTCTTTGTGCTTTCACTAGTTTTGCTTGTGTGTGGTGGTCTGAATATTGTAGATTATATTTGGATGATATTCCAACTACTTGGAGTGCTTTGGAAACTGCTATGCGTACTCATTGGGTTCCACCATACTATCAACGCAAATTACTTCAGAATTTGCAACGTTTAAGACAAGGAAAAATTTCGGTAGAGGAATATTACTAGGAATTATAAACTGGCCTGATTAGATGTGGTATTGTTGAGGATAATGAGGCTATGCTTGCACGTTTTATGGGTGGCTTAAATAAAGAGATTCAGACAATTCTAGAGTATAAGGAGTATAATAATGTCACTCGTTTATTCCATCTTGCTTCCAAAGCTGAACGTGAGGTGCAGGATCGACAGGCCTTGGCGTGAACTAATTATTCTGCATGTCGACCTTCATCATGGACACTGCGTGCATCATCTACTTCGACACGTCTGGCTGCACCACCGCCTACTTCATCCGTCACTTCTAGCCGTGATAAAAGTAAACATGCACCACCACCATCAACCAGGAGTACACCTTCCGGTCCTGCGCAGAGCTCTTCTTCATCCATGGCATCCACAGGGTCAACACATGATGTTATATGTCTTCGTTGCACTGGTCGTGGTCACTATGCGAGCAAATGCCCACCTCAGCGTGTCATGATTGCTACTGAGGATGGTGGTTATGAGTCCTCTAGTGACTATGATGAGGAGATTTTGGCTCTTATTACACGTGAAGAACACAGTGGAGCTGATTCTGAAAATGAGACACAATACATGGCTCCTGAAGACGCTGACAGGTATGAATGTTTAGTTGCTCAACGTGTTTTGAGTGTGCAGGTCACACAAGCGGAGCACAATCAGAGGCATAATTTGTTCCATACAAAGGGAGTTGTGAAGGAACGTTCTGTTTGCGTCATCATAGATGGAGGGAGCTACAACAACTTGGCTAGCATGGAGATGGTGGAGAAGCTATCTCTCACCACAAGACCACATTCACATCCTTACTACATCCAATGGTTCAACAATAACGGCAAGGTTAAGGTAACACGTACTGTTCATGTGCATTTTAGTATCTCCACATTTGCTGATTATGATGATTGTGATGTGGTACCCATGCAAGCATGTTCCTTATCACTTGGTAGACCATGGCAATTTGATAAAAAAATCTTTACACCATGGTAGAAACAATCAGTATACTCTTGTTCATAAGGATAAATGTATTACTTTGCTTCCTATGTCTCCTGATTCCATTTTGAAAGATGATATTAATAGAGCTAATAAAGCAAAACAGGAGCAAAATAAGAGCGAAATCAGATTGTGGCAAAAGAATTTGAGCAACAAATGAAGCCTAATAACACACCATCATCACATGTTGCATCTGAAATTAAATTAAAAAGTGGATGTTTACTTGCCACCAAATCTGATATTGATGATCTAGATTTAAGCAAATCTGTTTGCTATGCTTTTGTGTGTAAAGAGGCATTATTTTCATTCGAGGACGAGCCTTCCTCTTTGCCTCCTGCTGTCACTAACATTTTGCAGGAGTTCGTGGACGTCTTTCCACAAGACGTGCCACCGGGATTACCACCTATTCGAGGGATTGAGCATCAGATTGACTTAATTCCCGGTGCATAGCTACCCAACCGCGCACCATACCGTACCAATCCAGAGGAGACGAAGGAGATTATGCGTCAAGTACAGGAGCTACTCGACAAAGGTTATATACGCGAATCCCTTAGTCCTTGTGTTGTTCCTATTATTCTAGTGCCGAAAAAGGATGGTACATCACGTATGCGTGTAGATTGTAGAGGCATTAATAATATTACTATTCGTTATCGTCATCCCATTCCTAGGCTAGATGATATGCTTGATGAATTGAGTGGCTCTACAATATTCTCCAAAGTTGATTTGTGTAGTGGATACCATCAAATTCGTATGAAATTGGGAGATGAATGGAAAATAACATTTAAAACTAAGTTTGGATTATATGAGTGGTTAGTCATGCCTTTTGGGTTAACTAATGCACCTAGTACTTTCATGAGATTAATAATGAAGTTTTACGTGCTTTCATTGGACGATTTGTGGTAGTTTACTTTGATGATATATTTATTTATAACAGATCTTTGGAGGAACATTTGGAACATTTTCGTGTTGTTTTTATTGGTCTACGTGATGCACGTTTGTTTGGTAACCTTGGAAAGTGCACCTTTTGCATCGACCGAGTATCTTTTCTTGGCTATGTTGTTACTCCATAGGGAATTGAGGTTGATAAAGCCAAGATTGAAGCTATTGAGAGTTGGCTGCAGCCAAAATGGTCACACACATGAGGAGTTTCCTTGGCCTCGCTGGATTCTATAGGCGTTTTGTGAGAGATTTCAGCACCATTGCTGCACTTCTCAATGAGCTTACAAAGAAGGATGTGCCTTTTGTTTGGGGTACTGCACAGGAAGAAGCATTCACGATATTGAAAGATAAGTTGACACATGCTCCTTCACTCCAACTTCCCGATTTTAATAAGACTTTTGAGCTTGAATGTGATGCTAGTGGAATTGGGTTAGGAGGTGTGTTATTACAAGATGGTAAACCTGTTGCATACTTTTCTGAAAAATTGAGTGGGCCTAGTCTGAATTATTCTACTCATGATAAGGAATTATATGCTCTTGTTCGGACTTTGGAAACATGGCAACATTATTTATGGCCCAAAGAATTTGTTATACATTCTGATCATGAATCTTTGAAGCACATTAAAAGTCAAGCAAAACTGAACTGTAGACATGCTAAATGGGTTGAATTCATAGGGACTTTCCCTTATGTTATTAAACATAAGAAGGGAAAAGAAAATGTTATTGCTAATGCATTGTCTCGTCGTTATACTATGCTTTCACAACTTGACTTTAAAATATTTGGTTTGGAGACCATCAAAGATCAATATGTGCATGATGCTGAATTTAAAGATGTATTGCCGAATTGTAAAGAAGGGAGAACATGGAACAAGTTCGTCGTTAATGATGGATTTGTGTTTCGTGCTAACAAGCTATGCATTCCAGCTACTCTGTTCGTCTTTTGTTGTTGCAGGTGGCGCATGGAGGAGGACTAATGGGACACTTTGGCGTGAAGAAGACTGAGGACGTACTTGCTACACATTTATTTTGGCCAAAGATGAGACGGGATGTTGAGCGTTTTGTTGCTCGCTGCACTACATGTCAAAAAGCTAAGTCACGAATCAATCCTCATGATTTATATATGCCTTTGCCTGTCCCTAGTGTTCCTTGGGAAGATATATCTATGGACTTTGTTTTGGGTTTACCCCGAACAAAGAAGGGGAGGGATAACATATTTGTTGTCGTGGATAGGTTCTCGAAGATGGCACACTTTATACCATGTCATAAAAGCGACGATGCTGCTAATGTTGCTGATTTGTTCTTTCGTGAAATTATTCGCTTGCATGGTGTGCCAAATACTATTGTTTCAGATCATGATACTAAATTTCTTAGCCACTTTTGGAGATGTTTATGGGCTAAGTTGGGGACGAAATTGCTTTTTAGTACTACTTGTCACCCCCAAACTGATGGACAAACCAAAGTAGTCAATAGAACTTTGTCTACTATGCTTAGGGCTGTTTTGAAGAATAACAAGAAAATGTGGGAAGAATGCTTGCCTCATATTGAATTTGCCTATATTCGTTCGTTGCATTCTACTACTAAGATGTGCCCTTTTGAAATTGTTTATGGTTTCCTACTTCGTGCACCTATTGATTTGTTGCCTCTTCCATCTTGGAGAAGGTTAATTTTGATGCTAAACAATGTGCTGAATTGATCTTAAAAATGCATGAGTTAACTAAGGAAAATATTGAGCGCATGAATGCTAAATATAAACTTGTTGGAGATAAGGGTAGAAAATGTGTTGTCTTTGCACCTGGAGATCTTATTTGGTTACATTTGCGTAAGGATAGGTCTCCTAATTTGCGCAAGTCAAAGCTAATGCCACGTGCTGATGGTCCATTTAAGGTGTTAGAGAAAATAAATGATAATGCATATAAACTCGAGTTGCGTGCAGATTTTGGGGTTAGTCCCACATTTAACATTGCAGATTTGAAGCCTTACTTGGGTGAGGAAGATGAGCTTCCGTCGAGGACAACTTCAATTCAAGAAGGGGAGGATGATGAGGACATCACTAACAAGTTTACACCCATAGCCCCAACTGATACATATACATGACCAATTACTAGAGCTCGCGCACGCCAATTAAATTACCAGATACTTTCGTTTCTTGGTAATGATTCTAATGTTCATGAGAATATGATGCTGCCTAAATTGGATACATTTGTCTTGCTTACAAATGAAGGGCCTAGCTTGGACAAGAAGGATGAACATTGGAGCAAGATCAAGTATGGAGATGATGGCATGCGCAAGGGGAACAAGAACGGAGTTACAAGTGATGATTTTAGGACTTTGAAGCCACCATAATGAGTGCGTGAAGCCTTGGACGAAATATACAAGATGCTAGTTCATAAATTTCGTCTAGAGGCTATTATAGGTGTTGCGTCACCTTATTATTGGGCCAGGCCCATGTAATTTCGAAATACTTGAGTATAGGCTGTTTTTAGAGTCCGTATGTGTGGGGAAACAAGAGTTAGGGTTGGTTTTGGACCCCTCCTCCAAGGGCCAGGAAATTCCCCCCTCTTCCTCCATATATACAGCCTTTAGGGTGTCGTTTAGACTTTGGGTTTTGTTTAGATTAAAGTTCGCCATAGTTGCAACTTCGCGTACTTCGTTTGTGTTCAACAACCAGACAAAGACGTCACAGAACCCCACTTGATCAATAAATATTTCCTCTTGAATTCGCAATATCCAGATTGCAATCTCAGTTTCTTGCTTGTTCTTCGTTTGCCTGCAGGAAACAGACCTTCGTGGTCAGGTTGATCGTGTTCCGGCGTGGTCAATAACCTTTCGGAGTTGGTTTAGCGATTGCTAAGGCGCGACGTCCTCGCACGTTCGTAGTCGGATCGTCAAAGTAGACTTCCTCCAAAACGATACCCACCACCTCATCGAAAGACGGGACACCTTTGCCTCTATCAACTTCAAAATGAAAAATGATATCATAGACCCTACCAGATTCTTGGTTCTGGACGAGTACATAACAAGACATTCCCAGTCATCGTCCCGTAAATGTGTCTCAGGAGAAAGTAAGGGAATTTCATGAGTTTCCTTGCCTGTGAAGTACATTTTCTTCAGGTAATTCCAATACTATTACAAAGCATTCTTGAAGATTGCACAGGTTACCTCATCCCGAGTTTCGAAATCGGTCCTTCTCTATAGATAAAAATGAGAATATTTGCTGTATTATAACCAGAAGGGGGGTATAAAGTATGGGACAAAGCAAAGTAATTGACATGAATAACATTACTTACACATAACTCCTGGGTGAACACCTGCAACTGGCTTTGCCCTTCATCTTCAGTGTAATATTTCCATGATGGGAAGATACGCACATAGGATTTAACAACATCAAATGTGATAGACGCTAAACTATGAATGACTGGTTGTGCTTCGTCAATAGGAATATGTGTACTAACTGGTGGAGTTTGGGTTCACCATGGTGGTCCTAGCGCTTTGGGCACTAGATCGTCCTTGCTAACTGCTCTTCTTTGGGAGCTTTGTGGTGGAGATGGTGTTGTGTCAACTGGAACTGGGTTACTATCTGCTCGGGTTGGGGTTAGATTGGGTAAAGTTGGTTCTCTGTCCATCGGGGTAGGGATACAATCTGTGAGAGTCTGGGTTGTGTGTGGTAGGGCTGGTTCTTGTGCATGTACGGTACTATCTCCATCAACAGGTAGCACTGTTTTATTTGAAGACCGTGTTTTACTCCGCTAGATACTGCCATCACCCCTCCAATTCAAATGGCTGATAAACAAGAAAAATAGTTGAATGTACACACCTTGTATGAGAGACAGATGCAATAGATAGTGAGGAAAAATGGGGCATGAAATAGTTCACATATATATTGTTTAACTAAAAAGGATAGCATGAAATAATTTCACATATATGATGTGTATCTAAAGTTCTAAACTAGATAGCATGACACAATTCAGAGATATGATGACTAACTAAACATGATGGCACGAGATAATTGTATGATGTATTTCGTAAACAGGTTCACATGATATAAATCACATACCTGTTATCCAAGTAATCAAGATGGCATGATATAATTCACATATGTGATTTATATACTAAGCAGATGGCATTCGCATGTATGATGTCTGAACTAAGAACATGGTGTTGAATATTGTGTGTATGATGTCTAAAGTATGCAATGCAAGACACCATATGCATGATATGAGTTGTATAACCCTGCCAAGTTAGAGCATACACCTCGGGGGAGGAAGAAATGGGACTGATCATCTGTCTCTGAATCCATATCTGAGGAGCTATCTGGACCCAGCAAGAGACATGCTTCGACAGGTAGCACTGTCTGCTCTGAAGACATTGTTGTCACTCCAGATTTTTCGACCACCCACTCAAATGGACGATTCACAAGAAGAGTAGTTGAATGTACAAACATTGACGACAAATGGAAATGTGATAAAAAATAGGAATGACAAGATATAATTCAAATATATGATGTCTCACTAAACAGGATGGCATTGCATATTTCACATATATTATGTATGGATAAAAAAGATGAGATTGCATAACTCACATATATGATATAGAAATTAAACACATGGCATTACAGAACATGTCTAAACTAAGCAGATGATATATATCACATCGAAAGTAAGCAATGCAAGGCAACATCTGCATGATGTGACCAACATACATCATCATGACAAGTTAGAGCAAACACCTCGGGGGATAAATAGGAGTGGTCGACTCCATCTGAATCCACCTGTGAACAACTATCTTCCTTTGGATTACAATCTGGAGGAGAGGGGGAGGGTTTGCCATTGCACCCACCATGGAGCGATGTATGCATGGCATTGTATTGCCACGCAAAACTTTTCTCTTTTCTCTACATGCTCAGCATGACTGTGTACAATAACTAACATGCATACACAAATAAAATAGTGAGATTATGTAAGGAGAGCATGAAGAAATCTAGAGTGATGGTAACAACCAGTGGATAGATCCAAAAATAATCATAACATGCTTATGATAGCTTTAATTTAATAAAAAGACTGATATGATTGCTTTACTATTTGTTTCCCACCCAATATGAACAACATAGACATACACTAGGTGAACAAGCTAATAGACATGGATACAATTCATTACCGCCTCCATATGTGACCCACAAGCATTTTAAAAACTCAAGTTTGAGCATTAATATGGACATGACTTGGAGTCTAAGAGGTGAACATGATGATAAAGTAGCAGGTAATATTAAGCAATGCATAACTGATGACTGCTAGAACTACGTCGATATTTCTCCAAAGAGGAAGGGATCATGCAGTATAGCGGCTGTAGGTATTTTCCTCAGTGATGAGACGAAGGTTATCGAACCAGTAGGAGAACCAAGCAACACAACAAAAACAACACATGCACACAAATAACAAATACTCGCAACCCGACATGTAAAAGGGGTTGTCAATCCCTTTCGGGCAACGGACGTGATAGAGTTGTAAATATTGATAGATTGAATGATAAATAAGATAAATTGCAGCAAGGTATTTTTGGGTTTTTGGTTTAGTAGATCTGAAAATAAAAGCAAAGGAAAATAGACCGCAAAGGCAAATAATATGAGAAATAGACCTGGGGGCCGTAGATTTCACTAGTGGCTTCTCTCGAGAAAAATAGCAAACGGTGGGAAAAATATTGCTATTGGGCAATTGATAGAACTTCAAATAATCATGAAGATATCCAGGCAATGATCATTATAAAGGCATCACATCCAAGAGTAGTAGTCCGACTCCTGCCTGCATCTACTACTATTACTCCACACATCGACCGCTATCCAGCATGCATCTAGTGTATTAAGTTCATGGAGAAACGGAGTAATGCAATAAGAACGATGACATGATGTACACACGACCTATTTATGTATAAATAGACCCCATCGTTTTATCCTTAGTAGAACCGATACTTACGTGTCGGTTCGCCTTTGTCGGTGTACAAAAAGGGGGGGTACACTTTTTGTACCCCTATGACTGTGCACGGGCAGTCTGAGCCACGGGCACCGCCGCACCAAGCAAGGCAAGGGAGGTAAGCCAGGGTAAGACCGAAGCTCAAGAGAACTAGAACGACACCAAGGACAAGACCACAAAGAGCAAAGGGACGAAGCGGGTTCCCCCGGCAAGATCCTTGTCGGGGGCCGGCTTTAGCAGCCCCGGCAAGACCCTTGCCGCGGCAACTTGCCCCACGCCTACGGAGCAAATCACCCTTGAGTCCGCTGCCCCCATAGGGCAAGGATTCGGGAGACATCCCCGTAGTGGCATGCAGATCTTTGTGAAGACATTCAAGATCAGATACGCACTAAGAAGACGACGACCCTTGGTGGGATCCCAGCCAAGGAAGACCACAAGACCTCCGGCAAGCACCTTGCCGGGGATGGCAGCACGCGCCGCGGCAAGACCCTTGCCGGGGCCCTGGCAAGGCCCTTGCCAAGGACATCCGCAGGGCCACCATCAGGCCCACGCCGACTAAACTTCCACCGCCGTATGCAGCTGCCGACCCAACCAGCTGGGCAGGCACCTGCGTGGTGACATGCAGATCTTCGTGAAGACCCACCATTGCGCCACCTCAGCTGCCTGCCTACCTACATGGCATCTCAGGCATCGCTGGCTAGGGTGCCTGTCCACACAAGAAGGAGCGGCGACGGACAAGACAAATCTCTCCCCGTCCCGGATAAAGCAAGGACACCTAAGCAAGACGCATTAAATGCGCCTTGTCATGTAATGCGAGGGATAAACTCGCATCACTGTACCCTTTCCACCTCCTGTGTGCCACTGTGGCAACCCCTTTTCCCTATAAAAGGAGGCCCGAGGTGACCAGGAGAGGGATTCGGCTTTTTGGAGCTCCTCACGCCCCATAGCTAGCTGAAGAACACAGATATACAATCTACTAAAGCAGGAGTAGGGTTTTACGCATCCTCGCGGCCCGAACCTGGATAAACGAACTGTGTGCTATCTGTTTGATCCTCTCTTCTCTCAACCCCGCGCCCCGCTAACCGTAGTAGGGATTCTTGTGATCCCATAGGTGTTGTTCCCACCGACATCTTTGGCGCGCCAGGTAGGGGGGCGTAGTTGTGAGAATCGGCTCTAGCAGTTAGCCCATCACTCCTTCGTCTTCGTGGCTCTTTGAGAAGGAAGGAGGCCGGAAGATCAACACTCCAGGGGCTACAAACAGGAGCTAAGTTACATTGAACCCCGGATATTTCCATTCTATTATATAAAGTTATTATCCTCGTAGCTGTCGTTCTTTGTACAAAAAGAAACGTGTATGCAAAAGGGGCCCATCCCGATCGGCAATGCCTTTGTTCTGTTTCGAGTCCGCTCAACGGTTCAAATGGCTGCGTTGGAAATGGTAGGGTAGCCTTCCGCAATTGGCAAGGCTCTCGACTCTGACTCGAGTCAAACTCGATAGTTCGGGCGGCTGCGTTAAGGGTGGTAAGGTGGCTCACCCGGTAGCACGTTCACCCGGCAGGCCAATGGGGACCCGTCCCCAAAACGCCGCCCTGGGTTTCCGCGCCGGCAAGCCTACCCAGCTAGCGTAGGGTGGACGTACAAAGAGGCAACAAACAGGGAAATAGCATGCATAATCCCAAAAATACTTCAAAGTTATGTTACATCACATCATTGCTGCGGTTCTAACTAAAGATAAAACTTGTCTTGGTCGGGAACCCGCAGCGGCGAAGAAGAACGGGATGCCTAATCCCGGCGCTGGCCTTCCATCCTCTTGATTTCGTCGATGCAGCTGATGACGGGCTTGATGCGCTCCTTGAGCACCGTGAGGTCAGTACCATCCGGCAAGCTATCCATCGCAGCTTCGAAGTCAAGGTCGGGATTCCAATACGCCATCTTGGTGAGGACCTTGGTCACGACCCCCTGGCATAGTCGCCGGGCCTCCCCGGCCAACGTGGCCGCTCTGTTGGAGTGAAGATAAGCCCAACCTCCAAGGACGCCCTCGAAGTACTGGGTCAGCTTGGCGTTGACGGTCCCGCTGCGCTCAGGGGCATACCTCATGTTTGGCATCCCCATGATGGCCAACTGCAAGGTGACCCTGCCGGCGACGTCCTCCAGGCGGCTGATCCATCTGTTCTCGCCTGCCACATATTCATGGTGGGAGGCGGCCTCGTCCGCCCGTAGCTGCTTCTCCTCCTCCAGGCTCCTGGTCAAGGTCTCCTCCCAAGCTGTGCTCTCCGACAACATCTTCTCGAGATTCTCCATCTTCAGCTTGAGATCTCTGATGGAGTTTTGCGCTTCGGAGAGCTCCCCAGCCCTGCTGATGACCGCTCCTGGCGCCTCTACCAAGGCGCTGTTGAGCGTGCTCTTCTCGTTGGACAGCTTGAGGGCCTGTTCCTTCAGCTCGTCCCGCTCTACCTCCAACTCCTTCACCTTGCCGGCATGGGCCAGAGCCTGGGCATCGAGTGCCTCTTTGTGCCTCTGCTCCAGATCGCGAGTCCGCCGCACGACAAGGGCCTCGAGCTCCTCATCCTTGCCGCGGAGCGTTGCAGCAAGCTTCGCCTCACGCGCGGAGAGGTCTTCTTCCTGGGAATCCAATGCGGCTTGATGCTGGTTCCGGGCGGCCTCGGCCGCGGCAGCCAAGTTCGCTGCCTTTTCCTGGGCCTTCTCGATGTCAGCCATCTTCATGGTGAGCTCTACATCACGCTTGGCCAATTCTCCCTGAAAGGCCCTCTGCTCCTTGCGAGTCTGGTGAAACCAGGTCTGCGTCTCAGCAACGTGCGCATTGAAGTCCACCTCCGCCTTGTCCACCGTTGCCATGCTGGACTTAACCTTGTCCAGACGGGCACGGTAGAGCACTTGGAGCTTTCAGAAATTGGCCCCCATAGCACGAAAAAGCTGCTCTTCTGGAGAACCATCGCCGCCAATGCCCGGTTCATCGACCACCTCGAGCCTGGTGGCGGCGAGCACCTCGCCGTCGAAGACTTCCCCTTCGGCGGGCGCTCGGGAACTTGACGCCCCTGGAAGATGGACGAAAAGATTGTCGCCCACCTTCAGATATCTGCCGGGGCCCGAGGTTGTGGAGGAAGGAGGCTGATCATCAACCACCTCTTCCTCGGTTGTGGCCTTGCCGGCCTCCCCGGCACGCCCACCGCTGGCACCCTCGGCAGAAGCCTCGCTGGTCGCCTTGGCGGCCCTCGCAGCGGTGTCCTCGGCAGCATCCTTGGCGGCCTCACCAGCGGTGTCCTCGGCAGCATCCTTGGTGGCCTCATCGGCGGCGGCCTCGTCAGCATCCTTGGCGGCCTCCTCGGCGGCAATCCTGTCGGCCTCTGCCGTGGCCTCATCAGCAATATTCCCAACAATAGTATCCACGTCCTCCATATCTGTTGAAGGAGGGCCTGGGCAGTAATGGGAGCAATGAAGCCAAGAAAAAGAATAAGGGAAAAACAGAGACGGAGGACAGGCGACTCACCAGTGCCAGGCTGTGAAGCAGAAGTCCCCTCCCCGCCAGTATTTGGCGCCATGGCAGAGTCACCAGCGCCCAAGTTCCCCTCTTCCTCCATGGGTGTGGGCTCCGTGCTTGATGTCCTTGCCGGGGACGCCCCTCGCGGCGGCGTAGTCGATGGGGGCGGTGTGTTGGGGGTAGCCCTCTGCGGCTCCTCCTGCTGCCGCTCCCTTCCTACAAACCCGACAAGGTCAACACCATAGCATCGAACACCTACCACATGTCGAATAAGAGGAGGGTGACGAACTTACGCTGGGGGCTGTGCCGGGGGCTGCTGTCCGGGCTGCTCAACACCACCAGTGGCGTCTTTGAAGCCCCAGCCAAGGGCTGACTGCTCGCCGAGGCCTTCGCCCTCTTCACCCTCTGGGCCAAAGTCTCTGCATCCCTGCAAAAGCAAAAACGAATCAAGATGAGTGACTTAATTCAGGGGAATGGAAATGGCAGTAAGGAACGGAGTACTTACTCGTCATCCATCTCCTCCTCTTCCACCACTTTCCTTTTCCTCTTCGGGCTGAGAGGCCCAAGATCAAAAGGGAGCTCCGCATCAACATCCGAGTCGACATCTGCCGGAGGAGGCGAAGAAGGCGGGGTTTGTGCGCACCCAGATGGGGAAGGGGATGTTGTCTTCTTCCTCTCAGCGGCCTTCGTCAGCCTCTTCGCTGCCGTGGCCTTTGTGTGACGCCCGGACCCCTCCAAGGTCAATTGAGGCCGCATAGCCCTGCCGGGCCGGACCAGCTCGCCGGAGCGAGCCCGCGCAGGACTCGCCCTCTTCCCCTGGCTGGCATCGAGCCCGCCGCCACGTCCTCCTCCTCCGACGACTTGTCAGCCGCATCTTCGACAAGCGGAGCTCTAGAGCCGGCGCTGCTAACCTCCCCGGCGGCCGCCGCCCACCGGGTGAGCTCCTCCTCCTCCGCAGCCGTTGCGCCCTTGTCCTCCACACCCTCGGCACTGCCGGCCTCCATGGCAAGCTGCGTCTCCCTCGCCCTAGTGGCGATGTCGTCCAGCTCTGCCTGGGTGGTGTCCATGACAAGCCACCGCTCGGTGTCAGCATTGACATATACCTTAATCAGGGTGTCAAAGAATTGCTGCACATGCGCGTCCGTTGGTTCCTTCCAGCTCGGGACAGGGCCGTGCGCGTTACAGTCTGGCATCATAGCGATGATCTCGGACCGACGTGAATTATTGCACAACGGGACCACCCCCGCTGGGAACTTGAAAAACGGCCCCTTGAGGGCCTTGCCGACCTTTGCAGCAGCCCTCGCGGCCTTGCCGGTCCGTTCGACCTCGCCATCACGACCCACATCAAGCTGAAAAAGCCGCTGGCAGAAATGGGCATGTGCCATCACAGTGAAATTGTGGTCGAGGCCAGGACGGAGTCGCATAATGTGAGCCGGATTCGTAAAGAGCCATGCTGGCCTCCCCTTGTTGTGCAACGGGGCGATCCGACGGCGAATAAAGTCCGCCCCGATCATCTCAAGGGTGAGTCCAGCCCGGGTGAGCCAGAGAATCCTGGTAGTGGCGACAGTGAGCCTCCCGTCGGCGACATCGACATCGCCCCAATCACTGCCACGGACCGGCAGCACTCGGCGGACCTTGCAGAATTTTGGCGGGTCTTCGTCTTCAATCCAGCACCACCGGCCACGCCATTCCTCCCACCTCTCCTTCACGACACCGTACGGGTACGCCCCCTTGGATCTTGGGATCCAGGTGACGCATCCAGAGACGGCACCTCTCGGCTGGATCCGAGGGGAGAAATAATGGCGGAAAATTGCCGTGTTGGGCTGCACCCCGACGAAGCCTTCGCAAAGATGTGCAAAGAAAGCCATGCACGCCACCGCATTCGGAGTAAAATCCAAGAGGTGAAAGCCGAAGGTATGCATAATGTCGTAGAAGAAATAGGAAAAAGGGAGACATAACCCGCAAGAAAGATAATCGACAAAAAAGGGATACCGATTTGGGGCCGGATCGGCGCAAGCGGCAGGAATGACGCGCGTCGCCGGATGTCCCGAATTCTCTCCCCCCGTCTTCACTCCCCATAGAGGCCTGAAGGAGGCCCAGAGCTCGCGGACATCAACCGTCGAGGGGAAGAAGTAGGCGGACTTCGTCCGGTCCCCCAATAGCACATTCTCCGGCGGCTCCACAGTCCCAACGCCCTTGGCCACCCCCTTTCCCTTGACGGATTTGGGCGCCATGGCGGCTGAGAAAGTTAGATGACTGAGGGAGGGGGATGGCGAAGCAACGACGACAGGTGACGGAGGAAGCTTAGGAAGGAAGGAAGAGAGGAAATGGCGGCTCTGAGATTGGAGAAGGCACGAGGAAAGAGGAGAAAGTGAGCAGTGCGCCCACGGTTATTCCTTCTTATGGGGGAAAACGCGGGCCGCCTCCTTTCACATTAACTGTGATGTGACGCATGCCTGCGGGAACCAACCCCACGCATGCCGCCCACGTCACGCACACCCCTCCACATGCGCCACGCGCGCGGATCATGGGAGGCGCAGCGCGCGAAAAGTCTTACCACGGTAAAAACCGTCCCGCCTGCCCACGCACCGTTCTGGGCCTAGCCCAACAATGCGTCGCGCTTATGTGTGGCCCAGGCCCGGGGGCTCCTGTCGGTGTACAAAATGGGGGGTACACTTTTTGTACCCCTATGACTGTGCACGGGCAGTCTGAGCCACGGGCACCGCCGCACCAAGCAAGGCAAGGGAGGTAAGCCAGGGTAAGACCGAAGCTCAAGAGAACTAGAACGACACCAAGGACAAGACCACAAAGAGCAAAGCGACGAAGCGGGTTCCCCCGGCAGGATCCTTGCTGGGGGCCGGCTTTAGCAGCCCCGGCAAGACCCTTGCGGCGGCAACTCGCCCCACGCCTACGGAGCAAATCACCCTTGAGTCCGCTGCCCCCATAGGGCAAGGATTCGGGAGACATCCCCGTAGTGGCATGCAGATATTTTTGAAGACATTCAAGATCAGATACGCACTAAGAAGACGACGACCCTTGGTGGACCTTGCCGGGGATGGCAGCACGCGCCGCGGCAAGACCCTTGCCGGGCCCCCGGCAAGGCCCTTGCCAAGGACATCCGCAGGGCCACCATCAGGCACACGCCGACTAAACTTCCACCGCCGTATGCAGCTCCCGACCCAACCAGCTGGGCAGGCACCTGCGTGGCGACATGCAGATCTTCGTGAAGACCCACCATTGCGCCACCTCAGCTGCCTGCCTACCTAAATGGCATCTCAGACATCGCTGGCCAGGGTGCATGTCGACACAAGAAGGAGCGGCGACGGACAAGACAGATCTCTCCCCCGTCCCCGATAAAGCAAGGACACCTAAGCAAGACACATTAAATGCGCCTTGTCATGTAATGCGAGGGATAAACTCGCATCACTGTACCCTTTCCACCTCCTGTGTGCCACTGTGGCAACCCCTTTTCCCTATAAAAGGAGGCCCGAGGTGACCAGGAGAGGGATTCGGCTTTTTGGAGCTCCTCACGCCCCATAGCTAGCTGAAGAACACATATATACAATCTACCAAAGAGGAGTAGGATTTCACGCATCCTCGCGGCCCGAACCTGGATAAACGAACTGTGTGCTATCTGTTTGATCCGCTCTTCTGTCAACCCCGCGCCCCGCTAACCGTAGTAGGGATTCTTGTGATCCCATAGGTGTCGTTCCCACCGACACCCTTCTGTCACTGGGATCAAGCACCGTAAGATCGAACCCACTACAAAGCACCTCTTCCCATGGCAAGATAAAGAGATCAAGTTGGCCAAACAAAACCCAATATCAGAGAAGAAATACGAGGTTAGAAGCAATCATGCATATAAGATATCAAAAGAAGACTCAAATAACTTTCATGGATATAAAAAGATAGATCTGGTCATAAACTCACAGTTCATCGGATCCCCACAAACACACCGCAAAAGAGTTACACCATATGGATCTCTAAGACACCATTGTATTGATAATCAAAAGAGAGAGATGAAGCCATCTAGCTACTGACTATGGACCCGTAGGTCTACAAGGAACTACTCACGCATCATTAGAGAGGCACCAATGGAAGTGGTGAACCCCTCCGTGATGGTGTCTAGATTGGATCTGGTGGTTCTGGACACTACGACGGCTGGATCAAAATTACGTTGACTCCTTAGGGTTTCTGGAATATTGGGGTATTTATAGAGCAAAGAGGCAGTCCGGGGGGCACCCGAGGTGGGCACAACCCACCAGGGCACGCCTGGGCCCCCAGGCACGCCCTGGTGGGTTGTGCTCCCCTCGGAGCTCCCCCCAGGTGCAGCCCTAGCCCATTGGATGTCTTCTGGTCCAAAGAAATCCACAAAAAGTTTTGCTGCGTTTGGACTCCGTTTGATATTGATTTCCAGCGATGTAAAAAACATGCAGAAAACAACAACTGGCACTTGGCACTATGTCAATAGGTTAGTACCAAAAATGATATAAAATGGCTATAAAATGATTATAAAACATCCAAGAATGATAATATAACAGCATGGAACAAAAAAAGTTATAGATACGTTGGAGACGTATCAGCATCCCCAAGCTTAACTCATGCTCGTCCTCGAGTAGGTAATGATAAAAACAGAATTTTTGATGTGGAATGCAGCCTATCATGTCATATCATATTCTTTTCTTTATTGCATGGACATTTGGACTTTTATATGGTTCAAAGCAATAGTCTAGTTTCGAAATGAGATTTAAATACTCAAACATATCAACAAGCAACCATGTCTTTCAAAATATCAATGCTAAAACTAGTTATCCCTAGCCCATTATGCTCAACCATTGATCCATTCATGAAACACACTCGCATATTAGTTACACCCAATGCTCAAGTACGATCATAGTGTTTCCTTGTTGGTGCTTGTAAGAGAAGATGGAGACTCAAATTCAAAAATAAAAATTGCATAAGTAAAAGAAAGGCCCTTCGCAGAGGGAAGTAGGGATTTGTAGAGGTGCCAGAGCTTAAAGCTTAAATTTAGAGATAAAAATATTTTGGGAGGTATACTTTTCGCACCAATGAAAACGACTTGAGGTTCCCAACACTTTCCATGCTAGATATATCATAGGCGGTTCCCAAACATAAAATAAAGTTTATTCCCTTTCCACCAAACTTTCACAAGCCATGGCTAGCCGAATCCACGGTTGCCTTCCATACCAACACTTTCCAAGGAATTTATTATTTGATAATATAAAGTAAATATGTTTTTCATTTCGGGACTGGTCATCCCTAATACCTTTGCCCTACTCTCATGCAATGACAAGTTAATAAACACTCATCGTGAGAATAACACATCTAGCATGGAAAATATTGGCCACCCCTCACCGCCTCGCGAGCGGTACAAGCACACAAAAGGGAAATTTATTTTGAAAATTAGAGATGACACATACAAATTTGCTTAGAACGGCAAGGAAATACCGCATATAGGTAGGTATGGTGGGCTCATGTGGCAAAACCGGGATAAAGGATTTTGGATGCACAAGTAGTGATCATACTTAGTGCAAAATGAAGGCTAGCAAAAGACTGGGAAGCGACCAACCATGAAACGGATAATCTCATAAGCAAACATTGAGCATAAATAACACCGAATAATGCACCACAAGTAGGATATAATTTCATTGCATTATTATTGACTTTCGTGCTTGCATAGGGAATCACAAACCTTAACATGAATATTTTTCTTACTAAAGCATAATTACTCATCAACATGACTCACATATCACATCTTCATGTCTCAAAACTATTACAAGGAATCAAGTTTATTTTGTCCAATGATCTTCATGAAAGTTTTTATTATATCCTTCTTGGATATCTATCACTTTGGGACTAATTTTCATGTGTTGCTTTTGATAAGCTCAAACAAATATAAGTGAAGATCATGAGCATAAATTTTTTCTTTCTCTCAAAATAATTTAAGTGAAGAAAGAGAGAATTTCTTAAAAGTTTACTAACTCTCAAATAAATCTAAGTGAAGCAAGAGAGTATTTCTTCAAAAGTATTAAAGCACACCGTGCTAAAAAAGATATAAGTGAAGCACTAGAGCAAATCCTTAGCTCATAAAAATTTAAGTGAAGCATTGAGAGCTATTCTAACAAGTCATGGCATAATTTTGGCTCTCTCAAATAGATGTGTACATCAAGGATTGATGACTTAAAAAGCAAAACAAAATAAGCAAAGACTCCTATCATACAAGACGCTCCAAGCAAAACACATATCATGTGATGAATAAAAATATAGATTCGAGTAAAATACTGATGGTCGTTAGAAGAAAGAGGGGATGCCACTCGGGGGCATCCCCAAGCTTAGTTGCTTGCTTCTCTCTGGATAATAGCTTGGGATGCCGGGGCATCCCCAAGCTTAGGCTTTTTCTTACTCCTTATTCGTTCATCCATCATGAGATAACCCAAAACTTGAAAACTTCAATCACACAAAACTCAACAAAACCTTCGTGAGATCCATTAGTATAAGAAAGAAAATCACTACTATAAGTGCTATAGTAAACCAATTCATATTTTGTATTTGTATTATATATATTGTAATCCAACTTTTCTATTGCAAAAACTCATCAAATAAAACCATAGAATCATCAAAACAAGCACATAACACAATAAAAACAGAATCTGTCAAAAACAAAACAGTATGTAGTAATCTGGAAGTTTCGAATACTTCTGCAACTCTAAAAATTCTGTAAAAAATAGGGCCACGTGGGTAATTTGCATATTAATCTTCTGCAAAAAAATCAACCAAAAAGCACTCTTCTGTTAAAAATGAGATTTTTTCTTTTGAGCGCAAAAGTTTCTGTTTTTCAGCATGATCAAATCTACTAACACCCAACGTGTTCCTAAGGCTTTGCTTGGCACAAAACTTTATTCAAACCTCAAAAACTCATCTCAATAGAGGTATTAAAGGTTTTTTTTCACAAGAACAGAAAATAAAAGGCAAAAATTTATTTTATTCTTTGGGTTGCCTCCCAACAAGCTCTTTCTTTATAGCCATTAAGATAGGCTTGGAATTTCAATGATGCTCACATGAAAGACAAGAATTGAAGCAGAAAGAGAGCATCATAAAATATGTGACAAACATATTCAAGTCTAACGTACTTCCTATGCATAGGAATTTTATAAGCAAACAAATTATCAAGATAAGAAATGTCTAGCATATGCAAAGGAGAGGAATAAAACATTGAAAATCTCAACATAAGCAGAGGAGATTTAGTAACATGAAACTTTCTAGAACCATATTTTCCTCTCTCATAATAATTACATGTAGGATCATACTCAAATTCCGCAATATAGCTATCACATAAAATTTTCTCTTCATGATCCACATGCATAGAAAGTTGGCACTCTTCCAAAATAGTGGGTTATCATCAAATAAAGTCATGACCTCTCCAAACCCACTTTCAATATTATCGAAACATATTCATCATGAGGCTTAAATAAATTTTCAAGATCGTAAGAAGAATCACACCAATCATGATCATTGCAATAAGTAGAGGACATATCAAAATTAGCATCCCCAAGCTTGGGGTTTTGCATATTACTAGCATAATTGACATTAATAGAATTTATTATAACACCATTGCAATCATGCTTTTCATACAAAGAGCTATCATGAATCAATTCATAAATTTCTTATTTTATCACTTCATCACAATTATCAGATTCATGAATCTCAAGCAAAACTTCATAAAGATAATCTAGTGCGCTCAATTCACTAGCAATTGGTTCAACATAATTGGATCTTTTAAAAAGATTCGCAAGTGGGTGAGGATCCATAAATGCTTTACTTACGATTTCCAATAAAATACCCAATTATACCAAACGACCAAGCAAAGTAGCCAAGTAAGACATGAGGGCAGACGAAAATAGATCTAACGAGAAAATGGTGAATGAAAAAGAGGGCGAATAAAACGACAAATTTTTGTGAAGTGGGGGAGATGAAAATGAGAGGAAAATGGAAAATAATGTAAATTGCGAGGAAAAGAGATTTGTGATTAGGAACCTGGTATATGTTGAAGGTGCTCCTCGGCAACTGCTCCCGAAATTCCTTTTGATGAATTCTAGAACTACGTAGGTATTTCCCCAAAGAGGAAGGGATGATGCAGTATAGTAGCGGTAGGTATTTCCCACAATGATGAGACCAAGGTTATTGAACCAGTAGGAGAACCAAGCAACACAACATAAGCAACACCTGCACACAAATAACAAATACTTGCAACCCGACGTGTAAAAGGGGTTGCCAATCCCTTTCGGGTAACGGACGTGATAGAGTTGTAAATATTGATAGATTGAATGATAAATAAGATAAATTGCAGCAAGGTATTTTTGGGTCTTTGGTTTAGTAGATCTGAAAATAAAAACAAAGGGGAATAGTTCACAAAGGCAAATAATATGAGAAAGAGACCCGGGGGCCGTAGATTTCACTAGTGGCTTCTATCGAGAAAAATAGCAAACTGTGGGAAAACAATTACTGTTGGGCAATTGATAGAACTTTAAATAATCATGACGATATCCAGGCAATGATCATTATATAGGCATCACGTCCAAGTTAAGTAGACCGACTCCCGCCTGCATCTACTACTATTACTCCACACATCGACCGCCATCCATCATGCATCTAGTGTATTAAGTTCATGGAGAAATGGAGTAATGCAATAAGAATGATGGCATGATGTAGACAAGATCTATTTATGTAGAAATAGACCCCATCGTTTTATCCTTAGTAGCAATGATATTTACGTGTCGGTTCCCCTTCTGTCACTAGTTTCAAGCACCATAAGATCGAACCCACTACAAAGCACCTCTTCCCATGGCAAGATAAAGATATCAAGTTGGCCAAACAAAACCCAATATCGGAGAAGAAATACGAGGGTAGAAGCAACCATGCATATAAGAGATCAAAAGAAGACTCAAATAACTTTCATGGATATAAAAAGATAGATATCATCATAAACTCGAAGTTCATCGGATCCCAACAAACACACCGCAAAAGAGTTACATCACATGGATCTCCAAGAGACCATTGTATTGATAATCAAAAGAGAGAGATGAAGCCATCTAGCTACTTACTACGGACCCCGTAGGTCTACAAGGAACTACTCACACATCATCGAAGAGGCACCAATGGAAGTGGTGAACCCCTCTGTGATGGTGTCTAGATTGGATCTGGTGGTTCTGGACTCTGCGGTGGCTGGATCGAAATTATGTCGACTCCCCTAGGTTTTCTGGAATATTGGGGTATTTATAGAGCAAAGAGGCGGTCTATGGGGCACCCGAGGTGGGCACAACCCACCAGGGCGTGCCTGGGCCCCCAGGCGCTCCCTTGTGGGTTGTGATCCCCTTAGAGATCCCCCAGGTGCAGCCCTGGCCCATTGGATGTCTTCTGGTCCAAAAAAAATCCACAAAAAGTTTCGCTGCGTTTGGACTTTGTTTGATATTGATTTCCCGCGATGTCAAAAACATGCAAAAAACAACAACCCGCACTTGGTACTTTGTCAATAGGTTAGTACCAAAAAATGATATTAAATGGCTATAAAATGATTGTAAAACACCCAAGAATGATAATATAATAGCATGGAACAATCAAAAATTATAGATACGTTGGAGACGTATCAATAACGTAAGCAGAAACAAAAGAGTGTGACCTCTCTTGCGGACCCATGTATTCCTCAGGTTTATCTGCTAAGTTGATGATGGTATTGCAGTTGCGGCTGCTGTCGGTTGCAGGGAAGGAGATCTGAGGCGGCAAAAGACGGCCATGAGTCGTGATGTCTGGTACGATGGATGCTTCTGTCGATGGAGCAGCTCAGTTGAGGCGGACGGCGGTGCGGTAGGAGCAGGGCAAACCACGCAAAGTTTTCTTCGACGCCTATCTGTAACTGAAGTAATTTTGTAAGGGCTCTTTGGCCTGCAGGATTCTAAAAACACATGGATAGGAAAAACACCAGAATATGATAGGAATGCACGTGGGAAACAGAGCATTTGTAAACACATGATTTCTGTCAACATGGATGTTTGGTTCACAGGAATTGGAAGAGCAGAGGAATGCAAAGAAACATGTCCAAATTAAAGTCAAACCACATGAAAATATGTATAGTTAGAATCTTATTTTGTCACTAATGCACTTAGTCTTGTTTCCATGCTTAGGATTTTGAAAAGTAGGTATGGGTGGATGTTTTTTTGCATTCCTTTCAACCAAATGCATGAATAATTGAATAGCCGAGTACGATAGGAAAATTTCCTATTGCTAGGTTTTTCCTTCAATATTTCATTTGAACCAAAATAGCCCTAAGGGATCGACATGAATGTAGAGTAACACGTGATGTGAGAAGTGTACAACCTCTTTGGTGTAGCCGTGTCGAAATCAGCGTCATTGGGTTGGTCGCTGAAAAAGTTGCCACAAAGGTGGCTGTTGGAGGTGTGGAAGAAGATCTGAGGCATCTATAGAAGGTGTTGAGGATACTGCTCTGTTGTGATGGATGGTTCCGTCGTTGGAGCAGCTCCGACGAGCTGTACAACATCGAGGCTGAAGCAGTACAAGACATGCATTATTAATCTCAAGTGGGATACTAATAGGATCTCCAATGGATGATTTAAAATACATCACCAAAAAATGGTAGATGTAAAATTTACATCACCGAAAAACATGTGACTCCAACATATGAGGTAAAAACTGTTGACTCAGAACTTAACTGTCGAAACTGAATTTTACTGTCAAAACTGAACGCACTAGTAGTAGAGAAGCACTTCAGATTTTGTCTAGGCCAGTCGAGCACTAGTAGGAGAGAAACAGTGACCTAAATCAACAGGCGATCGATAGGGAGCACACTAGCAGATAGCAGCTAGAGCAGCAGCGCCGGAGCAGAGCCACAGCAGCAACTCGTGTAGCTCCAGCAGCCCGTGTACCAACATCAGCAGCGTGAGCGAGAACAAGAGCAGAGCAATAGCCTGAGCGAGCGAGAACCAGAGCAGCAGGAACGGCTCCGACTGGTATGGCCACCGCCTCCGAGGGAGCCTCGCACTGGGGGAGAGCCACCATGGAGGATGTCGCTGGTGGCGCCGACACTGAGGGAGCCGCCCCATGGGGGAGCGGATCGGGCACCAGTGGTGCCATGAGGTCGAGTTAAGGAGAAGGTGTGATGCGATGATTGTACAACCTCTTCGTGGCGCCGAGTAGGCCTCGGCTTCGTCCGAAGAGTCGATGAGGATGTTGTGGTTTCGGTGGAGCAGGTTAAGGCGGCGCTGTGGGGATGGAGCAGCCGTGATAGACGAGGTGATCATCAGAGCAGCACCTTGGAGGTGGAGGACGGGGCGGCTGAACCGATGGGACAACGAGATCGGCGATGGATCCTCATCCGATGCGGTGGATGAGGGACGACGAGCTGTTGCGGTGGACGACGTTGTCGGGGAAGAGGCTCCAGTTGGGCAGTGGTGGGGTGGCGGACAGAGGAGGGTGGGGTTTCGCGACTGGAGGAGAGAGGTTATGGTGGCATGGATTTTCGAATGGCGAAAAGGAGGTGATGGGAGGGGGAACCATGACTTAGGGACGCACTTGTCTGAAATGTATGGTGTATTGCAAAAGTACCCCACCGATTTGAACTAGTGGTCCTTTCGGTTCAGGGTTAGAACAGGGATATCGCATGTCAGGATTTGGCAGCATGAGGGCGCGCGTTGTAATTTCGGGATAGCAAGGCGTGGGGAGCGAGTTTTTGGAGCAAAAAGACACAAAGCGATATCTGAAAATTCAGGATAAAAAGGCGCGGGCTGAAATTTTGGGACAAGCCTAACATGTACTACTGTACCAAATCAATTTGCACTTCCCTCAACGAGAAAAACAAAAAAAACAAGAAATTCGCACCACACAAAGAGAGAGTTGTGTCCCATTTCATTGTATGGATTATTACAAATGCTATTCAAAACTCTGAATCCATGTTATGTCAATTAATTTTTTTCGCTAGCTGTATAATGCGTGTAACCTACTCATACGAACATTTTATTGCATTCCAAATGTATATACTACCGCTGCAATTTGAATTAAATTTAAATTTGTTTCTCTATTTCAATAAGGATCTACAATCATGATTGTTGCCATGTTAAATCATCATCTGTATATTATCTTAACAACACAACACATGATTACTGTAAGTATAGATATGAACTATGTATGCTATATGAACTTGAAATCAAATTTTTTAATCCACTTGATGTCGATTCCAAGTAATACTACATTTGATGTGCTAGCTAGATCTTTGTAATCTAAACCATGTTTCATACATGTATAATGTGTTTATCAGACAATGTATAGTGCCGTGCCCCCCACGTTATGACAAGTATTTAGCCGTGAGATGCAAAAGCCACACATTATCACAAATTCAAATAAAATATTATGTAGTATAACATGCTCATAACCACACCATGTGTATCACCGTTATATTCATGCATGCGTGGGTATAAAACACTATGATCTCTTATTCAAATATTAGAATCCACTTTTATAAAAATTGTGATATTTGTTACTCTTTTGCAACCACACAATCCTCTTCTCTTTGTATCTAGCACTAACTTTAGCTCATGCATGTACACGCTTGCCTCACCGTCACCCTCCCTCAGCATCCTCTCCATCGTGCAAGTTTGTTATTTTTCTTTAGGTCGTTCTCCCATGGTGTTTGCGGGTCTTCCCAGCCCCTTCTTTTCAGCACACGCACACACCGATCGTTATACCTCTCTAGTTAGGTCTGGCTACCACAAACACATGTTTCCCCTCTTCTCTTCTCACCGTCCATGCCTCCGTGTGTCTAATATGTCCCCACACAAATGCACACTCTCGCCTCTCTTTTCATCGATCTCGCACTCGCACACTCCTTCCCCTCTCGACATAGTAGGCCTCTCACACCGGCCACCTTATAGCCGCATGCCTCTCTCTCTCTCTATCCATCTCTTCGGGCCTTATTTGCCTCTAACACATGCATGTATACCGATCGATCTCCCTACATATAGCTAGGTTGACTATAACTCTTTTTCCCCATGCATCGACCGATGTACCTCACTAGTTATGTCTCTCACTTTCTCCGACACACATCGATTGATTCACCTATCTAGCTAGGTCTGCTTACCACACACATATCATCCGCCCTCATCATCCATGCATGCCTCTCGACTCGTCTCTCACATGCACGTGCACACATAGACACACATCCCCTCTCTTATTGTTATTGCGGTCATCCCCTCGGTTTGTCTAGTAGGCCTCTCCCATCCTCTTCGAGAAGCAACTCCACCACCAACCCTCCGACACTCTAGCTCTATCTCTCTCCCAAACTTGTTCCTCTCCTACACATATGCATGGTTGTCGAGCGATCTCCATCAATACATAGATATGTCTCTCTCCTTCTCCACACATATACCAGTCATCTACCTCTCTATACTCAGGTCTCTGCCCACCCTTCTCACACACATACACATCGATAGTCAAACGTTGTAGGTAGGTATCCATGCCACACAAACAAACTGCAGCTCTCCCCTCTAAAGTTCCCGTAGGCCAGCCACCCTATATCTTTGACGTGGGCACACACAATCTCGCAGGCTTTATTTATCATTCGCGCACCCACACACTTCATCCCTCTCTCTGATTCTATCGGTATGTCACACCGGTGATCCCTCCACTCTCTTCTGGTGGATCGCCCCCTCTAGATATGATATATCTACGGCTCTGTTTCACACACATTACAAATGTTATTTTTTTGTTTGAGATATCATCAACACATATTCCTGTCTATCTCTCACGCACCACCCTCTACCCCAAAAAACACTCACGATACCACACACCATCTCTCTCTCACGTACACACCTGTGTAGGTGGGGTATGTACACGAGGAGGAGAGGTGCATGCACGCCGCACGTACTCACGTCTTGTTCCCAGCCACACCCGCGTGGGTACATGGTAGAGGTCATTTCCATACGAAAAGGCATCCCACGTGCTAATTTGACTCGTGTAGTGGTTGTTTACTTGAAGGAGGGTCGTCTACCACGTGTGCACAAAACACGCTGCTTCGCGGCAGCCAGCTTCGTCATGAGGGCAGCGGCCCTGCCTTCTAGCTCGGCCTGCTGCTGCTAGAAGCTGGCCTCCCGAAGCCTCAGCTCCCGGTGTATTCTTTTGCGAGAGCCTTGCGAGCCTCTGCCACCTTATGATCAACCTCCTACTGGATTCTGGCTTCCCGGGCGGTGGTGGCATCCTCAGCTGCGGCTGCTTGGCGCTCCCTCACTTCTAGCCGCTCGAGCCCCAGGCTGAACTCCAAGACCTCAAGTGTCAGCGCATCCTCACGCGCCTGGATTTCCTTCTCGTCGTGGGGGGCCTCCCTTGGAGTCGCCGCCAGCACGACACTGCGCGCCTGGACTTGCCGCTCAAGGGCAGCATTTGAAGCTTGAAGCTCCCTCTCCCGCACCTTCGCCGCATCGCGACGGTGGTCGGCGGCGCGTGCCTCCTCCATGGCGCGGGTGCAGGCCTCATGGGAAGCCGAGAGGGACGCCGCGGCGTTCTTTCGGGCACGCTCATGCTGCCAATGCCGAAGGTTGATGGCGACCTTCTGTTTGTGCCACTCGCACGCCAGGAGGAGTTTCTCTGACTCAGGGCGAGCGTTGACATCGACCAGTTCTCCCCCGAGCCGATTCAACGCACTCATGGCTTCCCAGAAAAGGTCATGGCGAATGGTGTTGCGTCTGCGCGCGAGCTCTAGCACATCACCGAGCCCTTCCTCGGCACCAGGGGTAACCAGGGAGGTGCTGGGCAACCCTCTCATATCCCGCAGGGGGCTGGTGCCCGGCAGTCCCCCAGCCGTTTCGTTGGCCCCAGCAGAGGGGCAGAGTAGCATGGCGCCGCCACTTGAAGAAGAAGCTAGTACCGGGGCCGTCCAGCCACTAGCGAGGACCAGCGGAGGAGCCTTCGACACATCTTCATCACCCCGGAAGCAGCCATGAGGTGAGGATGCAGGGGATGCAGGACTGCGACCTACTGGCGATGCATTCGTCTCGCGAGCTGCCCCCATGCCTCGTGCAGGCGCCTGGCACGGGGGGCCTGGAGTTGCGAACGATTCAAGCCCCCCCCCAAGGACAGGCCCCAGGAGTTTTCGCCGCCGCGAGCTGATACGTCTCCAACATATCTATAATTTTTTATTGTTCCCTGCTATTATTTATGATGTTTTGGATGTTTAATGGGCTTTGTCATACACTTTTATATTATTTTTGGGACTAACCTACTAACCCAAAGGCCCAGTCCAGATTGCTGTTTTTTTGCCAGTTTCAGGGTTTTACAGAAAAGGGATATCAAACTGAATCCAAACGAAATGAAACCTTCGGGAGAGATATTTTTGGAGAAAATCACGCACGAGAGACTTGAGAACCACAGAGTAGGGTTTACGTGGTGCCCACGAGGGTGGGGGCGCCCCCCTCGGGCGCGCCCCTGCCTCGTGGGCCCCACGTATGGCCCCCGGTGCCCGCCTTCCTCCTATACATGCCGACGTACCCCGAAACCATCAGAACAACAGAGAAAACCCTAGTTCCACCGCCGTAACCTTCTGTTCACGTGAGATCCCATCTTGGGGCCTGTTTCGGAGCTCCGTCGGAGGGGGGGGGGGTCTTCCACGGAGTGCTTCTACATCATCATCATCGCCTCACCATGAGTTGTGAGTAGTTTACCACAGACCTTCGGGTCCATAGCTAGTATCTAGATGGCTTCTTCTTTCTCTTTGGATCTCAATACAAAGTTCTCCTCGGTCTTCGAGGAGATATATTTGATGTAATCTCTTTTTGCAGTGTGTTTGTCGAGATTCGATGAATTGTTGGTTTATGCTCAAGATTATCTATGAGAAATATTTGGTTCTTCTCTGAACTCTTTATGTATGATTATAATATCCTTGCAATCTCTTTGAATTATTGGTTTGGTTTGGCCTACTAGATCTATAGTTCTTGCAATGGGAGAAGTGCTTGGCTTTGGGTTCAATCTTGCGGTGTCCTTTCCCAGTGACAGTAGGGGCAGCAAGGCACATATTGTATTGTTGCCATCGAGGATAAAAAAATGGGGTTTATATCACTATGTTTGAGTTTATCCCTCTACATCATGTCATCTTGCTTAAGGCGTTACTCTGTTCTTATGAACTCAATACAGTAGATGCATGCTGGATAGCGGTCGATGTGTGGAGTAATAGTAGTAGATGCAGAATCGTTTCGGTCTACTTGTCTCGGACGTGATGCCGATATATAATGATCATGCCTAGATAGTCTCATAATTATTCGCTTTTCTGTCAATTGCTTGACAGTAATTTGTTTACCCGCCGTAGAATATCGCTATCATGAGAGAAGCCACTAGAGAACACTATGGCCCCCGGGTCTATTCTGAACATATCAATCTACAATTTACTTTACTTTTCCGCTTTTACTTTCTGTTCTTATAATAAAAAATACCAAAAATATCAAACTATCATCTCTATCAGATCTCACTTTCGTAAGTGACCGTAAAGGGATTGACAACCCCTTATCGCATTGGCTGCGAAGTTCTTATTTGTTTGTGAAGGTGCGAGGGACTCGCGCGTGGTATCCTACTAGATTGATACCTTGGTTCTCAAAAACCGAGGGAAATACTTACGCTACTGTGCTGCATCACCCTTTCCTCTTCGAGGGAATACAACGCAAGCTTGAGAAGTAGCAAGAAAAATTTCTGGCGCCGTTGTCGGGGAGGCTTACGCAAAAGTCATATACCAAGTACATATCACAAACCCTTATCCTTCGCATTACATTTTTTGCCTCTCGTTTTCCTCTCCCCCACTTCACCCTTGCCGTTTTATTTGCCCTTCTTCTGCCGTGTGTTTATCGTTCGCTTGCCCTCATGTCTGAGATGGGGGACGATTTTATCAAGAAGGGAAGTAATGTCGAGGGCAACGTCTATGTTGACCGCCTGGATGAAACTACCACTTTACATACTAAGAAGTTCCGGGTTGGTAGTGGTAATATCATTGGAAAAGGAGTTCTTCAAGACTTCTTTACGTGTGCCGGTGCTTTGCCCACTATGGGTGGGTCTATTCTTCACAGAACTAGTGGCCTTGCGGATGCTGTATCTATGCTTATAGTTGAAATTGAAAGGCAATTTATCCATATGCATCCCTGTATTCAGATAATCTTTTTGGACTTTTCCAATATTGAGCATTCGTCTGTTAAGCGTGCAGCTACTATCTTTATGGCTCATGAATTTAGATTTATCATGAAAGAGGCCAAAGAAATATTTGCTCATTACGGGTTAGATGCCGGTTGACCTCCCATAGAGGCTATCTTATTTAATCAAGAAGACATAATGCGGTTGCGATCTTCTGATCATGTTGCTTTTAATGAAAACCTTAGAAAAAAGGTTCCTACCAATGTCTTCGTTGATAGAATTTCTGAGATGAATGATGATTTTTCTATTCAAAACAATGAGTTAGGCTTCTCCCTTGAGCGAAGGCTTATGACCTTCTGCCGAAAGAACGCCTATAATGATGAATTGGTTGTTCACTACAAAGGGCCAAAAGAGGAACCTATTCCTCCTGAGATTGATGTGGGGGACTTTTGTCCCATTAAATTTAGCCCTTTTGATTACTTTTTCTTGCCACAAAGGAAACTTGCTGCTGAACGTAGGGAATATGAGATGAGCTTTCGCGACATATCGTATCATTATGGCATTCCCTAGATCTATCCATGTATCGTGCCTATCTAGGGGCGTAAAACGATAGCACTTGTTGGGAGGCAACCCAATTTTATATTTTTTGTTTTTGCTTCTGTTTAGGAATAAATATTGCATCTAGCTTCTGTTTAGATGTGGTTTTGTGTTTTGTTTAGTGTTTGTGCCAAGTAGAACATTTGGGAAGACTTGTGTGAAGTTTATGTGATCTTGCTGTGAAAAACAGAATCGTTAGCGCTCGCTAGAATGGTCATCAGATTTTACTAGAGCGTGCTATTTAGTTGATTCTTTTTGCATATGATTAATAGACAAATTCCTCACGTTTACCAATTTAGTTTCAATTTTTTGGAGTTACAGAAGTGTGCGAAACCTGCAGATTACTACAGACTGTTATGTTTTTGACAGATTCTGTTTTTCGTGTGTTGTTTGCTTATTTCGATGCATCTATGAGTAATATTGGGAAGTATGAACCATAGAGAAGTTGGAATACAGTAGGTTTAACACCAATATAAACAAAGAATGAATTCATTGCAGTACCTTCGGGTAGTGGTTTGCTTTCTTATACTAACGGAGCTCACGAGATTTTTGTCTAAGTTTTCTGTTGTGAAGTTTTCAAGTTTTGAGTATTGCTTTGATGGACTATGGAACAAAGAGTAGAAAGGGCATAAGCTTGGGGATTCCCAAATTACCCAAAGTAAACTTCAAGGACAACCAAAAGCCTAAGCTTGGGGATGCCCCGGGAAGGCATCCCATCTTCCGTCTTCATCCATCGGTAACTATACTCGGAGCTATATTTTTATTCACCACATTATATGTGTTTTACTTGGAGCATCTTGTATAATTTGAGTCTTTGCTTGTTAGTTTGCCACAATTATACTTGATGGACACACCTATTTTAGAGAGTTAAATCTGGCCTAAGAATTGTTAGAACACTCTATGTGCTCCAAGATGTGTCCATCAAGCAGTTGCCAAGGCTACGTGGGGGAGTGGAGACGCCCACCCCTCATCAGGTGCCACGCGTCAACCGGGCCACAGGTGGTTGGGGCCCACGACGCTTCTCCCTTGCCCTTTGGCTTCGCCTCGAACCCAAGTCCGAGCGTGCCTTGGGCCCGGGGGCTACTGTCGGCCTCCTGGGAACCAGGGTACCCAGACTTGCCTCCCTACGGCCCACAGTGTGGCTCCTTCATCGACCTGGTGCTACCTCTTAAGCTTGTGTTGTTTTTCCCTTGAATAGAAAAGGGTGATGCAGCAAAGTAGCGTAAGTATTTCCCTCAGTTTTTGAGAACCAAGGTATCAATCCAGTAGGAGACTACATGCGAGTCCCTCGTACCTACACAAACAAATAAGAACCTTGCAACCAATGCGATAAAGGGGTTGTCAATCCCTTCTCGGCCACTTGCAAAAGTGAGATCTGATAGAGATAATAAGATAAATATTTTTGGTATTTTTGTTATACATATTGAAAGTAAAGATTGCAAAATAAAAGTAAAGTAAAGATAAATAGTTGATGGAAGATAGACTTGGGGGCCATAGGTTTCACTAGTGGCTTCTCTCAAGGTAGCATATTTCTACAGTGAGTGAACAAATTACTGTCGAGCAATTGATAGAAAAGCGCATACTTATGAGAATATCTAGGCATGATTATTATATATAGGCATCATGTCCGTTACAAGTAGACCGAAACAATTTTGCATCTACTACTATTACTCCACACATCGACCTCTATCCAGCATGCATCTAGAGTATTAGGTTCATAAGAACAGAGTAACGCTTTAAGAAAGATGACATGATGTAGAGGGATAAACTCATGCAATATGATATAAACCCCATCTTTTTATCCTCGATGGCAAGAATACAATACGTGCCTTGCTGCCCCTGCTATCACTGGGAAAGGACAGCGCAAGATTGAACCCAAAGCTAAGCACTTCTCCCATTGCAAGAAAGATCAATCTAGTAGGCCAAACCAAACTGATAATTCGAAGAGACTTGCAAAGATATTTAAATCATGCATAAAAGAATTCAGAGAAGAATCAAATATTGTACATAGATAATCTTGATCATAAACCCACAATTCATCGGATCTCGACAAACACACCGCAAAAAGAATTACACCGAATAGATCTCCAAGAAGATCGAGGAGAACTTTGTATTGAGATCCAAAGAGAGAGAAGAAGCCATCTAGCTAATAACTATGGACCCGAAGGTTTGTAGTAAACTACTCACAACTCATCGGAGAGGCTATGCTGTTGATGTAGAAGCCCTCCATGATCGATTCCCCCTCCGGTGGAGCTCCAGAACAGGCCCCAAGATGGGATCTCACGGGTACAGAAGGTTGCGGCGGTGGAATTAGGGTTTCGTCGTGCTCTCGGATGTTTTCAGCGTACATGGGTATATATATAGGACGAAGAGGCATGTCGTTGGAGCTACGAGGGGCCCACGAGGGTGGGGGGTGCGCCCCCTGCCTCGTGGCCACCTCGTGGCTTCCCTGGCGTGTACTCCAAGTCTTCTGGGTTGCGTTTGTTCCAAAAATGATCCTCCCAAAGGTTTTATTCCATTTGGACTCCGTTTGATATTCCTTTTCTGCGAAACACTGAAATAGGCAAAATACATCAATTTGCACTGGGCCTTGGGTTACTAGGTTAGTCCCAAAAATAATATAAAAGTGTATAATAAATCCCATTAAACATCCAAAACAGATAATATAATAGCATGGAACAATAAAAAATTATAGATACGTTGGAGACGTATCACCTGGTATGGCCCACCTTCAGCAATAACACACAATACCCTCGCAAGGGGCCAAGCCTCGCGGGGCGGACGACGCCAAGGCCTCCGGAAGGAACAACCTCACTAGGCTGGCTCCTGAGGAGCGGAGGCAAGCCCCCACCTCGTGAGGTTTAGCTGATGGAAGCCATGACGACCAAGGCCAGGCGGGCACCAGTGGGCGTAGTACAATAGGTTTCCCCTTTGGTGCTAAAGAAGCAAGCGCAGGCATAGAGTCCCGAGGAATCAGCCAAAGGTTTCCATTTCCATGCAACAAGACCAAGATTGCTAGGACGATGGGATGGAGGTCATTGTCGAGCCCACCATGGCGTCATGACCAGAAGCTTTGTAGGCGAAGACCCCCTTTTGTCAAGATAATATGTACTAGTTTTCTCCCGTCAAGTTTGGCCGTTGTGGGATACCTTCCCGCCTTCATTTTGGTAAGAAGACCAAGGCCACTATAAATATAGGAAAGCCACCACCTAGCAATGGGACGGATCATTCAAATCTCCCTCACCACCACAAGCAAGAACACACTGATAACCCACAAGTGTAGGGGGTCGTTTGTAGCCTTTTTCGATAAGTAAGAGTGTCGAACCCAACAAGGAGCTAAAGGTAGAACAAATATTCCCTCAAGTTCTATCGACCACCGATACAACTCTACTCACACTTGACGTTTGCCTTACGTAGGACAAGTATAAAACTAGGAGCACTTTGTGGGAACTTGAAATAAGTTGCAAGATAATAAAAGTAGAGTAGTAGCAAGCTTTTTGTAACACAAGAGAATGATTTGTCAATAGGCCATCAACTACGTTACTAGATTGATAGCAAGTTTATATGTGAGAGACGCCACTGCTAGCATGTCGTCCCTTATTTGGAATTCTATGCACTTATGATTGGAACTATAGAAAGCATCCGCAACTACTATCGTTCATTAAGGTAAAACCCAACCATAGCCTTAAGATATATTGGTCCCCCTTCAATCCCATATGCATCAATTTCTATGCCAGGTTGAAGCTGCTATCACCCTTGCCCTCCAATACATACTCCTATCAGCATACAACTAACCATATGGTGTGATCCATGTGCGCGCTCATATGATGGGCACCAAAGGACAACAACATAACCACAAGCAAATTAAACCAATCATAGCAATTTCACCGATAAGCCCGTACGATAAAATAGATCTACTCAAACATCATAGGATAACCACATATCATTGGATAATAGTACGTAGTGTTGAGCATCATGTTTAAGTAGAGAACTACAGCGGGAATAGAGAGGTTACACCGCTGCATAGAGGGGGAGAAAGTTATTGTAGACGGTAGCAAGATTGTTGATGTAGATCACCGTCACGATCCTAGACCCGACGGCACTTCGACGCCACCGGGAGAGAGGGGGGGAGAGCCCCTCCTTCTTCTTCTTCCTTGGCCTCCTCCCTAGGTGGAAGGAGGGTTCCCCCTCTGGTCCATGGCCCCCATGGCTGTTGAGGGGCGAGAGCCCCTCTGATATTGGATCTATCTCTCTGTCCTCTTCTGTTTCGCGTTCCCCAGATCTAGCCGAAAACTGTTTCTTATATTCCCGGAGATCCATAACTCCGATTATGCTGAGATTTTAACACGATTTTTTTCCAGATATAAGCTTCCTTGTACCCGAAGTAGAGCTCCAACCGACGTACGAGGTGAGAACAACCCACCACCACACGCCTAGCTCCTCTAGCGCGCCCTGGTGTCTTGTGGGATGTGTGGGCCTCTGTTTGCGGTGATTCCAACTCCCAAAAATCACATATATTTCAAAATAATTCTCCGTAAAATTTTATTGCATTTGGACTTCGTTTGATATGGATTTTATGTGATACAAAAAACATGCAAAAAATAGGAACTGGCACCGGGCACTGGATCAATAGGTTAGTCCAATAAATCATATAAATAGTTGCCAAAAATATGTTAAAGTTGTATAATATTGGCATGAAACAATTTTTTTACAGATATGACGGAGACGTATCACACACCTCCTGAGGTTGTTCCACCATTCTACTAGTTCATCCTCAGCCCACCATGAGGCAATCCACCACAAAGTAGGAGTAGGGTATTACACCGTGAGGTGCCCCGGACCTGGGTAAACTGCTTTGTCCCATTTCCTTCCCGTTCATCGAGCTAGATTGTGGGGACGGTGAGTAGGCAGACATGGGAAGTTGAGTTTGTTGCATGCACCCTAGTGTTCAAATCTAACAAGGGTTTTTTGGAGCCCTAAATCTGACAGTATAGACAGAGGTAACCCCATAGGTAGAAAACTTCCAGAAGGAAACAACAGAACTTGACCAACACTAAAATTGTAGATTGTCTAAACACCAAACAAAGCCAACTCTATTTAGTGGTTTTTTTTTCAAAAGAAACATTTTCTTAGTATAGTGCTCTAGCATAAACAGAAGTGCTGATTCATGGCATCTATGACATCTATCATGAAGACATGATTGTAGTATCAATGTTCAAGCACGAACATGTGTACTTCTGTAGAGACCGACACACATGTAATCCTAAAAAGGTGAAGAGTAACAAATCTTGGCATACATCACCTCAGTCCTGCAATTTTCACATAAAAGAAGGGACCCATCTGCCACTACATATGCCAGGAGGATTAATCCATACCTATAAAAAGACCCAGTATGTCAGATATACATGGTTGGGGCCCTCAAGCATGATGGCCATCTCCTTGCTAGCCTTGAGTGCCTTGGATGTAGTCGAGTTATGACTTCATCTGTTCCAGCCACTTCCACCTCCACGATGGTAATGACGCCGTGCTGGGCTCCACGATGACCTCCATCCCGCCGTCCTGACGGTCCTTGGTCTTGTTGCACCAATATTGAAACCTTTGCTTGATCCCTCGGGACTGTGCGCTTGCGCTTGCCCCATTAGCACCAAAGGGGAAACTAGTACACTTCGTCCGCTGGCGCCCGCCTAGCCTTGGTCGTCATGGCTCACGTCACGTGAACCTCGCGAGGTACACCTTGCATAGATATATCCGCTCCTCGGGAGCCAGTCTAAAGAGGCTGCCCCCAGGGAGGTCTTGTCGCCGTCCGCCTCGCGAGGCTTGGCCCCTCGCGAGGGTCTTGTGCTGTGGTTGCTGAAGCTCGGCCGTCCCAGGTCGCTGATGGAGCCACGCCACGGGCCGCAGGCAAGTAGGTCTGGGTACCCCCGTTCCTAGGACACCGACATCAGCCCCCTGGCCCAAGGCGCGCTCGAACTTGGCTTCGAGGCGAAGCTAAGGGGCAAGTGCGGGGTGCCACGAGCCCCAATCGCCAGCCGCCTTGGTCGACGCGTGGCAACTGATTTGACGTGGGCGTCTCCGCTTCCCCACGCTGCCTCGGTAACTGCCTGACTTGACGAGACCATGTTGCATGCACAGAACAAACCATCATTACGCCGACCGTGGAGGCTGGCAGTTGGCCTCCTCCTGGCTATAAATGAGGAGAGGGTGGAGCCCCTGTTGCTCATCTCCTTCTTCTTGCTGCCTGCCCTTGCTTCTTCCTCCTTGCCACGCCGGCTTGCTGTGACGCCCATGGCGCCGATAAGTAGATTCTCCGCTGCCGAGATGGGAAAAACCCCTGCGAGGAGCAAGGACCACTTCCGCTGAAGAAGAGGTTCGGCCGCCCCCGCGACACCGGCGTGAGGCTGGAGGTGACGAGGCCTTGGTGCGAGCGACATCCTCCTGGCTACCCGTTGCACTTGTACGCTCAAGCGCATGGCTCCAGAAGAGGTGGCGCCGCCCCACGTCGCTCACATCATGGCCGAGGTGGCCAAGCTCTGGTCGCACGAGCCGCAAGCCCCCGAACCCACGCCGAGGGCTCCTCGCACAAGTGCGTGGTGTGGACAGCGATGCCACCGCCTTCTTGGATCCGGCTCCCGAGGTTCTTCACGGAGCTAATGCTGGCGAGGGGTCCTACTGAGCTATGGTTGCAGCATGCTGGGTGCTGCAGCCAGGCTTCCGAGGCGGAGGTCGAGGTCATCGCCCCAGTCGGTGTCTTCATGACTCGAGGATGGGGCGAAATCGCCCACGCGTGCCGTCCTGATGGAGCCTCCGTCATCCACTTCAAGTTCGACGACGCCTCCATGTTGTTCTTCAAGGTCTTTGACGGGGAAGGCCCTCGTCTGGAGTGTTGCCCTGGAGGGAGCCGCCAGGGTGGCGCGACAGCAGATGCCGGGGCTGCCCTCGGCCCTGCCGATAGCTCCCCCAGTAGTAGTGATGACCCCTAGGAATCCAGCAGCTCTCCCGAGCCTAACGAGTCTCCGGAGATGAGCGACGACAGCTACGCACCACCGAGCTCACGCCATGCCCGAAGCACGACAGCGGTATCAGCCCGTCGTCGTCAATGACTTGGGTGGGGTTGCTGCCGGCCTCTCGCGGCCCTTTGTTGATGATGGTGTCGGCGGCAGCAGCCGCGGTTAGGTCCCCTTGAGATCTCCTTCTTTTGTTCCCTGTGAGGAATCAAAACGAACCCCGTGGGGGCGTGTAAAGAACCTGTAATGCTTTGTAATAATTACTAGGATTCTGCGATTTCCTTCCCATCTTGCTTCAGTGTTCTGCGTCGGCAGAGCCCGACCCCGCGCATACCTCAACCGCCGCTAGCTCGTCCGGATCGCCAAGACGAGGCCAAGGGTGAGGGGCTACATGACCAGTTAGGCTCCTGAGTCGCGATGCTCAGGAGTCCTCCTTGACGTACAAACATCCCTCGAGAAGGGAACGCGAAACTAGGGCTTAGTGTTCTGCGTCGGCACGACCCGGTTATACGTCTCCAACGTATCTATAATTTTTGATTGTTCCATGCTATTATTTATGAAGTCTTGGATGTTTAATGGGCTTTATCATTCACTTTTATATCATTTTTGGGACTAACCTACTAACCCAAAGGCCCAGTCCAGATTGCTGTTTTTTGCCTATTTCAGGGTTTTGCAGAAAATGAATATCAAACGGAGTCCAAACGGAATGAAACCTTCGCAGGAGATATTTTTGGAGAAAATCACGCAGGATAGACTTCGGGGCCAAGTCAGGAGATAGGGGGCCCACCCTCGAGGGTGGGGGGCGCACCCCCTTCCCAGGGCGCGCCCCCTACCTCGAGGGCAGGCCCGGTGGCCCCTGGTGCCCCTCTTCCTCCTATATAAGCATACGTACCCCAGAAACTCCGAGGGCAGAGAGAAAACCCTAATTCCACCTTGGAGCCTGTTCCGGGAGGGGGATCCATCACGGAGGCCTTCATCATCATCATCATCGCCCTCACCATGAGTTGTGAGTAGTTTACCACAGACCTTCGGGTCCATAGCTAGTATCTAGATGGCTTCTTCTCTCTCTTCGGATCTCAATACAAAGTTCTCCTCGGTCTTCGTGGAGATCTATTCGATGTAATCTCTTTTTGCGGTGTGTTTGTCGAGATCCGATGAATTGTGAGTTTATGATCAAGGTTATCTATGAAAGATATTTGGTTCTTCTCTGAACTTTTTATGTGTGCTCATAATATCCTTGCAAGTCTCTTCAAAATATTGGTTTGGTTTGGCCTACTAGACCTATAGTTCTTGCAATGGGAGAAGTGCTTGGCTTTGGGTTCAATCTTGCGGTGTCCTTTCCCAGTGATAGTAGGGGCAGCAAGGCACGTATTGTATTGTTGTCATCGAGGATAAAAAGTTGGGGTTTTCATCATATTGCTTGAGTTTATCCCTCTACATCATGTCATCTTGCTTAATGCGTTACTCTGTTCGTATGAACTCAATACACTAGATGCATGCTGGATAGCGGTCGATGTGTGGAGTAAAAGTAGTAGATGCAGGCAGGAGTCGGACTAGTTGTCTCGAACGTGATGCCTCTATACAATGATCATGCCTAGATAGTCTCATAATTATTCGCTTTTCTATCAATTGCTCGACAGTAATTTGTTTACCCGCCGTAGAATATCACTATCATGAGAGAAGCCACTAGAGAAAACTATGCCCCCCGGGTCTATCTTTATCTTATTACTTTCCCGTCAACTAGACAATTTCTTTCACCGTTGTTTATTTGCTTTCTGTTTCTATATGAAAATACCAAAAATATAATTGTCATCTCTATCAGATCTCACTATCGTAAGTGACCGTAAAGGGATTGACAACCCCTTATCGCGTTGGCTGCGAAGTTCTTATTTTTTGTGCAGGTGCGAGGGACTGGCGCGTGGTCTCCTACTGGATTGATACCTTGGTTCTCAAAAACTGAGGGAAATACTTACGCTAATGTGCTGCATCTCCCTTTCCTCTTCGAGGGAATACAACGCAAGCTCAAGAGGTAGCACCCGGCCCCGTGCATACCTCAGCCATCGCTGGCTCGTCCGGATCACCAGGACGAGGCCAGGGGGTGGGGGGCTACGTGGCCAGTTAGGCTCCTGAGTCGCAATGCTCAGAAGTCCTCCTAGACGTACGAATAGACCTCCATACCTGTCCTGGCAGGGGCATATGCCAGGCGTGACCTGAGTGTAGCCCCCGTGCCCAGCCCCTCGCGCGACTCTCCCAAGGGGAAAGTGCTACGACGAGGCTAGGCACCGAGCCTGCTGGCTCCCTAAGGTTAAACGGCCAAGGGGCCGCCCTTTGTTGTTTATCACCAGCGCGGGGCATAGCGCTTCCGCACTTGCACTGGCATAGCCGCTCCTCGACCGTGTCGACTGCCAGCACGGAGCATCATGCTTCCACTGGTGCATGCGTTAGGGCTTCCTTTGAGTGGAGCCCCTGGGGCGTGTATAGGCCCGCCCTGACACGTGGCTTGCACGGCAAGGCCAGACGAGGTGTGTCTGGGATCCCGTGAGCCAGCGCGGGACTCACGAGGCCCTACCTCAAGGCGGGTTGTGCCTGAATTTGATCCTTGGTATCTGTGGTGGTCCTGCGAGATGGTTAGGCAACCTCCGTCGAACGAATTTCCTGAGGCGATCACATGAGAAGGCCAGACACCAACGACCCCAGGAGGTGACGTCTGAATGGAGCCGGCCCGCCAGACAGAGCTCAGTCGTTGGGTTTATCGATGCTGCAGGGACGGACCCGAGCATAGACGCTGTGTCCAGACTTCTCATGCGAAAAATCCTGAAGAAAGACAACCGGTGCACGGCTTCGGTGGTGGAGGGGCACCAGGGCATGCGCCCTGGCTCGTCCGTCCGCGATTAGCTCATGCGAGAACGAGGCACCAAGGACCATCAGTGGTGACGTACACGGGAGCTGGCCCGCAAGCCAGAGCTCAGCCTCTTGTGTTTAGCGATGCTGCAGGGACGGACCCGAGCACATACGCCGTGCTAGTCCTTAATCATGAGGCGGTCGTGGGTGGTCTTGCCGGGGCGCACGATGTTCATGGTATCGAAGTACCGTACATGCATATAATAAGCATGAACCAACTCATGGAAAGAGACAAACTAGGTCAGGTAATGCGAATGCGACACATGCCACAGGGACGAACCCATGTGGCCCAGGGATGATGCATCCCGAGGGGGCGCCCCCAACTGAGTAAGCTAAAGATACAAGAGGATATACGTCGCAGGGACATGCCTGTGTGACTTGGGGATGATGCAGCCCGAGGGGCGCCCCCAACTAAACAAACTAAAACAGAGTCACCTGGCACCATTGCTGGAGAGATGTCGATGTAGCTGAAGACGCTCGCTCAAGATGTCGTTACTCATGAGCCGCCTAACTCCGGGACCTCGCGAGGCTCCTGAGTTTCTGAGAGCTCGTGAAGAACCATCGGCACCTCTGCCAGGATCTCCTGATGCCTGGCCTCGCGAGCCGCCAGGACGTCCTGCACGTGGCGCTAGTGTAGGGCCGCCTGGTTCGGCAAGCCGAAGGGCATGCAAATGTTGCTGTGAGGAGGGCCCTCGTACCGGCCCACCTGAGACAACCAGTAGAGCTCCTAAGACATGACTCTGTTGAGTCCTGGGATGTTGACCTAGACACGCAGCCTGTCGCCCGAGCCTGGGACGACATGTGCATTTGGTGGTTTTGGGCGGCGCTCGCCTCGCATTGCCCTTGGTACCTGCAAGTCTTCGATGGTCCGGTCGATGAACTCCTGAGCACTTGGCACTTCGCGCCTTGTGATCTCATGAGGTAAGCGTGCGGTGAAGCATGCTTCCATATGGTGCCCGAGCGCCTCCCTTGTGACATTGGCCAGGTCGGAGGCCCTCCAGAGGAGAGCCCCTGAGCCCAACCTAAGGGGGGCATCGGGCATGTCTCCCTATGCGAGGGAGGGGGCGCCCCATCCACGGGTGCGGATCCTGCGGCGCGGCCGTCGGGTGCTGCTTCCTCATGAGGCTGCAGGGTGAGTAGCTGCTTCTTCGTCTTCTTCGGGATGGCTTCAGGAGGGTAGATGATGCCTTTGTTGTTTGGGTCCTCGACTGCTGCAGCCTGGTAGGCGCGCTCATGGGAGCACACATCGTCCTTTTCCTTGCACGCGATAGTGATGATGTTGCGGCTCCCTGGCATCTTGAGGACGTTGTAGCCATAGTGAGTCACCGTCGTGAACTTGGCCACGGCCGGATACCCAAGAATGGCGTTGTATGGGAGACGGATGTGGGCGACGTCGAAGTCGATGAGCTCGGTGTGGTAGTTGTCGCCGGTGCCGAAGGTGATTGGGAGCCGGATCTGCCCGATTGGGTGGTGGAGCCGTCAGTCACTCCCGAGAAAGGCTTGGTGGGCTTCAGCTAGTCATACTGCACTTGGAGATGGTCAAACGTGTCGATGGAGAGAGCATTGAGCCCTGCACCACCATCGATGAGGGTTTTGGTGACTTGGACGTTGCCGATGACGGATGAGAAGAGCATCGGAAGTGCGCCCACGGTTGCCGCGCACTTGAGCTGGTTAGGTGAGCTTGAGCGGCTGCGTGGCTTCTAGCCTGGGAAGAGCCACGTTCACTTCTCGGGTGAACTGCTTGAAGGTGCGCTGAGAGGCCGAAGCTGCGCACCACCCAAGATGCAGGCGATGGCGTGAGGCTCCTGGAAGCCCCCAGCCCTCTCGTCCTGATCGGCGTTCCTTCTTGGTGGTGGTGGCAGTGGAGGAAGGCCCGCGTTGCCCTCAGGGCGGTCCTCACGAGGCTGGTTCCTCTAGGCACCGTCGCGAGGCTGGTCGTGCGAGCGGTCCTCACGAGGCCGATCACGCCACTCCTGACGGAGGTCGCGGTCGCCCCAGCGCCCTCTAGTTCGACTTCGTCCACGGTCGTAGTCTCGGACGTTGCACTTGGGGCGTTGGCCGAAGCGCCCATCGTGGATGGCCCTCTGCTCCTGACAGTTGTTGGTGTTGTGGCTATGTACATTGTGGAAGGCCCAGAACGGACGGCTGCCTTTGGATGACTCTGGGTGGTCGCGGCCGCGCTTCATCTCCGGTTCTGCCGTGAGTGTCGGGGTCAAAACCGACAGATCTCGGGTAGGGAGTTCCGAACTGTGCGTCTAAGGATCAAAGGTAACATGAGGTAGGGGACACTTTGTTTACCCAGGTTCAGGCCCTCTTGATGGAGGTAAAACCCTACTTCCTGCTAGATTGACTTTGATGAGTATAGGGGTTACAAGAGTTGATCTACCTCGAGATCGAGATGACTAAACCCTAGATGTCTAGTCTGTATGATTATGAATGCCTCTACGGACTAACCCTCCGGTTTATATAGACACCGGAGGGGGCTAGGGTTGTACAGAGTCGGTTTACAGAGAAAGGAATCTTCATATCCGTACGCCAAGCTTGCCTTCCACGCAAAGGAGAGTCCCATCTGGACACTTGGGAGAGTCTTCCATCTTGTACCTTCATGGCCCATTAGTCTGGCCCATATTACATAGCCCGAACGCCTGAGGACCCTGTAGTCCAGGAGTCCCTCAGTAGCCCGTGAACCAAGCTTCAATGACGATGTGTCCGGCATGCAGATTGTCTTCGGCATTGCAAGGAGGGTTCCTCCTCCGAATACTTCAGGATAGCTGATCAACATTTAGCTATGTCCGGCTTTGTTCAAAAAATTACAACACACTACCACAAGGGTATCACACTCAGTTTAGAAAACATAATATGTCTCTACTGACAGCTTTTGCAGGCAAGACGTCAGTCTGGCCTTTCCATCATTTCGAATCGTTTTTCAACTTTCCATTTTGTGTTTCGAGATGCTTCCTCCGGTGACACGTCTTGTCAAAACAGAGATCATGTCCCCTTATCATGGGATTTTCATCAATACGGGCTTGGGTAATCCACCCGCGCCGCCCGCACGACTCCTTGGGAACTGGCAAGTTTAAGGCTTGTGGGAGGGACACTCTATATTCTCGGCCCTTATAAGGGGATAATAATCCGCCTTTTCATCCCACGCCTTTCTTCTTCCTCAGCCCATCCACCCTCGAGCTCTAGCACCCGAGCTTCGAGTACCCCCGTCCCCAGAAGACACTCTAGCCATGTCTGGGTCCGGATCGCAGGGCAAGTGGATGCCCTCCTACGTCACAGAGGAGAACATTAAGGAGCTCCGAGAAGCGGGGTATTTAGCCGAGGCAATCACCCACCGGCTTCCAGCCAAGAAACATATCATTCCCACACCGGAGCCCCATGAGAGGGTAGTACTCATTCCCCATTTCCTTCACGGACTAGGGTTTCCCCTCCATCCTTTTGTCCGCGGCCTTATGTTTTACTACGGGTTAGATTTCCATGATCTAGCCCCAAATTCCTTCCTCAGCATCTTGGCGTTCATCGTCGTGTGTGAGGCATTTCTCTGCTTCCATCCCCACTTCGGTCTTTGGCTCAAGGTTTTCAATGTGAAGCCAAAAGTGGTGGGCGGGCAACATGCGGAGTGCGGCGGCGCTATGGTGAGCGAACTCCCCAATGTCACTTGGCCCAAAGGCACCTTTGTGGAGACCGTGAAGGGGTGGCAGCAGGAGTGGTTCTATGTCACGGAACCCCGTATTCCACATGGGCCACTCCCCCCGAATTTAAGTCCGGGCCTCCCTTGTGGCGGACGTCCTGGCTCAATTAGGGCTTGGATTGGGCGTCATCCGATGAAGTGACGATGCTACAGAAACGCATCAAGAACATGGTGGACAAAGACACCAGTCTTGCTAGTGTGATCCACATAATGCTTTTTCGCCGGATTCTGCCTTGCCAGGACCGGACTCAGAGCATGTGGGAGTTTCGACCAGGCCGGTCCCCGGACACTGCAGCGGTTCTTCGGCATGAAGCACGAAGATATGTGGAAACTGCTATTCAAGACCCAAAAGAAGTGGACGAAGACAACAGAAGACCTCGGCCTCGATTGTACTCACGCAGCGTCTCTCGTAAGTTTTCATGATAATTTTACTATTGGCAAATCCAAGGGGCATACTAAGCTTTCCATCCTTCCCATAGGGGTGGACGAAGAAAGCAGAGCGGATTCGCTGTCTGTCTCCACTACCTGAAGATCTAGACATCCCTCCACTAACAAGGATGCTGGTTCCGGCGCCCTATCAGGCGCCGGAAAAGAAGGCCAAGAAGGAGGCCAAAAGCGGCCTCAGCCGTAAAGTTGCTTCGGACGTAGTATCCGATGACACTGAGATTCATTCCTCCCCCACCGAAGACGAAGGGGAGGAAGAAGAGAGTAATTCTCCCCCGAAGGGGGGAAAGAAGAAAAGGTGGGTGTCCGCGGATCTAGAGGTGGAGACGTCCAAGAAAGGAAAGATCCCCCTCATGGATGACTCTGAATCGGGCGCCGATGAGTGGCGCCCTAGGCCGAAGCCCCATGCCGAATCGTAAGTTCCTATGAAGGTATTTGCACTTATATACTTTTCCGCCTTGTGATTGTAATGTGTCGGCGTTCTGGGACCAGGGGTACCCAGACTTGCTTGCCTACGGCCCAGGGCGTGGCTCACTCGGCGGCCTGGTACGGCCCAGCATCTTCAGCGACCATTCAAGACCCTCGCGAGGGGCCGAGCCTCGCGAGGCGGGTGACACAAGGCATCCCCTGGGGCGGCCTCACCAGGCCGGCTCGTGAGGATCGGAGATATCGAGGCAAGGGACACATCGCGAGGTCCTCGTGACGTGAGCAGTGACGACCAAGGCCAGGCGGGCGCCAGCGAGCGCAGAAGTGCCAGTTTCCTCTTTGGTGCTAAAGGAGCGAGCGCAGGCGAAGAGTCCCGAGGCATCAGGCAAAGGTTTCCATATCGGTGCAACAAGACCAAGACCAGCAGGACAGCAGAACAGAGGTCATCGCGGAGCCCATGGCGGCGTCACCACCAAAGCCTTTGGCAGGCGAAGACCACCTTTTGTCAGGATAGCTTGTACTAGCTGTCCCCCTTCAAATTTGGCCATTGTGGGATTCCTTCCCGCTCAATATTTGGGAAGAGGACCCGAGCGACTATAAAGAGGACTAGCCACCACCTTAGAAAGGGTTCGGATCATCGAGACCACCTACACACCCACAAGCTCGCTCGAGCTCAAGAACACCTCTCCTCAGGAGCTAGTTCATCCACGTAATAGTTCTTCATCAGCCTACAAGGCAATCCACCACACTAGATTAGGGTATTACACCACAACGGTGCCCGGAACCAGTATAAATCTTGTGTCACTTGTTCTTCAGATCTGACGAGCTAGGCCTAGGGTTGTTGAGTAGACGAGCTAGGGCAGAAGGAGAGATCTTCGTGCGCACCCTAGAGTTCGAACCTTAAGGGTTTCGCCGGAACCCTAGATCTAACATTTGGCGTGCCAGGTAGGGGTGTGCCGAAGTTTCCTCCCCGTCCGTCCCACTCTCCGGTCACCAAGTTCCCATGGCGGGCGTCCCTCTTCCGACGGGCTTGGTGGCCGCGGTCGGCGGCGCTCCGGGCCACCGGGCCTTCACCCCCGCCTTACGGCGGGTACAGTGGCCACCCAGGTTCAGGCCGAATCTGCCACCCCACTACAACGGGGTAGCAGACCCGTTCGTCTTCCTCTAGGCCTACGAAGAGGCCATCTCGGCGGTCGGCGGCGACGACAAGGTCACGGCCAGCTGGCACCCCATGGCGCTCAATGACCTTCCACGTGCCTAGTTTTTCAGCTTGCCAGAATCGTCCGTGGTGTCCTCGGAGGAGCAGCGTGACCTCTTCGTCGCATGCTTCGGGGCGTCGGTGCTCCACGCCGTCGCAGCCCTCCTTGGCGGCTCCCAAGTGCCAGCCTCTGGCCGTCACATCAAGCAGATCTTTCACCAGACGGGCGTCGCCTCCATATGCTAGGGGCTCCTCCTAGGTGGGTGGCGCCCAAGGCGGACCTCGCCTTCGACTCAGGAGACCACCCTGCCTCCACCGCGAGCTCAGGCGCTCTCCCGATGCTCTGCACCCCCACCATCTGCAACGTGGCAGTCACCAAGACACTCATCGACGGTGGGGCTGGCCTCAACATGCTCTCAGTGGAAGCTTTCAACTTGCTCCAAGTGCCACTGGAGCGGCTATGCCCCACCAAACCCTTCTCTGGAGTCAGCAGCGGTTCCACCAGCCCTTTGGGGCAGATCCGCCTCCCGGTCACTGATACGTCTCAAACGTATCTACTTTTCCAAACACTTTTGATATTGTTTTGACCTCATTCTTGCATGATTTGAACTAAACTAACCCGGACTGACGCTGTTTTCAGCAGAGCTGCCTGTATGGTTTTATTGTGTGCAGGAAAACGGATTTTTAAGTATCTCAGAAAAATCCATGAAAAATCACAGAAAATCCATGCACTCGAAGGAACCAGGAACCAGAAGTGGGGCCAGAGGGGGGCCAGGCGCCCTGTGGGCGCGCCCCCCCTGGGCCGCGCCGGGGGGTCGCCTGGGTGGGGCCCACACCCCCTGGTGCCCTACTTTGCCTCGTATTTTTACTCACGACGCGGAAACCCCAGATCAGAAGTTCTTTTCGCAGTTTTCCGTCACGGAGCCGCCGCCACCCTCTGTTCTTCCTCGGGAGGGCTAATCTGGAGGCTGAATTGGCCTCCGGAGAGGGGAGATCGTCGCCATCATCATCATCATCACCACTCCATCATCCCTCCATGACTTCTCCCTCCATGTGTGAGTAATTCCCCTGCTGTAGGCGAAGGGGATGGTAGGGATTGGATGAGTTAGATCATGTAATAGTTTGTCAGATCGTTGGGGGCATGTTGCCTATCATCTACTATGGTGTTTATCATCTTTGCTTCAACTTGTTATTCTTAATGCTTGACACTTAGGGCCCGAGTGCTATGATCTCAGATCTGAACCATATGTGTTTGCATGAATATATTTGTGTTCGTGATCCTATCTATGAGTTGTTTGCACCTATTACGGTTCGGAACCGGTGATCCCAAAAGTGACAGCTTGGGACACCAAAGGGGATGGTTCGTAGTTTGAGGATTACATGTATCCATTGAGTTCATTGCTTTGTTCCGGTGCTCTTTGACAGGAGCACCTTAATCTCCATAAGTTCCTTTTGGCCCCGTTCGTAGCGGGATGGTAGGACAAAAGATGTTGTGCAAGTTCTTATTGCAAGCACGTACAACTACCTACGGGATACATGCCTAATGTTTGATATTTGCCTAGATGATCATTACTTTTCCGTGTGCCGTGCCCCAAGTTAGAATCTATCTCATCCATGCAGCGCCCAACCATCCATCTCCCTAGCCTACAGTGTTTTAAACCCTGCTTGTCAATAGTTGCTACTTTTGCCATTTACCTTCACTATTTACTTTTTGCTGTTTACTTTTACTATCACTATTATCACTATCATATCACTGTTACCACTTATCTTTTGTTGCAAGTAAGTATATTTCAGGTGCGGTTGAATTGACAACTCAACTGTCAAAGCTTATAAATACTCTTTGGCTTCCCGTGTGTCGAATCAATAAATTGGGTTATTCTTACCCGCGAAGACTATCTCGATCCCTTACGGTTGAGGGTTATCAGTCACCTTCGGCACCCGAAACAACTACCGCACTGAGCTGATCGACTTTGACATCACTCGAATCGGTCTCCCGTACAATGCCATCCTCGAGTACCCTGCGCTGGCTCAGTTCATGGCCGCGACCCATCCGGCCTATAACCTCATGAAGATGCCAGGGAGCAGCGGATTCCTTACCGTGACGGGAGACACAAAAGAAGCTCTGGCGGCCCTCAAGCGCGTCTTCCAGACCGCCACGGCGGCGCGTCCTATGGGTGAAGCTGCCCTGGGACCGAGGGGGCTGCTCCTGCCAAGAAGAAGCAACTTTTTTCCCAAGACCAAGCTAAGACAAAGCAGGTGCCGGTGGATGAAGATGAACCGTCAGGTGTTGCCTTCACCATAGGTGCTGGTCTTCCCCCAGCTCAAGAAGAGGCGCTGGTTGGATTCCTGCGCGCGAACATGGACGTGTTCGCGTGGGAACCCAAGGATATGGCGGGAGTCCCGAGAGAGGTGATCGAGCTTCACCTAAATGTGTGCCCTAATATGCGCCCCATGAAGCAGAAGGCTAGGCGCCAATCTACGGAGAAGCAGTCCTTCATCGTGCAGGAGACTCATAAGCTGGAGGCAGTGGGTGTTATCCGCGAGGTCCGGTAGCCGGAGTGGCTGGCAAACCCCGTCCTCGTGCCCAAGAAGGGAGGGAAAGAGTGCATGTGTGTCGACTTCACCAATCTCAACAAAGCTTGCCCGCAAGATCCGTTTCCTCTGCCCCGCATCGATCAAATCGTCGACTCCACCGATGAGTGCGACTTGTTGTGTTTCCTGCACGCCTTCTCAGGTTACCACCAGATCAAGATGGCACTTCAAGACGTCGAGAAAACCGCCTTCCTCACCCCATGTGGAGTGTACTGCTACACCTGCATGCCGTTCGGGTTACGGAATGCAGGAGCAACCTTTCAGTGGTTAATGCACATCGCACTGGGAAAACAGCTTGGGAGAAACGCTGAGGCGTACGTAGATGACACCGTGCTAAAATCTCAGGAGGCCTCGACCCTCATCACAGATCTGGAAGAGACCTTCGCCAACCTATGCAAGGTAGACCTGTGGCTGAACCCAGAGAAGTGCGTGTTCGGTGTCCCTTTAGGCAAGCTCTTGGGCTTCCTGGTGTCGCACCAAGGAATCGAGGCAAACCCCGAGAAGGTCAAGGCCATAGAAAAAAGAGTCCTCCCAAGAACCTCAAGGAGATGCAGAAGCTAGCCGGCTGTGTAACGTCATTGGGGCGTTTCATCTCCAAGCTAGGGGAGAGAGCCCTCCCCTTCTTCAAGCTGATGAAAAGGAAGGGCCGTTCGAATGGACCCCCGAGGCTGATGCGGCATTCGAAGACCTCAAGAAATACCTCACCAGCCCGCCAATGATGGTGCCACCCAAGCCTCAGGAACCACTGGTGCTTTACCTGGCCGCGACACCGCACTCAGCTAGTGCAGCAATAGTGGCTGTATGAGAGGGGCACCAAGACAAGACCTTGCTACCCATGGGCGGCACCCCCGAGGCCCCAGCCGGGCCAGGAAACGACCGCATCCTGCAAGACGACTCCCCCGAGGTCGCAGCTACCCCAACTGGCAACCAAGACTCCGCAGTGCCTTCACCCAGTCAGGCCGCACGACCACTGGCGAGTTCGGACCTCATCCCCATCGAGCACCCGGTATACTTCGTCAGTACGGTGCTTCGTGATGCCCGAGCACGCTATCCCATGCCACAGAAGCTCTTGCTTGCGCTCCTCGTCGCTTCACGAAAGCTGCGCCACTACTTCCAGGGCCACCCCATCAAGGTCATCTCAGCTTACCCTCTGGAAAGGGTACTCCGGAGCCCAAACACGGTAGGAAGGGTCGCGGAATGGAATATAGAGCTGCAGGCGTTCCAGCTTGAGTTCAGCACCACCAGGGTTGTCAAGGGGGCCGCGCTTACTGACTTCATGGCAGAATGGACCGATGCCCCAGGGCCCGAAGCAAGCCCGAACCAGTCCCTCTTACCGGGGAGCGAAGCACCGGATGGTTGGGTCATGTACTTTGATGGCGCGTTCGCCCGCCAGGGCGCTGGGGTAGGGGTTGTGCTCATTTCGCCAACTCAAGACAAGCTCTACTATGCCGTACAACTCTGCTTTCAGCTAGGCGATAAGGGGCCAACAACATCACGGAATACGAGGGCCTCATCGCCGGTCTCAGGGCGGCGATAGCCCTGGGGGTGAAATGCCTCGTCATCAGGGGTGACTCCCAGCTCCTCATCAACTTCTCCAACAAGGTGCACGAGCCAAGGGATGAGCATATGGAGGCATACCTCGCGGAGGTACGCAAGATGGAGAAGCAGTTCTTGGGCCTGGAGCTGGCACACATGCCTCGCGACACGAGGCCGACGACATTGCCAAGAGAGCATCCAGGCGCCTGCCCCAGGAGCCCGGCGTCTTCGATGAAAGGCTCCTCAGGCCCTCGGCGTCACCCTCACGAGAAGGACCGGCGAAGCCTCAGGAAGAACTCCCCTAGCCACCGACCTCGGGAGCCCCCGCCTGCGGCCCGGCCTCAGGAGCTTGCTTGCTCCTGGCACTCGAGCCTCAGGAGGGATGCTGGACCGAGGAATTCAAGTCATACCTGGTGCGAGGAGTGTTGACGGAAAAGGAGGAAGATACCGAGTGCGTGGCCCGACAGGGTACGACATACTACATCCAAGACGGTAAGATTTACAGGAGACGACCAAATGACGTTTCTTTACGATGCATCTCCAGGAAGCAGGGAGGCGAGCTGCTAGCCAACATCCACGCCGGGGACTGCAGGCATCACTCATCATCGCGCACCTTGGTCGGCAAGGCGTTCCGCAGTGGTTTTTACTGGCCCACGGCACTTAACGATGCCGCCAAACTGGCAAAGTCTTGCGAGGCTTGCCAGTTCCATGCCAAGCAGATCCACCAACCAGCTCAGGGCCTACAAACCATCCCACTCACCTGGCCGTTCGCGGTCTGGGGGCCGGACATCCTGAGCCCGTTCCCTCTAGCACCCGGGGGCTACCAATACCTCTACGTCGCCGTCGACAAGTTTACCAAGTGGGCTGAGGTGGAAGCAATCTGAACCATCCCAGCCGGCTCCGCAGTCAAGTTCATCAAGGGCCTCGTAAACCGGTTCGGGGTCCCTAACCGCATCATCACCGACAACGACTCGCAGTTCACTAATAACCTTTTCGAGACATACTGTGCTAACCTTGGAACGCAGCTTTGCTACGCCTCTGTAGCGCATCCCAGGAGCAATGGCCAGGCCGAGCGCGCCAACGCGGAGGTCCTGAGGGGCCTCAAGACCCAGACCTTCAAGAAGAAGCTCGAAGCCTGCAGAAGCGGTTGGCACAACGAGCTCCCGTCTGTGCTATGGTCCATCCGCACCACTACCACCAAGCCAACAGGCGAGACCCCATTCTTCCTCGTCTACGAAGCTGAGGCGGTCCTCCCTCACGAGGTCAAGCACCGGTCGCCGTGAGTCTTAGCATTCGACGAGGCGCAACAAGGCACCGTGCAGGGGACAGACCATGTGCTGGGGGAGGAGCGCCGACGTGACGCTTCACTCCGGTCAGCAAGATACCAGCAGGTGTTGCGGCGGTACAATTGTCGCAGCATTCGCCCAGGACACTTGAGGTAGGTGACCTCATTGTAAGGGGAGTCGTCTCCAGAGAGGGGCTGCACAAGCTCTCACCCATGTGGGAAGGGCCATTCAAGGTCACCCACGTCTCTAGACCTGGCGCCATGCGCCTGGAAACAGGGGACGACATCCCCGTCCCGAACGCATGGAATATCTAGCACCTCCGGAGGTTCTACCCATGAAACAAGGCCCTTGCGCCTGAGAAGACTAGGCTCCGTGCCTGCGAGGAACAAGGCCCTTGCGCCTGAGAAGACTAGGCTCCGTGCCTGCAAGGAACAAGGCCCTTGCGCCTGAGAAGACTAGGCTCCGTGCCTGCGAGGAACAAGGCCCTTGCGCCTGAGAAGACTAGGCTCCGTGCCTGCGAGGAACAAGGCCCTTGCGTCTGAGAAGACTAGGCTCCGTGCATGCGAGGAACATGGCCCTTGCACCTGAGAAGACTAGGCTCCGTGCCTGCGAGGAACAAGGCCTTTGCGCCTAAGAAGACTAGGCTCCATGCCTGCGAGGAACAAGGCCCATGCGCCTGAGAAGACTAGGCTCCGTACCTGCGAGGAACAAGGCCCTCGCGCCTGAGAAGCCAAGGCCTAGTGCCTATGAAGCAAATCTCCGGCCTGTGAAGATCTCCCCTCGTGACACTCTTACGTAATAATGAGTGGGGCTGTACATGCCCCGAGTCTGCGGAGAGCCGCCCTCGGGCCTTGGGGGCTCCCTCCCACGTCCTAGTGGCAGCACTTAGTTCCGCGCTGGTGAGAAGACTAGATTAGGTGCCAGACGCGGCCGTTTATTTTCTTTCTAGAGTTGGCTTGCCCCTGTCTTCCCTTTTTAATGGATTCTGAAGGTTCTCGCATTCCTCGATTGCTTGGTTTTGATTTCTCTTTGTGGTCCTCCCCTCAGTTTTTCGGGCTGGCTCAGGAAGAGTGGCAGTTACACGACGCTCTCCCCAGCACTCCCCCCTTTAGGCTCCACGAGGCGCCCAAACCAGGGCACGTGATTGACACGTCCCCTCATTCCTACGTCCGTGCCCCACGGGTACCGCGACGAGGGGCGGCCGGCCATGTTTAGCCGCATCAAGAGACGCGGGCAATAAGGGATAACGACCACCTAACGAGTTTCAACAGCCTCATGAAGGGCCAAAAGTCACGGGATGAAGGCAATCCCAAGTGCGTCAAGACATGTTTCCTCGCCCTACGGGCGTATGACACACAGGTTGTGCAACAATGGACAGAGACACTAAGCACGGTGCTGAATATCATAAGTCACGGTTCATTACATACCCTTCCATGGCTCCATACTTGTTTGTTCGAGTAATGCAGGAGGAAAGAAAAACAGAGAACGACTGGCGGCGTCCCTCGAGGCGCAACTGCTCCCGATGACCCGCACCCCGAGCTCAGCCGGAGACCTCCTCACGCTTCACATGAGTGTGATGACGAGACGACCCAGCGCCACCTTCCAGGCGGGCACGGAGGCATGGCGGCTGGTCATAGCCACCGCTGCTGGAGCTACCGCTGAAGGAAGAACCGTCGTAGCTGGACGAGATGCGGCTATCTCCCAGGCCAAGCACCACGCCGCCACTGTTGTCCTCGGGGCAGTACTCCACGCGGCGCCCGTCTTCCCCAAACACCCTCACGAAGAGGATCGAGTCATCGCCATACCTGAATGAAGGGTGCATCGTCCGCCCAAGCCATGCGCACGGGCGAACGTCTGCCAGCCACGAGCCAAAGCCACAGCGCCCGAGGCGGAGGCCTCCACTGCGACCCATGAAGCTCTGCTGCAACAATCATCTGCCTGCAGCCAAAAGCCGCCGGAGCTCGTAGCAAGGAGCTCGCCAGCTAGGGAGCGCGGGAGCTGGAGCCGGGTGCCGACAGGGCTCTCTGACCACACGACGAACTACTGCGTCACCCCCTGTCACACCCTGATTTCCATGTCACATTGCTTAAGCTTATTTTCATGTCAAAAATGTGGATTTGCAAAAACTTTTGAGTGTTTTTGACTTTGCTTGATTTGACTTTTGTCTGCTGTTTGCTAGTGCTCTAAAAATCAAATGAATCCTCCAACTCTTATACTTCATCTCCTTGACCCAAAACCTTTTCCCAATGATCATGCCATGTGTATAGACCAGTATAGAATTTTCTTATAAAAATATTTTGGCCAAATGGTATTTTCTAAAATTAGTTTTCCAAAAACCCCTGAATTGAGGTTTGCACTGCAAGTACCTTATTTAGGGTGAGAAAAATCTTTCAAAAAGTTTATTTGAATCCTATTAGATATAGGACTCCCAGAAACCACAAAAGTATAATTTTAAAAGTTATTTTTTATATTTTATTTAAAAGCTTTTTCTTAAGGCCAGAAATGGTCTTTAATAGGGAAAAATTATTTAAACATTTCAAAAATATTTGCCGAAATTCAGGGAGACTCATAGGACATATATTGTCCATATATAAGAGTTTCAACACATGGTCATGTTCAAAATATTGGACAAATCCTTCCAAAACCCTTTCTGGATATTTCAAGCTTTTGAAATATTTACAAAGGAAATATTCTCCAAAAATTTCAGGGAAATTCTATCATGTCATACATGACATATTTGATGATCTTGCAAAGCCTCATGCCTTGAAGATCAAGGAAACATCCTCAAACCCATTCAAAACCATTCTGTCCATATTTGAAGTTTGAGCAACTCTACATTGCCAAACTTTTCCAAATGCTCTCAAATTTTGTGCACATGCTAGAATTACCTAATAAGGCATCTAGACCAAATGGCACAAGATTTGGAATAGAGAAACTTGATCAGATCACCCCAAAACCACTTCTGTTCAAATTCAAATTTGAACAACTTTACATTGTCAACTTTTTATCTGGAGCCTCAAACTTTGTGGACATGTTCATAACCCCAAATGATGAAGCTACACCAAGTGGTGCATCAAGGGGAGATGAATTGCTTGACTCAAACATGGTGAAACAATTTCTGTTCATTTCTAGGGTTCACCAAAGTTACATTGGCCACTTTGCCCAAATGAGCTCAAATTTGGTGTAGGGGCCTAATTATATGTGACATTTGATCCTGTTAAGTCCCATGCCAAGTGAATGTCATTTGCTTGACCAAACACTGATCAAACACCTTCTGTTCATTTACCAAAACATGTGTTTGGACCTCTTTTACTTTTCTCCATGGCCTCAAATTCTTACCACAGCTCCCCCTGATCATCCTCTACCCTCCAGTAACTCTCCTCTGCCTTATCTCAATTATTGGAGGGGGTAAAACCCCAAGTTACACTGCTGGACAGCAAGATTCACCCTCTCCCTCACCTCCCTCCTCCCTCCAGTGGCTCCTGGAGCATCCAAGACTGCCTCCCCCTTTCTTTACTACTCCCTCTACCCCTTGGACACGGCTAGACACTAGAGGACACGGCCTGGAAAGCATAGACGCAACCATGCCGGCCAAAGACGTGCTCTGGAGCGCGCTACAGTGCGCTCCCGCACTGTAGCTCGGCCCTCCCGAGGCTTCCAGACAGCCTTGGGCAGAGAGAGCATGTCCCCCGAGGTGCCCTCGACGTCCACGACCTGCAGAACGGTCGGCCCTATCCTCCCCGATCCCCCTCCTCTCTCCATGAGCTCGCCCGACACGTCCATGGGCGTCGCCCACGGTGCACCGCGGCTGTAGCTATAAAAGGGTCTTCCCCGAGCACCTCTCGCTTCTTCTGGATTCTCCTCTACCCCGTGCACCTCCCAGACATCCCCAACCTCCCTCCCGTGGCCTCCTACCTCCTCCATGGCCGGAGTGCCGCCGCGGCCCCCCACTGAAATTCGTGCTCTCCAGCCCTCCCCTCCTCTCCTTCGAAGCCTTCGAGCTTCCTGGGAATCTGCGCAGCCTCCCGCCCGCATCAAACCGTCCGGGGAGACTCCGCAGCTCGATGCCAGCATGGAACCCATCTCGGGTGCGAGCAAGATGGCGGCCGTTCTGGGGCTCCCCCAGCGCGCTCCGTCGGCGGGGACGGCACCGGCGTGTCCTCCCGATCTCGGCAGTAGTCCGAGCTCCGCCTGGGACGGCTCGTGCCGCCGGCGAGCGCCAGCGAACGGCGTCCAGAGCCCCGTCGTCCGTCGTCCAGAGGTAGACGACGACGGGTGGCAAGGGGCCACGTGGGGGGGCCCGCACGTCAGCGGGTTGGCGCCGGGCCCGCACTGTTTAAGTGGAGGCGCCCCGCAATTTCTGCCTTCCCCGCAGGGAAGCGCATCCCTGGTAATGCGCCTTCGGCGTCGCCCTGTCATCCGCAAGGCCCAGCCGCTGGGCCGGCCCAGTGCACAGCAGCACTAAGTCTCGCCCAGTGTACAGCGCGAGGGTAAAGCCCCTTTTTCCTTTTCCTTTTCTTTATCCAGTCAACTTCAAATATCTCCCAAATATTCATATGAACTCCAAATTGCATGATTCAAATTTCCTATGACTCCATAAATCATGCTCTATCTGTTAGTGCCACATGCACATTATTCCAGAGAACTTTCTTTCACAAATATTTATCAAATGCCCATTTTCCACTTTCTGTGATTAACTTTAGAAAATCACAGAGAGCTCATTTTTGATCCAAATGCAGTGATTCAAATTCCTAGATGCTTGTCATGTCCAAACTTAGTTTTGGAACATTTTTAATAATAGTTTCTGTACCCCACCAAATAATGAGCCATTTCTTCCTATTTATCAGCTTTGGAAAATCCTAGGAAATTCATTTCAATTCCAAATCCATTGAAACCAACTCCTAAATGCTTCTAAAATCATGACTTGGTGATGGGTACCTTTGCTCATCATTCAAGGAATTATTTCTGTATACTTCTTCCAAATCCATAAACCCTTTAGTTCCATCATATTGAAATGTTCCCAACTACCTATTGATCAACACCTATGAAACCACCTTGGTCATTTCTAATATGACCAGAGGTATCCTAGAAAAGTCCAACTCCTATTTTTAGAGCACTTTAATTTTTGCTTTGATTGTGTTGCTTATTATGATTGTTTCCATCGTTAGTTGACGTAATAAACGGAGTATTCGGAGATGGACCAGAAGGTTTGAAGACTCAGAAGAATAAGGCAAGCAGCCCTTTGACCATGTTCAAGAAACCTTTTTATGCATGTCTCATAGCACCTTTATATTCAATGCATCGGAATCATGTTGAGGTGGAACCCACTTTGGTTGCTACCCCTGTTACTTTACTGTTGAAACTTGCATCAAACATGACCCTACCTTCCTATGAGGGTTATGTGGGTGGGAGTAGTTAGGTTGCTATAATAGTGGCTACGCAAATGGGACGGGTATATGCATGGTGATGGAGGCAGGATACTTTCAAAAGACTTTTCGAAAACCCCGTCGGGTTCCATTTATGCCCGAGGGAGATGGTGAGATTGGTAACCACTTGATGACGAAGTGGTGTACCGAGGAAAGTGTGTGTGTTGTTTTGAAAAACGGATTGGTTTAAGTTGCGACCGTTATTCCAACCGTACATGCGCAACCACTCTACCCTTATATGGGAAAGGGCATTATTGATTACCTAGGTCGATACTAGCATGGTGCCCGCATTACTAGTGACGGGGGTGACATGAGGTCACTCTCGGGACGGGGTCGTGCTTGGATAGGCGGCCATGACTGTTTTTACAGGGCACCGGACACACCGTTGGTACCCCGTGCTTGTGATATGTGATGAAAACGGAGCGAGTCTCCACAAACCTTGAGATGTGAATGTTTGGCACGGGGCTGCTACCAATCGAGTGGACTCTATGTTAGTGTCGTCTAGGGAAAGGTAGTGATCGGGTGCTTACCCCGGGTACCTGAGGTACCGCGGGTCGTGGATGACACGGAAGTTCCCCGGATCTAGTGGGTAAAGTGTGCAACCTCTGCAGAGTGTCAAACTATTCGAATAGCCGTGTCCACGGTCATGGACAGTTGGGTAACTGCTCTTGGGCTACGTCCAATGTTTGCGAAACCTGGTGTGTGTGTGTGAGGAAGCAACATGGTTCAGTGATATTGATGAAGTCAACATGGTTCAGTGATATTGTTGATGTGATTGTGAGGAAGTCACAATGAGCTTGAGCACGAGTTGATTACAACTCTTCCTTGAAAATGATGTCTGTGACCTCCTGATACTTGTTACAGACACATGCATATCCTTGTTATATGTTGATCATACTTGCACATGAAAAAACTAGCTTTCCGCAAAACTACCAATTTAGTAGTAGAGCCTTGCATAATTATTCTGTTACCACACTTGGGTTGCTTGCGAGTACATTCAATGTACTCATTGGCTTGCCACTGGTTATTTTATTGGCCAGGCAGGAGACAGCAGGTTATGATGAAGATTTCTCGGTGACGAGCATGCGAGCTAGGACGCTTCCCAGTCAGAATGCCTGTAGGGTTAAGGCAGATGGCATGGGTCCCAGTTGTCTTTGAAGATTTTTCCGCTGCGATGATATACTCAAGACTTGACCATCATGCTCCTATTTGTGTAACACGGTATGTAAGGATGTAAGACTCTTGTTATTCAGCTTCTGTGTGTTCAGTGAGCATTGATCTCTGGGATCACTGTACACGTGCATTCGGTGATCACGACTTACGAGTCGGGGTCCCCACACCCCCGCCAAGTGGGAGCGCGGCTGGGGAGGTCGGACAGCACCAGAGCGCCTCCTTTCGTGGGTGGTGGTGAACCAGGCCCCTCCTGCTAAGCCTTCCCCTTCTCCACGAACGAAAACTTCCTGGTCGGTGCCCTGAACAGATCGGCCAAGCGAAGGGCAAGTAAGAAGAGGAAGCGAGAGGAACAGAGGAAGAAGATGGCCAGCGAGGACCCCCCGCTCGCCGCCTCATTTATAGCTAGGAGAAGGCCAACCGCCGGCCTCCATAATCGCAAGTAATGATGATATTCTAAGCATGCAGGGACCCCTCAAGTCGTGCAGTCACCGAGGCTGCATGGGGAAGTGGAGACGTCCACATCCCAATCAATCGCCACGCGTCAGTCAAGGCCGCATGCTTTGGGGCCCACGGTGCTCCGCACTTGGCCCTTGGCTTCGCCGCGAAACCAAGCCCAAGCGCACTTTGGGCCCGGGGGCTACTATCGGCATTCTTGGACCACGGGTACCCATACTTGCCTGCCTGCGGCCCAGGGCGTGGCTCACCCGGCGGCCTAGTACGGCCCAGCATCTTCAGCAACCATTCAAGACCCTCGCGAGGGGCCGAGCATCGCGAGGGGCCGAGCATCACGAGGGGCCGAGCATCGCGAGGCGGGCGACACAAGGCATCCTCAGGGGTGGCCTCACCAGGCCGGCTCGTGAGGATCGGAGATATCGAGGCAAGGGACACCTCACGAGGTCCTCGTGACGTGAGCAGTGACGACCAACGCCAGGCGGGCGCCAGCGGACGCAGAAGTGCCAGTTTCCTCTTTGGTGCTAAAGGAGCAAGCGCAGACGAAGAGTCCCGAGGAATCAGGCAAAGTTTCCCATATCGATGCAACAAGACCAAGACCAGCAGGACAACAAAACGGAGGTCATCGCGAAGCCCATGGCGGCGTCACCACCAGAGCCTTTGGCAGGCGAAGACCACCTTTTGTCAGGATAGCTTGTACTAGCTATCCCCCTTCAAATTTGGCTGTTGTGGGATTCCTTCCTGCTCAATATTTGGGAAGAGGACCCGAGCCACTATAAAGAGGACTAGCCACCACCTTAGAAAGGGATCGGATCATCGAGACCACCTACACACCCACAAGCTCGCCCGAGCTCAAGAACACCTCTCCTCGGGAGGCAGTTCATCCATGTACTAGTTCTTCATCAGCCTACAAGGCAATCCACCACACCACACTGGATTAGGGTATTACACCACAATGGTGGCCCGAACCAGTATAAATCTTGTGTCACTTGTTCTTCGGATCTGACGAGCTAGGCCTAGGGTTGTTGAGTAGACGAGCTAGGGAGGAAGGAGAGATCTTCGTGCGCACCCTAGAGTTCGAACCTTAAGGGTTTTTCCGGAACCCTAGATCCGACCTAATGTACTGTATTATGTGCTATAGTCCGGCCCGCGTCCGCCCCCAGCGATCCTCATCTTTGGGGAATTAGCTGGATCCAAACGTGATGGATAGCGAGTCACCTCCACTGGCCTTCTCCCCTAGAGCCACGGATAATGCCGAAGTGCTGTCCCGAAGGACCGTTCTGGGTCAGGCAAAGGCGCGGGAAGCCGTCGAGGCGGCACCAGAGGGTAATACCTCTGTCGCCGGAAACCAGGGGGCACCGACCCCGATAGAGATTGGCGACAGGGGCTATTCCCAATTCAGCCCACAGCCGGACAGTATTCTGGACACCCATGTGACTCCAGAATTAAGCGAGCGGCCTCCTTTGAAAGAAAGGAGTGCACAGATTCTGGCGGCGACCTCTGTCAATCCGGCGGCGCTGGTGTAGGATCGAAAGTATGTCTAGAGGGGGGTGATTAGACTACTTGACCAAATAAAAACCAAGCCTTTTCCCAATTTTAAGTCTTGGCAGATTTTAGCAATTATGCACAAGTCAAGCAATCAGCCTACACATGCAATTCGAAGAGTATAGCAGCGGAATGTAAAGCAATTGCATATGAAGGTAAATGGAGGAGTTTGAGGGAGCAAACGCAATGTAGACACGGAGATTTTTTATCCGTGGTTTCCATAGGTGGAGCTATCTTACATCCACGTTGATGGAGACTTCAACCCACGAAGGGTAACGGTTGCGTGAGTCCATGTAGGGCTCCACCCACGAAGGGTCCACGAAGAAGCAACCTTGTCTATCCCACCATGGCCATCGCCCCCGAAGGACTTGCCTCACTTGGGTAGATCTTCACGAAGTAGGCGATCTCCTTGCCCATACAAACTCCTTGGTTCAACTCCACAATCTTGACGGAGGCTCCCAAGTGACACCTAACCAATCTAGGAGACACCACTCTCCAAAAGGTAATAGGCGGTGTGTTGATGATGAACTCCTTGCTCTTGTGCTTCAAATGATAGTCTCCCCAACACTCAACTCTCTTTCATAGGATTGGATTTGGTGGAAAGATGATTTGAGTGGAAAGCAACTTGGAGATGGCTAGAGAGCAAGATTTATGTGGTTGGAATGGAATATCTTGACCTCAACACAAGTGTAGGTGGTTCTCTCTCAGAAAATGTAATTTGGAAGTGTAAGCATGTTCTGATGGCTTTATCCCCGAATGAAGAGTGGTTGGAGGGGTATATATAGCATCCACACAAAATCTAACCGTTACACACAATTTACCAAACTCGGTGGGACCGAATCAGAAAACTCGGCAAACCGATTTAATTCATAATGTGACCATTAGGCATTTCGGTGGGACTGATATGATCAACTCGGTAGGACCGATTTCATTAGGGTTATGGCATAACATTATCTCGGTGAGACTGATTACACAAACTTGGTAAGTCCGATTTTTGTAATAAGCTAACCAGAGAGTTGGTCAGGCAAACTCGGTGGGACCGATTCGTTAGTTTCGGTTGGACCGAAACATTATGAAGGGGAAACAGAGAGTTTGCAATCCGATCTTGGTAAGACCGAGATCCCTATCGGTGAGACCGAAGTGACTAGGGTTTGTGGCAATGGCAATGTCAAGAGAACTCGGTGGCGCTGGATAGAAGGTTTCGGTGAGGCTGAGTTTGACTTTTGGTTTGGGACATATGTGGATGTGAGAAAGTGGTTGAGGGTTTTGGAGCATATCACTAAGCATTTTGAGCAAGAAACCCATTAAGCAACAACTCACCCCCTTTTAATAGTATTGGCTTTCCTATGGACTCAATGTGATCTTGGATCACTAAAATAGAAAATGTAGAGTCTTGAGCTTGAGCCAATATGCGTCATTAGCATTTTGAGGCGTCCACATTTCTTATCCATGCCATGCCGATCATTGAACTTTCCTGAAATATTTATCTTGAGATAGCATTTGTTCAATGAGCTGATACGTCTCCAACGTATCTATAATTTTTTATTGTTCCATGCTATTATTTATGATGTTTTGGATGTTTAATGTGCTTTGTTATGCACTTTTATATTATTTTTGGGACTAACCTACTAACCCAAAGGCCCAGTCCAGATTGCTGTTTTTTTGCCTTTTTCAGGGTATTATAGAAAAGGAATATCAAACGGAGTCCAAACAGAATGAAACCTTCGGGAGAGATATTTTTGGAGAAAATCACGCACGGGAGACTTGAGAACCACGGAGTAGGGCACACATGGCGCCCACGAGGGTGGGGGCCCCCCCTATAGGGCGCGCCACCTACCTTGTGGGCCCCACGTTTGGCCCTCAGTGCCCTCCTTCCTCCTATATATACCTACATACCCCGAAACCATCTGAACAATAGAGAAAACCCTAGTTCCACCGCCGTAACCTTCTGTTCCCGTGAGATCCCATCTTGGGGCCTGTTTCGGAGCACCGTCGGAGGGGGCATCTTCCACGGAGTGCTTCTACATCATCATCATCGCCTAACCATGAATTGTGAGTAGTTTACCATAGACCTTCGGGTCCATAGCTAGTATCTAGATGGCTTCTTCTCTCTTTCTTTGGATCTCAATACAAAGTTCTCCTCGGTCTTCGAGGAGATCTATTCGATGTAATCTCTTTTTGCGGTGTGTTTGTCGAGATCCGATGAATTGTGGGTTTATGATCAAGATTATCTATGAGAAATATTTGGTTCTTCTCTGAACTCTTTATGTATGATTATAATATCCTTGCAAGTCTCTTCGAATTATTGGTTTGGTTTATCCTACTAGATCTATACTTCTTGCAATGGGAGAAGTGCTTGGCTTTGGGTTCAATCCTTTCCTAGTGACAGTAGGGGCAGCAAGGCACGTATTGTATTGTTGCCATCGAGGATAAAAATATGGGGTTTATATCACTAAGTTTGAGTTTATCCCTCTACATCATGTCATCTTGCTTAAGGCGTTACTCTGTTCTTATGAACTCAATACACTAGATGCATGATGGATAGCGGTCGATGTGTGGAGTAATAGTAGTAGATGTAGAATCGTTTCGGTCTACTTGTCTCGGACGTGATGCCTATATATGATGATCATGCCTAGATAGTCTCATAATTATTCGATTTTCTATCAATTGCTCGACAGTAATTCATTTACCCGCCGTAGAATATCACTATCATGAGATAAGCCACTAGAGAAAACTATGGCCCCCGGGTCTATTCTCAACATATCAATCTACAATCTACTTTACTTTTCCGCTTTTACTTTCTGTTCTTATAACCAAAAATATCAAACTATCATCTCTATCAGATCTCACTTTCATAAGTGACCGTAAAGGGATTGACAACCCCTTATCGCGTTGGCTGCGAAGTTCTTATTTGTTTGTGCAGGTGTGAGGGACTCGCGCGTGGTATCTTACTGGATTGATACCTCGGTTCTCAAAAACTAAGGGAAATACTTACGCTACTGTGCTGCATCACCCTTTCCTCTTTGAGGGAATACAACGCAAGATCGAGAAGTAGCAAGAAGAATTTCTAGCGCCGTTGCCGGGGAGGCTTACGCAAAATTCATATACCAAGTACCTATCACAAACCATTATCCTTCGCATTACATTCTTTTGCCTCTCGTTTTCCTCTCCTCCACTTCACACTTGCCGTTTTATTCACCCTTCTTTTGTAGTGTGTTTACTGTTGCCTTTCTGTTTGCTTGTGTTGCTACATGCCCTCAATTAGCTTGCATCTTCGCTTGCTAAAATATGGATCCTCATCCACTTGCTAATCTCTTTAAGAGATCCAATTATGTTGAACCTATTGCTAGTGAGCTGCGTGCACTAGATTATCTTTATGAGGTTTTGCTCGAAATTTATGAATCTGAAAATTGTGAGGAATTGTTAAAAGAAAAAGTGATTCATGATAGCTTGTTAAATAAAAAGCATGATTGCAATGATGTTATTGTAAATTCTATTAATGTCAATTGTATTAATGACATGCAAAACCCTGAGCTTGGGGATGCTTATTTTGCTATGCCCACTACTTGTTGCAATGATCATGATTGGGGTGATGATTCTTACGATCTTGAAAATTTATTTAAACCCCATCATGAATATGAGATTGATAATAATGTTTGCCATAATATTGAAAGTGGGTTTTGAAGAGTATCAACTTTTGATCCCACTATTTTGGAAGAGTGTCAACTTCATATGCATGTGGATTGTGTTGAAAATATGTTTTGTGATAGCTATATTGTTGAATTTGCTTATGATCCTACATGCAATTATTATGAGAGAGGAAAATATTGTTGTAGTAATTTTCATGTTACTAAATTACCTCTCGTTATGTTGAGATTGCTATTGGCTCTCTCTTCTTCCTTGCATATGCTAGATCTTGATTGTCTTGCTAATTTGTTTTCCTATAAAATGCCTATGCATAGGAAGTATGTTAGACTTAGATGTGATTTTCACATGCTTTATGATGCTCTTTTCGTGCTTCAATTCTTATCCTTCATGTGAGCATCATTGAAATCTCGAGCCGACCTTAATGGCTATAAAGCAAGAGCTTGTTAGGAGGCAACCCAATTTTACATTTCTTTGTTTTTTCTTCTGTTTAGGAATAAATATTGCATCTAGCTTCTGTTTAGATGTGGTTTTGTGTTTTGTTTAGTGTTTGTGCCAAGTAGAACCTTTGGGAAGACTTGTGTGAAGTTTATGTGATCTTGCTGTGAAAAACAAAATCGTTAGCGCTCGCTAGAATGATCACCAGATTTTACTAGAGCGTTCTATTTAGTTGATTATTTTTGCAGATGATTAATAGACAAATTCCTCACGTTTACCAATTTAGTTTGAATTTTTTGGAGTTACAGAAGTATGCGAAACCTAGAGATTACTACAGACTGTTCTGTTTTTGACAGATTCTATTTTTCGTGTGTTGTTTGCTTATTTCAATGCATCTATGAGTAGTATTGGGAGGTATGAACCATAGAGAAGTTGGAATACAGTAGGTTTAACACCAATATAAACAAAGAATGAATTCATTGCAGTACCTTTGAGTAGTGGTTTGCTTTCTTATACTAACGGAGCTCACGAGATAGACTATGGAACAAAGAGTGGCAAGAGCTTAAGCTTGGGGATTCCCAAGGCACCCCAAGGTAAAATTCAAGGACAACCAAAAGCCTAAGCTTGGGAATGCCCCGGGAAGGCATCCCCTCTTACGTCTTCATCCATCGGTAACTATACCCGGAGCTATATATTTATTCACCACATGATATGTGTTTTACTTGGAGCGTCATGTATAATTTGAGTCTTTGCTTGTTAGTTTGCCACAATTATCCTTGCTGGACACACCTATTTGAGAGAGTTAAACATGGCCAAGGAATTGATAGAACACTCTATGTGCTTCACTTATATCTTTTGAGTTGAATAGTTTTTGCTCTAGTGCTTCACTTATATCTTTTAGAGCATGGTGGTGATTATATTTTTAAGAAATTGTTGAACTCTCATGCTTCACCTATATCCTTTTTAGAGTCTATTAAAATAGCATGGTAATTTGCTTAGGCTATAAAACTAGTCTTCACATGATAGACATCCAATATCAATGTAGTAAAAACTTCCACGCTAAGTACATTGAATATGATGAGAAGTTGGATGCTTGATAATTGTTTTGAGATATGAGGATAGTGATATTAGAGTCATGATAGTGGAGTTATCATGAAATTGAGAAATACTTGTGTTAAGGTTAGTGATTCCCGTAGCATGCATGTATGGTGAACCGCTATGTGACGAAGTTAGAGCATGAGGTATTTGTAGAGTGTCATCCTTTGTGTGGAGGTCGGGGGCACGCGATGGTTAACTCTACCAACCTCCCCCCTAGGTGTGTGCGTTGATTGCTTTGTTTTGATGACTCGTAGGTTTTTGCAATAAGTATATGAGTTCTTTATGACTAATGTTGAGTCCATGGATATTATGCACTCTCACCCTTCCACCATTGCTAGCCTCTCTTGTATCGCGCAACTTTCGTCGGTACCATACACCCACTATATATCCTTCCTCAAAACAGCCACCATATATATTCCTCAACACAGCCACCATACCTACCTATCATGGCATTTCCATAGCCATCCCGAGATATTTTGCCATGCAACTTTCCACCGTTCCATTCATATGGCATGCAACATATTGTAATATTGCCATGCATGATCATGTAGTTGACATCGTATTTGTGGCAAAGCCACCATGCAAAAAATTTCATACATGTCACTCTTGATTCATTGCATATCCCGGTACACCGCCAGATCCATTCATATAGAGTCATACTTTGTTCTAGCATCGAGTTGTAAATCAATAAAAGAGTGATGATCATCATTATTAGATCATTGTCCCATGTGAGGAAAGACCAATAAAAAAAGAGAGATGGCCCAAAAAAATAGAGAGGGGCTAAATAAAAAAAATGGAGAAATCCCCTCCAAAAAAAGAGAGAAAAGAGAGAAGGGACAATTGCTACTATCTTTTTCCACACTTGTGCTTCAAAGTAGCACCAAAGTCTCGTCACTTCCATATACTAGAGGGAATTTTCATTATAGAACTTGGCTTGTATATTCCAACAATGGGCTTCCTCAAATGCCCTAGGTCTTCATGAGCAAGCAAGTTGGATGCACACCCACTAGTTTCTTTTGTTGAGCTTTCATATATTTTTAGCTCTAGTGCATCCGTTGCATGGCAATCCCTACTCACTCACATTGATATCTATTGATGGGCATCTCCATAGCCCGTTGATACACCTAGTCGATGTGAGACTATCTCCCTCCTTTTTGTCTTCTCCACAACCACCTCTCTATTCCACCCATAGTGCTATGTCCATGGCTCACGCTCATGTATTGTGTGAAAGTTGAAAGGTTTGAACGAATAGAGTATGAAAACAAGTGCTTGGCTGAAATCGGGGTTGTGCATGATATGAATATTTTATGTGATGAAGAGGGAGCATAGCCAGACCGTATGATTTTGTAGGGATAACTTTCTTTAGCCATAGTATTTTGAGAAGACATGATTGCTTTGTTAGTATGCTTGAAGTATTAATATTCCTTATGTCAATATAGACTTTTGTCTTGAATCTTTCAGATCTGAACATTCATGCCACAATTAAGATAATTACATTGAAAAACTATGTTGGTTAGCATTTCACATCAACATTCTATTTTTATCATTTACCTACTCGAGGACGAGCAGGAATTAAGCTTGGGGATGCTTGATACGTCTCCAACGTATCTATAATTTTTGATTGTTCCATGCTATTATTTATGATGTTTTGGATGTTTAATGGGCTTTTTTATAAACTTTTATATTATTTTTGGGACTAACCTACTAACCCAAAGGCCCAGTCCAGATTGCTGTTTTTTGCCTATTTCAGGGTTTTACAGAAAAGGAATATCAAACGGAGTCCAAATAGAATGAAACCTTCGGGAGAGATATTTTTGGAGAAAATCATGCATGGGAGACTTGAGAACCACGGAGTAGGGCACACATGGCTCCCACGAGGGTGGGGGGTGCGCCCCCCTATAGGGCGCGCCCCCTGCCTCGTGGGCCCCACGTTTGGCCCCCAGTGCCCTCCTTCCTCTTATATATACCTACGTACACCGAAACCATCTGAACAATGGAGAAAACCCTAGTTCCACCGCCGTAACCTTCTATTCCCGTGAGATCCCATCTTGGGGCCTGTTCCGGAGCTCCGTCGGAGGGGTGATCTACCACGGAGTGCTTGTACGTCATCATCATCGCGTCACCATGAGTTGTGAGTAGTTTACCACAGACCTTCGGGTCCATAGCTAGTATCTAGATGGCTTCTTCTCTCTCTATGGATCTCAATACAAAGTTCTCCTCGGTCTTCGAGGAGATCTATTCGATGTAATCTCTTTTTGCGGTGTGTTTGTCGAGATCCGATGAATTGTGGGTTTATGATCAAGATTATCTATGATAAATATTTGGTTCTTCTCTAAAGTCTTTATGTATGATTATAATATCCTTGCAAGTCTCTTCGAATTATTGGTTTGGTTTGGCCTTCTAGATCTATAGTTCTTGCAATGGGAGAAGTGCTTGGCTTTGGGTTCAATCTTGCGGTGTTCTTTCCCAGTGACAGTAGGGGCAGCAAGGCACGTATTGTATTGTTTCCATCAAGGATAAAAAGATGGGGTTTATATCACTAAGTTTGAGTTTATCCCTCTACATCATGTCATCTTGCTTAAGGCGTTACTCTGTTCTTATGAACTCAATACACTAGATGCATGCTGGATAGCGGTCGATGTGTGGAGTAATAGTAGTAGATGCAGAATCAGTTCAGTCTACTTGTCTCGGACGTGATGCCTATATATGATGATCATGCCTAGATAGTCTCATAATTATTTTCTTTTCTATCAATTGCTCGAAAGTAATTTATTTACCTGCCGTAGAATATCGCTATCATGAGAGAAGCCACTAGAGAAAACTATGGCCCCCCGGTCTATTCTCAACATATCAATCTACAATCTACTTTACTTTTCCGCTTTTACTTTCTGTTCTTATAACCAAAAATACCAAAAATATCAAACTATCATCTCTATCAGATCTCACTTTTGTAAGTGACCGTGAAGGGATTGAAAATTCCTTATCGCATTGGCTGCGAAGTTCTTATTTGTTTGTGCAGGTGTGAGGGACTCGCGCGTGGTCTCCTACTGGATTGATACCTTGGTTATCAAAAACTAAGGGAAATACTTATGCTACTGTGCTGCATCTCCCTTTCCTCTTCGAGGGAATACAACGCAAGCTGGAGAAGTAGCAGCTATATGTTGTTAGTAATTACCAAAACCACCTAGGGATAGTTGCACTTTCAATCTCCCCCTTTTTGGTAATTGATGACAACTTATAGATCAAAGCTTTGACAAATGATAATAAGATTTAAATACATCGTCGCTTTGAGAAGTATGTGATAAGCAAGAGCTGCCCCTAAATTTGTGCATTATTTAAAATTTGCTTTTGAATGCAAATGCACAATCAATTAGGATCATGGGTTACTCTTCCATGTCACATACATCTTGGTGGAGCGCTCAAAATGATAGAAGGTAAAAATATGCACTCATCACGAAGGCAAAGTGAATGATCGTATACGAGAGATAGCATCATTTAAGCAAGCATTAAAGTATGATATGATCAAACACATGATCAAACAAGTATAACACACACATAACGTAAAGTATCAAGCAAACACACAAATGTATCAACCAAATAGGAAGAGACAAAGAAGCAAAAACACTCTCTCTCGAAGCCTATGATCTATAAATTTCTCCCCTTTGGCAACAAGTTACCAAAAAGTTTGAAAATGCATAGCGCTATGTGTCTCTCTAGGTTTGATCTTCGGGAGGTGGTGTTGAGAGGACTCCAAGGACGAAGGCATCTGTAGATGTTGTTGGAGCTGGTGGAGTGGTAACTGGAGGTGGCACTGAAGCTGTGGCTGTTGGTGCTGATGTAGTAGCTCTAGTGTCAGATATGGGCACTATAGCAGATCTCTGACCTCTAGGCACTCTCTGAAAGGCATCTGTGGTAGCCTGCCCTTTCCTCTCTTCTTCTTCCTCCTGGAGCTACTCAGCTGCAGTCTGTATCTCAGTCACTTTCAGATCAAGACCATATAACTTTGTTTCAATAATCCTCTCCAAGCTCTTCTGATTTTGAGTCAGGGTGGCCAAGCCCTTCTCAATCCTCAAAGTTGCTTGAATCAGATATGCCATTTGATCTTGTTTAGATTTGAGGGACACTTGAGATGCCTCTTCAACACTTGGCATCTTTGCTGCTTTCTCAGCTCTAGCTTTCTCCCTCTTTTCTTGTGCTTACACAGATGTGGGATCTTCTTCATCCATGACAACTGTGTTGTCCTCAAATTCAGGCAACAAGGGAGGATGTTCTTTGTCCAGTAAGTATGTGCATGTGCCCATCTTGGAGTTGATGAGCATCTGGATGTGCGGAGCATACCCACATGATCTCTTCTGGTCTGCAGCAGTCCTCTTGATTGTTTCAACAATCATACTCATCATTTTGAACTTCTGAGGCACATCAAATATCTGTAGCAAGTTGATTGAATGGCCTCTGATCATCTTGTGATCTCCATATTTGGGCAACAATTATGCCACAATATAGTGTTGATTGTAGCTAGATCAGATAACAAGTAATGTACAGATCCAAGCTTATGTGTTTCCAATGCATTGTGTGGGATCTCTTTGTACATGTTGGCCATAGAGTTGTGGTCTTTCTTCTTCTTGGCATAGACATCCAAGTTATCCTCATGCTCTTCAGGGGCTTTTATCCACTTGGCCCACTCATCAACAGTTGACTGGTACCTTGTACCTTCAGACATCCACACAATTCTGCCATCTGGGTAAAAATGAGGTGTAGAGTAGAATTGCTAGATGAGTTCATCATTCCATTTTGCCAACTTCTGCCCAACAAAATTTTCAACTCCACAAGCCTTGAAGTTGTCATGTACACCTGGGAAGCGATCTTCATTCTAATCAATGAATTTCCAATCTACCCACTTCATATCACAAACAATTGGCTTCTTGTCAAGCAAGATGGTCTCATAGAAATCATGCTGCTCTCTTGTGTGGAACCTATAATCCACAACAGTCCTTCTCCTCACAGCATATGGGTCAGATTGTCTCCATCTTCTGAGACCTGCATCCTTCCTCAACTTCACGTCCTCAACAACAATATGATTATCATCATGATCAAGGATCTTGGGCTTGAGCTTCCTAAGCACTTGGACTTCATCATCTTCTTCAATTTCAGGCACTGGGGCCTTGTTCTTTTCTGTAGCTGGAATGTTCCTTATGCTTCTCTTTGGTACAGACTTTGGTGGCTTGAGCAGCAACTTTGGGGGGCGGCAGTCTTGGGCTTTGAAGGAGCAACCCCTGACTTAATGGCATCCCCCATCAGCTTCTCAGATTTAGGTGCTGCTGCAGCATCCTCTTCTCTTCTTCTTGAGCTTCTTTATCATCATCATCTCTCATAGATGGTTTGCCAATCACTCTGGTTGTGGTCTTTCTAGCTCTCTTCATAGTTCCTGCTAGCTCATCATCTCTGGTTTCAAGAGTGAACACCATTGTTTCTTGAGTTGATGCTCTGGCCTTTGACATTGGAGCTCTTTTGGCATGGGCCTTCTTGTTCAAACGTGGCTTGACAGCCCTAGTTGATTCTTTCACATCTTGCTTCTTTGAAGTGGCCTCATCAGCCACAAAATCTTCATCCTCACTGTCAGAAGTTTTATTCTTCCTTGTCTTGGTAGCAGCCTTTGGAAGATTACTTGGAGTGCTCCTGCTACTCTCATAGTAGCTGCTATTTGAGGGACTAGAGCCCTCACTCAACTGTGCTTGCTCCTCTGACCTGTTCTGGCTGTCACTTTGATCAGACATTGTTGACACTGCAAACTGCAAGCTGACCCTATGATTAGATGTAGATGAGATAGAGTGGATAAGCATCACAAAGTGCAGAGTTTTTTGCAAAACAGATGACTCAAAAACTTAGTTTTAGTTCTCCACAGAAAGCATTTCGGAGCTACCGATTTGTTAAACACGGTGATACCGAAGCAGTTTTGGAACCTAAACTAGTGAACTTGGTCAGACCGAGTCACAGTTCGGTGGCACCGAGATTGCTAGGGTTTCATAGAGAGTCGAAATCGGTCACACCGATTTGCAGTTTTTAGCCAGACCGAAAATCGCATGTGCAATGGCCTAAGCCAAATCGGTGAGACCGATTTCTACAACTCGGTCGGTCCGAGATGAGTTCGGCGGAGACCTAACCCTAAATTTTCAGATCAAATCTAATCTAAGGATGTTTTTCAGTGGATAGATAGTTTGCATACATGGCAAAGATCATGGCAAAGTAATGTGCTATGAATCGGAGTTAAAGGAATAGCACATAGAGTCAAACCCATACCCTAGTTTGGCGGGAGTTCGCTACGGCGTCAACAGTGAAGAAGATTTCCGTTGACGGCGATGGAAACCAGCGATGGGAGGTCGCTGGCGGCAAGGAGATGATCTGGAGACACGAGGAGGCAGAGCAGGACACACACACGGGCTGAGGAGTTTGAAGAAATTTCCAAAATCTCACCCGTGGGTATATATATCCCGACCCTATCAGTGTGACCGAGTGAACAACTCGGTGGCACCGAGTTGCAGAATCACAAACGATTACTGCAACTCGGTGAGACCGAAAACTTCAAATCGGTTGCACCGAGATTGAAAACCTAGATCAACTCAGTGAACTCGGTGTGATCGAAGTGGATGACTCGGTCATAATGAAATGCACAAAGAGGTTTTGGAAGTTTAAGTCTATGACGAATCGGGGACTCCGAGTGCTCCTCACATAGAGTGGTTCGAATCTGACTTGATCAAACTTTGTGATGTAGCATGAATAGAGTTTGTTACTAGAAAAGCATAGATAGCTAGAGGGAGTTCTTAGGCATTCTTGTCCATCTATTTGGCAAAAAAGAAAGAGCCAAACAATCAAAGAAACAAATGGATGTCCTCGAATGAGAAACATATGCATTCAACATGCTCGCACAATAAGATAGAAAATGAAACATGTGTCAAAGCATGCACAACCATTCTAGCAGCTATCAAGCAATTGGCGATGACTAGGTCATCTATATATGAGTATATTGACTTAGGAGTCAAATGAGAACATTTGATCATAGGTCATACTCACCGTTTAAGCACAAGTGGGGTTACCACTTTTACATAAAGCATTGTTGTGTTCACATCATTAGATTTGCTTTAGCTCAATTGATTGGAGTAAATCTCCACCTAGATGTGATATCCCCCCTAAGAGGGATGAACTAACCTTGGGTTTTGTCGATGATGACTTCATGTAGGTGTTGAAGATGTAGATGCTCAATGTTGATGTAGATCATTTGGAGCAATCCATTGGAGTGAGTCGCACTTTCAATACCTACACGGGTTAGTCCCACAAGGAACAAACAAGGATATACATAGACATAGAGCGATGTTCACATAAGATGATGTCCATGAAAGCATTTGGTTACCTTGTCCCTTGTCTTACCAACAAGAGGGTTTGTGACTCCTTGAACTAGTGCAAGATATGGAAGTTGTTTGCACTTGTCCTAGCCAAAATGATATGAGTGAAGTATGTTGGCAGAGTCACCCTCAAGAACTCTCTAGTTCTTCTTCTTCGGGATCCACACCATCTTGATGGGAATCCTTGGAGTTGTAATCGTACTTGATGAAGTAGAACTTGAAGTAGTCTTGGGAACCCACTTGACCAAGGCCTTGGGAGCTTCTTCAAATGCATCAATCTCCTCTTGAAGCTTGTCCTTGCCCTTTTGCTTGTGGTCTTGTGGTGGACGATCATCTTGTGCTTGTGTCCCCTTGAAGGAAGTAGGATCATACTTCTCTTGTTTAGGAACAAACTTGGTCTTGGGGTATTGATCTTATTCCCACTCAAATCCATTGGCATTGAACTTTCGTTCAAAACCAACACCTTGATTCTTTCGGTGTCTTCCTTGCTTGCGTACAATCTCCTCAAATTGCTTACTTCCGGCAAGGTTCTTGTAAACACCTTTCTCTATAATTCCCTTCAATAGGCTATTTTCTTGCTCAAGTGTAACTTGGCTAACAGAATCATTAGTGGAATCAAGAGTACTACTAGAAGCAACAATATTTGATTTAGCATGATTATTGTTACTACTAGATGAAGAATCTTTCTTGTTCTTGTTGCTAGATTTAACTTGTGGCATGTAAGTAGACAAGAGTAAATGTTTGGCAATGTAAGAAGAACTTTTCTTGCGAAGATCATCATTGATTGCTTTTAAGAACTCATGCTCTTGCTCAAGGTTGAGCTTTTCAAAGCGTAACTTCTCATGAGTCTTTAAAAGTTCTCGATGATCTTCCAAGGTAGTTTGATGTGCTAACTTAAGAGTGTTTAGTTCTTTAGTTAGACACTCAATCTCCTTTTTATCATCATCATTCGTTTTATCTTGATTAGCATGATTAATAGAAATTTCATCATATTTTTCATCATAGGTTTCATCATTATTGCTACCAACAAGTAAATCATCATCTCCTAGCAAGTCATCTTCATCACTATTAAAATCAAGATACTCGGGGTGTGATACTTTAGGGCCTCTAGCCATGAAGCATCTTCCAATTCCTTCATTTGGTGAGTCAAATATGTCGTAGGAGTTGGATGACACAAGAGCAATTCAGGCAACACCTTCATCTTGAGTATCTTCGGAGTCGGAGTAGTAGCTTCTTTTGGAGTGGTCTTCAGAGTCGGAACCGGATAACCATTCACCAACATGAGCTTGATGTCTTCGTCTTGTATAGCTCCTTGATTATTTGCCCTTCCTTTCCGAATCTTTGCTTCTCCGAGAAGGTTTTCGTTCATAACGATCATCTCTACTCCTTCTCTCTCTTGGTGGTGAATCTTCTCTCCTACTCCTTCTTTTGGGAGAATCTTCTCTTCTTTTGTAGGGAGCCGTATACTCATTGGAGTAGTGTCCGGGTCTTCCACAATTGTAGCAATTTCGTTCACGACTTGAAGATCTTTTGTCATTATAGGACCTTGACTTGGAACTTTTCTCCTTGCTTCTACTCTTGTAGAACTTGTTGAAGTTCTTCACCATTAGGCTCGATTCTTCATTGAAGGTTTGTTTCTCACTTGATGATGTGGGAGCATCACATGAGGCTTTGTAATCACCACTTGACTTGTTGTGGAGCTCTTCCTTATCCTTAAGTGACATCTCATGAGCAAAAATTCTTCCAATGACTTCCGTAGGCTTGAGATCTTTGTAATTGGGCATCATTTGGATCAATGTGCACACGGTATCATATTTTCCATCCAAGGATCTTAGGATTTTCTTGATGATGAATCTGTCGGTCATCTCTTCACTTCCTAAGCCGGCAATCTCATTTCTGATGAGAGCAAGCCTAGAGTGCATTTCAGCGACACCTTCACCATCCTTCATCTTGAACTTGTCAAGTTGACTTTGAAGCACATCCAACTTGGATTCCTTGACAGAGTAGTACCCTCGTGCATATCAATCAAAGTATCCCAAATTTCCTTTGCATTCTCAAGACGGCTGATTTTGTTGAATTCTTTGGGGCACAATCCGTTGAGGAGGATATCACAAGCTTGAACATTGTATTGCAACATTTTCAATTCTTCTGCGGATGCTTCACGATTTGGTTCCTTCCCGTCAAAGAATTCACCTTGCAAACCAATAAACACAATAGCCCAAACGGCGGGGTTATGTCCAAGAATATGCATTTTCATCTTATGCTTCCAACTAGCAAAATTTGTACCATCAAAGTAAGGACCTCTACGGTGGTAATTTCCCTCGCTAGACGCCATACTCTCCTAGGTTAGGAAACCAAGGCTATGATCACCAAAACTATGGAAATCAAGGCAAATGGAGACCAAAGCTCTGATACCACTTGTAGGATCGAAAGTATATCTAGAGGGGGGTGATTAGACTACTTGACCCAATAAAAACCTAGCCTTTTCCCAATTTTAAGTCTTTGCAGATTTTAGCAATTATGCACAAATCAAGCAATCAACCTACACATGCAATTCTAAGAGTATAGCAGCGGAATGTAAAGCAATTGCATATGAAGGTAAAGGGATGAGTTTGAGGGAGAAAACGCAATGTAGACACGGAGAGTTTTTATTCGTGGTTCCGATAGGTGGTGCTATCGTACATCCACGTTGATGGAGACTTCAACCCATGAAGGGTAATGGTTGCGCGAGTCCACGGAGGGCTCCACCCACGAAGGGTCCACGAAGAAGCAACCTTGTCTATCCCACTATGGCCATCGCCCACGAAGGACTTGCCTCACTAGGGTAGATCTTCACGAAGTAGGCGATCTCCTTGCCCGTACAAACTCCTTGGTTCAACTCCACAATCTTGACGGAGGCTCCCAAGTTTCACCTAACCAATTTAGGAGACACCACTCTCCAAAAGGTAATAGCCAGTGTGTTGATGATGAACTCCTTTCTCTTGTGCTTCAAATGATAGTCTCCCCAACACTCAACTCTCTTTCGTAGGATTGGATTTGGTGGAAAGATGATTTGAGTGGAAAGCAACTTGGAGAAGGCTAGAGATCAAGTTTTATGTGGTTGGAATGTAATATCTTGACCTCAACATAAGTGTAGGTGGTTCTCTCTCAGAAAATGTATGTCAGAAGTGTAGGCATATTCTGATGGCTTTCTCCACGAATGAAGAGTGGGTGGAGGGGTATATATAGCCTCCACACAAAATCTAACCGTTACACACAATTTATCAAACTCAGTGGGACCGAATTAGAAAACTCGGTCAGACCGATTTAGTTCATAATGTGACCGTTAGGCATTTCGGTGGGACCGATATGATCAACTCGGTAGGAACGATTTCATTAGGGTTAGGGCATAACGTAATCTCGGTGAGACCGATTGCACACACTCGGTAGGACCGATTTTCGTAATAAGCTAACCACAGAGTTGGTCAGGGAAACTCGATGCGACCGATTCGCTCGTTTCAGTTGGACCGAAACGTTATGAAGGGGAAACAGAGAGTTTGCAATCCCATCTCGATGAGACCGAGATCCCTATCGGTGAGACCGAAGTGACTAGGGTTTGTGGCAATGGCTATGTCAAGAAAACTCGGTGGTGCCGGATAGAAGGTTTCGATGAGGCCGAGTTTGACTTTTGGTTTGGGACATATGTGGATGTGAGAAAGTGGATGAGGGTTTTGGAGCATATCACTAAGCATATTGAGCATGAAACTCATTAAACAACACCTCACCCCCTTTTAATAGTATTGGCTTTCCTATGGACTCAATGTGATCTTGGATCACTAAAATAGAAAATGCAGAGTCTTGAGCTTGAGCCAATATGTGTCCTTAGCATTTTAAGGGGTCCACATTTCTAATCCATGCCATGCCAATCATTGAACTTCCCTGAAATATTTATCTTGAGATAGCATTAGTCCAAGGAGCTATATGTTGTTAGTAATTACCAAAACCACCTAGGAATAGTTGCACTTTCAGACGGACACATTGATGGAAGCGCTTCAAATTTCCATCATTGTGGAAGAACATCGTACCCTTATGGGCACGGTGGTTGAAAGAGTTTGGTCTGCCAAGTGCGGACTGAATGAGGCTTATACTAGCCTTCTAATAGGCCTTGAGGTACATAATATAATACCTTTTGGCTATATATAAAAAAGGTGTCTGTGTATATATAGTAACCCCTAAGACTCTATTCGGTGTTTTCTAAGAAAGGTCTAGCGGAGGATCTAAGTACTCGTACATGAGATTAATAGACATATCTATCTAAATCAAACAGGCTGTGATGCAAGCATCAGCTTCCCATGCCGCCGAAGCGTCTGAGCTGAGGCGAAAGTTGGATGAACTGCAAGGTATGAAATACCAAATATGTATCCAAAATAATATCAGTCATAATTTGTTATTTGAGTGAGTGCTATAACTCTACTCGCAACTGATGCTTCTAAGGTCAAGACCCTCAAGAGTGCCCTGGCCGAGGCCAGGAAAAAGGCGGAGGAGGAACGAGCCGCCCGCCTAAGGCATGAGTCAAGGGTAGAGGAAGTCCGGCAGGAGCTCAAGGATGCTATCAGCAACTGTGAGTCCTTAGAGCACGAAGTGTCGGATCAAAAATATGAACTTGATAAGGCTCTCCAAAATGCCTAGGAGGCTCAGGCTGAAGCTCAAAATGCTTGCTGGGAGGTCCAGGAGGCAAGGAAAATTGCGACTGGTAAGGCCTTTAATATGCAGAGCAAATTTGTGAGGAAGAAATACATTTTACTGACCCGGATTTGGAGTTCCCTAGGAGCGTTTGCGGACCTACCCCGGAGTGTTGCTGACGCTGCGGAGTTCTTCCGGGCCGAAGAGGGGAGCTCCATAGAAAAATTGTTCTGGTCGCAGTATCTTGCGTCTGAGCATCCTGTACCCTTCAGCGACCAGCTGAAGCAGTTGTCCGAACTGCATGGGGTGGCCAGATTGGCCATGAGGAATTTTATAATCCGTCTATCGCCTGCTGAGCCCATACCCAGCAGTTACTTCAAGCTTGTGATGTGGCTAATTAGTGCCTGCCCTCGGCTTGATGCTGTGAAGCAGTAGGCCTGTATCGAAGGTGTGCGGATGGCCTTCGCCTGCGTCAAGGTGCAGTGGGAGAAGATGGATGCCGTCAAGCTCGCAACCGAGGGTCTGCCTGCAGGCAAAGAGGACCGCACAACGGAGTGGTATTCTAATGATGTCTTAGAGGGATCCCACATTATAGAGGGCCAGTGTTCGAAGGACATTATATTTGGAATGTGTCCGTGCTATCCAATCCTGCATTATGAAAACAAGGCTTTATGTATGATATGTTATTTTATTTTAATTTGAAATATTTCCTCCTGTGCGGCCGATACAATATCTGAGAGTTGGCCAGTCGTCGGCTTCAGCCCCCACGTAGATAGTACGGGGGTGTTCAGGGTAGCACCTAAACACGCTTGACCCAACAATTTGGTCCGTAAAGGAGGTGTTAGTGTGGCGAACTAAGCAATCAGACTATGTTGCTTTATCGCTCTCACTTAGCCATAGGAGTTTTATAATGTAAGTACAGGCGCAACCCCTGGTATTGTTCGATTATCCGAACTTGGGTGCTGTAAACGCCTGGCCGAGCGGAGGCCGGCCCCTCGCGTACGTCGGAAAGAAATCACCAAAGATTTGTAGTCACCGAATAGTTGACCAGCTCTCGCCACATCATGACAGTCAGTTTTCGGCTTTCTCTACTGAGGTGCTTGACCGGATGAACTAGAAACACAATCACAGTAGTTCTCCCTTTACTACCTTAGACGAACAAGCGGAACGTAAGGTAGCAACCACAGGAGCCGGGCAACCCAACTATTGACCAAAGACATGATTCGGAGCTGATGCATATAATACTATATTCGGGACGCCGAATTGCACTATAAAAGTGTTCGGACATTGTTTTAGTAATAAAAGGATGTACGTGGCTTAACATAGCCCCTGGCAATTTAAGTCCTACCGAGGCGTACATGACAGTTGAACTGAGACAGGGAAGCATAGATTAAAAGATAAGCTGATAGATCACGCCAGGACCTGTTTCCATTATAGTCTGGTTGATACGTCAAAACATATTAGTACAAAAAGGGTACACAAGAAGCACAGGGGAAGGCTGTGCGCATGTTGTTGCAAACGTTCGAGGCGGTCTTTAGAGACCCTTTGAAATACTCTGCCGTGCTGCTTGTCTCCATGTTGTACTATCCTTCGAGAGGATCGTCACTCAACGTCGTTAAGATAGGTCTTGAGAAGAGGCCTTAGCGCCGTTGAAAATGTGACACGGGTTGTAAGGAACCAAAAAAAGGTAGAGTTAAGAGAAAAAAGGGGGAAATATTGGTGTCCCTATATGGTCTAGCCGTATTGTGGACTTTATCCTTGTTGTGCCTCCGTCTTTGCCCATGGTATTTTTAGCATGTAGTTATGTATGCGTGGCACGTAGGCCACGATTAGCTTGGGGCTGAGACGGAGGCCGGATAGCTAACTGAGCTCCTGGCGAGCTGGGCTGTCGCTCTGCGGTGTAGTCAGGACTCGTTTAGTAGTGTCTGGGGACATAGCCACGGTTGTCGTGTTTGGCTTGATACAGCCGCCCTGCACTTCTGCTGCCAGCGCTGCGGTGTGCTCCTTGGTGCGGAGGGAGCGCTCCGTGTTTCCATTGACTGTTATAACACCACGGGGGCCAGGCATCTTGAGTTTGAGGTAAGCATAGTGCGGGACCGCATTGAAGCAAGCGAACGTGATTCATCCGAGCAGTGCATGATAGCCACTAAAGAAGGGGACAATGTCGAAGATCAAGTCCTCGCTTCGAAAGTTGTCCGACGAACCTAAGACGACCTCTAATGTGATTGAGCCTGTACAGTGGGCCTCTACACCAATTATTACTCCATTAAATGTAGTTTTGGTGGGCTTGATCCTTGACGGATCAATACCCATCTTGCGGACTGTGTCCTGATAGAGCAGGTTAAGGCTGCTACCGCCATCCATGAGGACTCACGTAAGATGGAATCCATCGATGATTGGATCGAGGACTAGTGCGGCCGAGCCTCCATGACGGATGTTGGTCGGATGGTCGCTACGATCAAAGTTGATTGGACAAGCTGACCATGGGTTGAATTTAGGGTCGACTGGATCTATCGCGTAGACGTCCCTTAACGCGCGCTTGCGCTCCCTCTTGGGAATGTGGGCGGCATATATCATGTGCACCGTTTTGACTTCCGCGGGAAATTTCTTCTGACTCCTTGTTTTCAGTGGACGCGACTTGTCGTCCTCGTCGTCCTCGCTAGGTGACCCTTTCTCCCTTTGTTCGGTATTTAACTTATCGGCCTATTTAAAGACCCAACAACTTTGGTTGGTGTGGTTGGAAGGCTTGTCGGGGGTGCCATAAATCTGGCAGGGTCGGTCGAGTATTTGGTCCAAGCTGGATGAGCCTTCTCTATTTCTTTTGAATGGCCTCTTCCGCTAACCGGTCTTGGAGCCGCTGAATCTGACGTTGACCGCCGTGTCTTCGGTATTTTCGTTGTTGCTGCGGCGCTTGTGCTTGTTGTGTCGGGTCCTGACGTTGTTATTCTTGGCTTTGGAAGTGCCCGGCTCGCTCGTATTATTACCGCTATGGGATAGCCACATGTCTTCGCCCGCGCAAAAGCGGGTCATGAGTGACGTGAGGGCTGCCATGGATTTTGGCTTTTCTTGGCCGAGGTGTCGGCCGAGCCATTCATCGCGAATGCTATTTTTGAAGGCTGCTAGGGCTTCGACATCTGGATAATCGGCGATCTGGTTCTTTTTAATGAGAAACCTAGTCCATATTTTTTTGGCGCACTCTCCGGGCTGCTGCACAATGTGGAGAAGAAAATCTTCAATCCACACTACGGGTCTATTGTACCATTGTATGATTCGATGTTCACGAGTTTAAACCCTTCTAGGAACTGGTGCTCGATTAACTCATCGGTGAAGCATAGGAGGTGTGCGGCGCCTCTATATCGGGCCACGTCATGGCGCAGTTCGGATGAAGTCTGTGTGCGGTTTTCGACACGGGTGTGGTTTTACTTATCGTGTCGGGTAACCGTCCTCTCGTGCCGGTGCGCGCCCCCACGATCCGTAAATGGATCTGGTCTGACCTGCTGCAATGCCCAGTATGAGATTATACCTCCTACGTGTCGAGGCACGACTTAAAGGCATAAGATCATACTAGAATGATCTCAAGTATGGTATCTTTGCACGACTCATGTAAAAGAGGGATAAAATTGCAAAAGAGATAGTTGGCTTATACTCGCCATGTCACACAATACATTACATAAGCAAATCATCATCCAAATAACATCACAACCCGACTACGGGCGAAGATCCAAAAGAAAGATACTAAATACATAAAGCCACAGGTCCGAATCGCCCTTAGTAGAAACCACTACTGATCGTCGAAAACGTCACATACATACGGCAACGCTCTTCGTCGAACTCCCACTGAAGTTCTGATCCATCTCTTGCATCGTACTCAGCTGTACCTGCATCTCGTGTTGTAGTATCTGTGAGCCACGAGGACTCAGCAATCCCATAACCATGGGTATCAAGACTAGCAAAGTTTTATGGGTATGGAGAAGGGTAGTGGTGAGGTTGCAGCAACGGCTAAGCATAATATGGTGGCTAACTTACGAGTACAAGAATAAGATGAGCATCTACGTAAACGGTCGCAAACTAGTAATGATCGCTAAAGATCCTGAAACTACCTACGAGTCAAACATAACCCCACCGTGTTCTCTTCTCAAAGTGAAAAGAGACAGTCACGGTTACTCACGCAGTTGTGTGTTTTACTTCGGATCCTCTGTCAAGTTTTCTACAACCGGACATTAACAAATTCCAATCTTCCACATAACCGCGGGCACGGCTTTCGAAAGATCATAACCCTGCAGGGGTGTCCCAACTTAGCCCATCACAAGCTCTCACGATCAGTTGAAGTGATAAATATAATATTATCATCCCTTATCTTAGGGAAATCCGACCAGGCTCGGTATCCCGGTGCACAAGACATTTTGACAATGGTAAAACAAGTCCAGCAAGACCTCCTGGCGTGCTGACACCCTGATAGTAGCCGCGCGTATCTCGTCTCAGGCCACGACCGGATGGGACAGCCTACGGGAGCCAATCCTCGAGTTTCCCCGTGGTGGCCCCGTAGTCGGCCCGTTTGGGACCAACACCATCAGCACTGGCCCCCTGCTATGTAGAAAGAATACTCGGTGACGCGACCCCCTATGCAATTTTAATTAATTAATTAAGTTGTTATTATGAGGCAAATTAAAACCAATGTTGGGCCTTGCTGGAGGAGTTTTATTCAAAGACGAAGTGTCAAGGGGTCACCGTATACCCAACCGTGTAAGGAACGCAAAATCAAGGAACATAATGCCGGTTTATCGGCGCCTAAGGTGGCATGAGTGGAACAAAACACCGAGCAAAAGGCCATGCCTTCCGCCTATGCCCAATATATAGGTGTGTTAATAATAATTATAGATATTGTGATATTCCAACAACAAGTTCCAACATGGAACGATCTTCATCTTCACCTGCAACTAACAATGCTATAAGAGGGGCTGAGCAAGCGGGTAACATAGATAAACAATGGTTTGCTAGGAAGGTGTCAAAGGTTAGAGGTTTCATGGCAACAAGGAGAGGGGCTGACAATAATGATGGGTAGCGCGACATATAACGATAGCATCGAGACAACTAAGCATGGCAATGGTAGTAAAGGTATCCAAGGGTATGATCATCTTGCCTAGGATTCCGCAAGGAAGAAGAACGGATCCGTGAAGAAGACGAAGAAGAAGTCTTGAAGACGAACCACGAGAAGACGAACGAATCCTCACGATCGCAACAGAACAAGCACTAACGAGAAGAAGCAAGCAATACGGTAAACACACAACACAAGAACATGACAATATGCTCAACCAAGTATGATGCAAAACAAGTCTACATATGATGCACAACAAGTCTGTATATGATGCAATACATGGCAAGTTAGGAAGCACACAAGAACAACACAAGTCTATATATGATGCAATACATGGCAAGGTAGGAAGCACAGGAAAACAGCACAAGAACATGCAAAGACGGTGGGGTGCTTTCGGTTACCCGGTTCCCACGAGTCGGCGACAAAAGACGGGCACAACGGACACGGTGCAACAAGGGAAACATCTCAAGTGACGATTCGGGCATGATGCACAAAAGTACTTCCTCTCATACATCACACATTCGCATGCATTCACCCACGGGGTCGTCTCGGTGGTATACCTTCGAAGCGTGCGTTTCGGGGCTGTTCGAGTTCGACGAGGAAAGTAGTGGTACACGGGTCGTAGAGGAAGTAGTTGTTCACGAGTCTTCGGCGAAGGTAGTCGTTCGGGCGTACACGCTTGCCGATGTGGTACTTGGGGTCTTCGGATTTGTCGGTCTCGTTTTGCGACGGTAGTCAAACTTGACGAATTCGAACCCTTCAAGATCCGTCGTGGTACTCGGGGTCTCGACGACGATAGTCGTTCACGGGGCGGTGGTCGAACTTGTCGCTTGTTATACGCAGATCTTCGGCGACGGTAGATGTACCTGACGTCTCGCCGTGTAGCCGTTCTCGTTTTGAAGATGAACTTTACGTAACCATGTGTAGGGGTACTTGGCAGGTTCCACACGGAGATGCATCGATAGCGCTCGGAGGCAGCACCGGGTGGCAACCAAAACAAGAAAGGGCGCAGGAGGTGCTCGGAGCTGTGGCGGGGAAGAGGAGCAACGTGGCTACCGGCAGGAGCTTCAAGCTTCGGGGCGCGGCGCGGCCATGGTGTGGCTGCAGGCAGCGCGGGACGACGATGCTGAAGAAATGGAGCGGGGGAACTTGGGCGGAGGCGACCTTGGACGGTGCGACCACCTGGCGAGGGGAGGCAGGGGAGCTTGGCGAGGCCGTCCATGGCAGCAACGAGCGAAGCCCTGGGCGGCGGGGTCGAGCGCCTCAGGCGCAGCGGCGATGGGCTTGAGGCCGGCGCAGGAAGTGGCCGACGCGGGCGGAGCAGAACAACAGTCGGAGTGCGGCGCCGGCGCAGAGGTCCTCGGTGGCCGCGGTGCCTGGCGGCGCGGGCAGCGCTCCGAGAGGCCACGGTGAGGTACGCGGAGGAGGACGAGGCGCGGGGCTGATGGCTTCTCGCCCCTCGTTGGTTACCCCAAGTGGAAGGTTGAGATGTAGCGTAGCGGCAAATTTCCCTTGGCAAAGATACCAAGGATCGAATCCCGTGAGACTCCGAGGGTCGACAAGTAGGTGTCAACGGCGCCAGAAACTTAGCGGTTGACAGGACCTGCACACAGATACAAATAACTTTGCTCCCAACGAGTACAGAGAGGTTGTCAATCCCTCCGGCCTTGCAGTTTACAAAGGATCAAACACAAGAGATAATAATGATAGCTATGACTGCAACTAGGAAATAAAGACAGGAAGTAAATAGCGGGTGTGATCAGCGGTGGTAATGTGGACCGGGGTCCCATGATGTTCACTAGTGATGTCTCTCTCCCAAAAGACGATAAAACAGCAAAGCGAGGTAAACAAATTGCAGCTGGGCAATTGACAGAATTATGTGCGCAAACCAATGCTAACTATGCTGCAAAGAAAGGTAGAGGCTCAAAAGCATGGGCGGTACGCCAAGGCAAGTAGACCGAAATCCATATGCATCTACTACTAATCATCCACCTTGAGATATCTATCCAGAACATCTCGCTGGTATTAAGTTGCGAATCCCACCCAAAGTGTAAACTCAAAGCAACAGACAACTGCATTAAAAGAACTTTGCGTAAAGTAAACAATCCTTGCACCCTCAAGTACAAGCACCGTTGTTTCCCCCCTTGTGGCAACAGCACATCCCCTAGACTCATGTTTCTGTCACTCAAGCTAGTCATCAGGGGGCATGAACCCACAATCAAGCATAACGCTCCCTCTTGGAGTTACTACCTACTACTTGGCCAAAGCAATAAATAGCAACGGAGAACATGCAAGAATTACTCAAGAACATAAATATAAAAGAGGTGAATCAAATATATTACTCAAACACAATCTGAACGTAATCTCATAATCCATCAGATCCCAGCAAACATAGTTTTTGTATTGTTGAGAACTTAATCTACTAAAGTTTCACACTTGGTCTTCTTTGGAATCTTATCTTGACTCATCCCCAGACCAGCAGCCAGGTACAAGTCAAAATGATCCACTCCCTTTCGATATTTTGAGCACTCATGCAATGGATGAGCGTAAGCAAGAAAGTTGACACTTAGGATGGCAAAGAGAGAAAAATGATGAAGGGGGAAGACAAAAAAGGTGTGAAAGGCTCACATCAATGAGGACAATCATAGGCGAGAGAAAGCCAAATGATAGATATGATGTGAGGAGTAGGGATTGCCATGCAACGGATGCACATATGAGCTAAGGTAAGCTCTCCAATGGAACTAGTGTGGGTGCATCCAACTTGCTTGCTCAAGAATACCTAGAGCTCTTTTGAGGAGGCTCATCATTGGAATATACAAGCCAAGTTCTATAGTGTGAAGGTCCCCACATAGCTATATGCATGAATGATAATCTCTATGGAGTACAAGGTATAAGATGGATTACAAGTGTGGATCTCTCAAAAGGAATAGTAGTGTGCCCCCTTCTCTCTTTTTATTTATTTTTCTCTTTTTTATTATTTTTTATTTTTTTGTGGCCTCAATGGCTCTTTCTATTTTACTCTCATTTGTCCTCTTTGGGATCTTTTGATTTTGTCCTCTTTGGGATCTTTTGATTTGTCCTCTTTGGGATCTTTTCCTCACTTTAGGGGCAACACTTTACAAATTACAAGAAGTATAGAAGATCTTTCACACTTTACAAAAGTACTCAACATAAAGAAAATGAAACTATCATGATGTATGCAAATGTATGCCTCTGCCAGTGTAGCAGGATATGCAATGATACTAGCACGTCATGTAGCAATGATTAGGGCAAGGCCCAACTAGCATGTGGCTCATCGATCAAGCAAAAAGCATGTATGACATGAAGATCAAGTCATGAGAAGATGGATGTTGCATGGCAATGTATCTCGGAAAGGCTATGCAAATGCCTTGATAGGTAGGTATGGTGGCTGTTTTGAGGAAGGATATAATGAGGCTTATGATGACAGAGCGTATCATGCCAAGGATTTGGATGCACTGGCGAAGTATGCGCCAACTCTCGAGGTGAGAAAGGGCAATGCACGGTACCGAAGAGGCTAGAAAAATATGGCTAGGTGGAAGTGTCAACTTTCGAATACTCACATTAGTCCGAAGTACTCATGCACTTATTATCGGTAACTCTCAATCTAATTAGGAGGTTCACAAAGAGACAAGTACCCCGAGGAGGAGTGTATGGGGGTTTGGTTATCCTTGCGCATCCTCGGCTCATGGTACGTGAGTGTACTCTAATATTCGATCCCTCCAAATATTAGTGATCCATTTAGTAGCTAAAGTTCTCAACTATTTGTAGGTTTTCGAAAATAAACACGGATTGCCCAAAATACGACATCTATCACTAATAGGCTGAAGCTCTTGACACCAAAAGTTCAGACATTACTCATGGCAATACCTCAAAACTATTGCAAGTTACTACTAAAATTAAATAGCAACCTCAATTACCTACTTTAAGTTAAGACACACAACTCAGTGCAACAGGCAAACTCTCTTAAGAAGAGAAACATGAAAACTCAAGAGAGTTCAGCAACCAACTAAACAAAAGCTCTTTAAAAAGAAAATCATGAAAACTAAGAGCTAAACATGACAGCAGCTATGGAAAGACAAAAAACACACACAGCAAAGATAAGCATGAAAATCCTATGTTGTGTTCTAGGTTGAATTGGAGCGTGTTTCTCTCCCACACAAAGAAAGCTGGGTTCTAACTTGTTATGAACAGCAAGCAAAGCTAAAGAAAACTAAAAAGGAAACTAAGAGCAAGACGCTCCAAGCATAGCACATAAAGTATGAAGTGATAAAAATATAGTGGAACGAAAGACGAACTGATAATTGTTGATGGGGAAGGGGATGCATGGGGGCATCCCCAAGCTTAGATGCTTGAGTCTTCTTGAATATTTCTTGGGGGTGCACGGGGGCAGCCCCAAGCTTGAGCGTTTGACCCTCCTGAATCTTCTTTTATCATCTTCCCTCGCACACTTGAAAACTCCCTTCATACATAACTCATCATAATCTGATTAGCGAGGTTAGTACCCACAATAAAATAATTTTTTCCCTACTGGAATTAAAGATAATATTGAAGAACTACTGTTTCTCAAGATTGCCAAAAGATTTTGCAAAGAAAAAGCAAGCTCAAGGTTTGCAAAACAAAGAAAAGACAAAACAGGACAGAATCTGTGAAAAACAGACCAGCAGGTAGTAAATAATTTTTTCGGGGCACTTCTGCAACTCAAATCAAAAAAATCAGAACAAACGCTCGAAAGCCAATTGTATAGAGCACGCTGTCAAAACAATTCAGATAAAAAATATGATCTAGTGATTTTATTCGAATTTTTCTGTCCAAGGACAGAATCTGTTTTCTGGACAGCACGTCACAACTTTTGAACTTTCTTGCAATCGGAGGCTAAACTTGGCACAAAGCTGAAAAGAAAAGATACAATGATGATGCTACTGTAGTAACAAACATCAAGACACAACAAAAGCAAAATAAAACCTAATTCGTTGAGGGCTGCCTCCCAAAAGCGCTTTCTTTTATGCCTTTAAGCTAGGCATGATGCAAAAGGAGAAAATCAAGTTTTATCAAGAGTGAGAGAATAACTAGCCCGTGTAACGGACTCAAAAGACAACTTAATCTTCTTTCTAGGGAAGTGTTCCATCCCTTTCTTGAGAGGGAATTGGAATTTTATATTCCCCTCTTTCATGTCAATGATAGCACCAACGGTGCAAAGAAAAGGACGTCCCAAAATAATTGGACATGAAGGTTCACATTCAATATCCATAATAGTAAAATCAACGGGAACATAATTGTCATTGACAATGATAAGAACATCGTCGATCTTCCCCAAAGGTTTCTTTATGGAAGAATCAAGAAGACGAACACCAAAAGAACAAGGATCAAAAGGTTTCAATTCAAGCATATCATGCATTCTTTTGGGCATAAGAGAGGTACTAGCTCCAACATCACATAAAGCATAGCAAGAGAAGTTATTCAACTTAATTTTAATCATAGGATCGCAACTATCTTCTAGCTTCCTAGGGATGGAGGCTTCTACCCTAAGCTTCTCCTCCCTAGCTTTGATGAGAGCATTAGTGATATGCTCTGTGAAGGCAAGGTTAAGTGTGCTAGTGTGGGGATCTCTAGACATCTTGTGAAGAAAATCAATAACTTCAGAAAGGGTGCAATTATCAAAATCAAGGTCACTACTATCAAGTAAAGTGGTAGTGGTGTCCTTTAGGCTCACTTGTTTGGTAGCTTCTATGGTCATAGGAGTTTCTTCTTCTACGGTTGAGGTCATACCATCACCATTAATAGGTCCAATGGGACTAGGAGTGCATTGGGTGCTAAGAGTTTGGATATCCTCAACAACTTGGATAGTAGCAACAGTGTGGTGGGTAGGAAGGCTCTTAATTCTATCTTCTTCCTCCTTTTCTCTAGCCCATCTCTCTTTAAGTTTAGCCATCATCCTAATGTTTTCATTAATTTGCACTTGAATAGCATTCATAGGAGTGGTCTTCCTCTCCTCAAGAGGAGAAGTTCTAATTTTAAGCAACTCTACCTCATGGGCTAAATTGTCTACCTTCGAAGAGAGATTATCTAGTTTGTCTAGTTTTTCTTCTACACTCTTATTGAAGGCCTTTTGGGTAGTGATGAAGTCTTTAAGAATAATCTCTAGTTCAGAAGTGGAGTTCTTGGTGCTAGGATAAGTATTGTTGTTCCCATAGGAATTAGAGGGGAACGGTCTAGGGTTGCTACCAAAATTACTCCTATAAGCATTGTTATTGAAATTGTTTCTAGAGATAAAGTTCACATCTACTTGATCTTGAGCAATCAAAGAATTTAAAGGAACATCATGAGGGTCAATAGAAGATTGCTTGGAAAGTAGAGACATGATCAAGTCAACTTTTTCATTTAGGGAGGAAATCTCCTCGACAGAGTTTACCTTCCTACCTGTTGGAGCGCGTTCGGTGTGCCATTGGGAATAATTGGTCATCATCTCGTCGAGAAGCTTCGTGGCAGCACCAAGTGTAGTTGACATAAAGGTTCCTCCCGCGGCCGAATCTAACAAGTTCCGCGAGGTAAAGTTCAAGCCTGCATAAAAAGTTTGGATAACCATCCAAGTAGTCAAACCATGAGTAGGGCAGTTCTTGACAAGAGATTTCATGCGTTCCCAAGCTTGGGCAACGTGTTCATTATCCAATTGTTTAAAATTCATTATGTTACTCCTTAATTGGATAATTTTAGTAGGGGTGTAGTACTTCCCCATAAAGGCATCCTTGCACTTGTCCCAAGAGTCTATACTATTCCTAGGCAAGGATTGAAACCAGATTTTAGCTCCTCCTCTCAAGGAGAAAGGAAAAAGCTTAAGCTTAACAATATCACCATCTATTTCTGTGTACTTTTGCATATTACAGAGCTCAACAAAATTATTTAAGTGCAAAGCAGCATCATCTCCAGCACCGGAGAATTGATCTTTCATAACTAGGTTCAGCAAAGCAGGTTTAATCTCATAAGAAGGTGCTGAAGTGGCAGGTGTAGCAATAGGCGTGCAGATAAATTCATCGTTGTTATGACTAGTGAAGTCACACAACTTGGTGTTCTCGGTGGAACCCATAGCAGCAGCAAGCAAGATAACTATTTTTGTGATTTTTGGTAAGGGACACTAAAGCAAAAACTGAAAGGTAAACTAACAAGACTAAAAAAAAGCAAAGATAAAAGATAGCGTGCAACTCCCCTATCTTGAAGACTGGAGTCCCCGGCAACGGCGCCAGAAACTTGCTTGATGGCTTCTCGCCCCTCGTTGGTTACCCCAAGTGGAAGGTTGAGATGTAGCGTAGCGGCAAATTTCCCTTGGCAAAGATACCAAGGATCGAATCCCGTGAGACTCCGAGGGTCGACAAGTAGGTGTCAACGGCGCCAGAAACTTAGCGGTTGACAGGACCTGCACACAGATACAAATAACTTTGCTCGCAACGAGTACAGCAAGGTTGTCAATCCCTCCGGCCTTGCTGTTTACAAAGGATCAAACACAAGAGAAAAAATGATAGCTATGACTGCAACTAGGAAATAAAGACAGGAAGTAAATAGCGGGTGTGATCAGCGGTGGTAATGTGGACCGGGGTCCCATGATGTTCACTAGTGATGTCTCTCTCCCAAAAGACGATAAAATAGCAAAGCGAGGTAAACAAATTACAGCTGGGCAATTGACAGGATTATGTGCGCAAACCAGTGCTAACTATGCTGCAAAGAAAGGTAGAGGCTCAAAAGCATGGGCGGTACGCCAAGGCAAGTAGATCGAAATCCATCTGTATCTACTACTAATCATCCACCTTGAGATATCTATCCAGAACATCTCGCTGGTATTAAGTTGTGAATCCCACCCAAAGTGTAAACTCAAAGCAACAGACAACTGCATTAAAAGAACTTTGCGTAAAGTAAACAATCCTTGCACCCGAAAGTACAAGCACCGTTGTTTTCCCCCTTGTGGCAACAACACATCCCCTAGACTCATGTTTCTGTCACTCAAGCTAGTCATCAGGGGGCATGAACCCACAATCAAGCATAACGCTCCCTCTTGGAGTTACTACCTACTACTTGGCCAAAGCAATAAACAGCAACGGAGAACATGCAAGAATTACTCAAGAACATAAATATAAAAGAGGTGAATCAAATATATTACTCAAACACAATCTGAACATAATCTCATAATCCTTCAGATCCCAGCAAACTCAACACAGCAGAAAGATTACATATGTGCCTCGATCATGTAGGGTAGCTCACGAGGTCTAAACCATGAAGAGCAAAGAGGGGAGTAGAACATCACATAGCTACTGATCATGGACCCATGGTCCAAGGGGGACTACTCACGACTCATCCGGGAAGCATCCATGGTGGTGGAGAAGCTCCCAGTGGCGATTCTCCCCTCCAGCAGGGTGCCGGGAAGAGTTCTCCTGATGCTCCCGATCTTGGAAGCGCTGCGGCGGCGGAACAGAGGCGAGATCGCGAAAAAGGGTTCCGTCCTCGAGGGTTTCGGGATGAGAGGAATATATATGCGAAGGGGGGTCACCAGAGGCGGAGCCGGGGCCCCAGGCGCCCCCTGGCACGGCCAGGGGTGGGGTCGCGCCAGGTGGCCGCCTGGGCCACCCTTGGCTCCCCTCTGGCCCCGCTTTGGTTCTTCTCGAAGCTTCCTGTACGCTGATTTTTCTTGTATTTTTCCCGGAATTTTTGGAGCACTTTTAATATGGGGGAAACCTGAAATAGAAAAACAGCAGAAAACAGGAACTAGCACTGTGGTGCACTGAGTTAATAGGTTAGTCCAAATATGATCAAAAGTGTATGGAAGTGCATAAATATCATAGCAATATTACACAAAAGAGGCATGGAGAAAGCAGAAATTATAGATACGTTTGGACGTATCAGGGGCAGACGGATCTGGGCGCGTCGGGGCTCGAGCACCTGCAGGCGAGGGTCCGTGAGGCGGCGACCAAGCGAGGGAGAGGGAGAGAGGATCGGGCGCTATGCGCATCGGCCCTGACTGTGCGTGCGTGGGTGCGGCGGCGGAGGGAAGAGGGAGCGAGGGGAGAGGGATCGGGGAGCCTCTTGGGCCGGATAGGTCAGGCCGCAGGCGGGCCTCAAGCAGGCTGCACGGAGGCTCTGCGGGCTGGGTTGGAGCCAGTTCAGCTGGGCTCCTATTCCTTTCTTTTTTTAGCAGAAAACAATAAAAGAGAAGAAAGAAAGAAAGAGGGGGGTTAGGGAAAGAGTTTGGGCATGAGGGCAAATATCTTGGACTAGTAAAAAATGAGGCTGACCCAAGAATAAAAATAAAGTGATCAGATAGAAAAATTAAATTCAAAATCCTTTGAATTTAATTCAAAAGGTTTGAACAAAGACTCGGATTTCGAAGTGCCCATAAATGTTGAGAATTTTGGTGGAGCTAGAGGAAAAGACGAAAGAATTTATGGACAAAGTTTGGGGACCAAACTTGAAGCGGAAAGGCACGGAATTATTTTGCAAGTGTGTTTGGGTTAATTCCAAACAAATGGAATATTTATTTATAATAGCTCCATAATATTAGGAGGATATGTTATAAAGAGAAGTCACTCTTCCCTCGATTTAAATAGATCAAAATATCTATGCCATTTATTTAGTTGAGAAGCAAAGATTAATGACATGATGGCATGATGACATGATGCAATGCAAAAATAAATAAAGCAAGCACAAAAGAAACACACGGGAAAACCCGGAACATCTGGAATCTTCCGGAGCGTCGGTCTTGGGGCGCTACAACTCTCCCACACTAACAGAGGATCTCGACCCGAGATCCTGGAGATGGCACCGGATAAAAGAGGATGAAGGTAGAGGTAAAACAAAGTTGCTTCTTTGACAAACGAGTGAAACCACGAACCTTGAGAGGTTGAACAATCTTGAAAGAAGGAATACAACGGAGATGAACGAAGTGAAGAGCACTCCGGTGAAAAGGAGGAACAAGGGACACCACAGGAATTTGAAGGTTGCAAGGACATGAACGAAGAGCTCAAGGATGACGAACAAAATTTCAAAACCACTCCGGTTAAAACAAGATGGAGAAGGAATGAGAACGGAATAATTTGGACAACATTCCGACTGAAAATGGAAGGAATTAATATGAGCTTGGGAAGATTGGATGATCTTGATGAAATCAACAACATACTACCTCTGAAACAATTAAAAGAATGGCACACGGGGTAAGAAGGATTCAGACAGCACTCCGGTTGAAAGAGAGGCAAAACTTGATAAGATGACGGAACTTGAATGGAGGAGACAATACTCCGGTTAAATAGAAAAGCAAGGGAAGAATATTACAATAACTCCGGAATAGAAGCTAGAACATTAGGAAGAAAGAAAGTAGAAGAAAATGATAACTTCTACCACAATTGAATTAGATAAACATCCTTACGAAGAAGGGTTGAACGGAGTTGTTGAAAATAATCAACAACAAAAAGAATAAGCTTGATGTAGGCTTATGGAAAACATCTCATAATTAAGAGGTGACAACCAGCCGCTTACGAAAACATCTGATTGGATTGAGATCAACAAGGAGAGGAAAAACTTATTTCACTAGAATGATAAATGAAGAACTTGGGTCATTTATAAGCACCATAATTAGCAACAATCCTTAGGGAAAGCTTTTAGGTGAAATACAACCCAAGATAACTCCAAGAAATAAAATGAGGGGTTGAAAGGATCTCCTAAAGAAAAAGAAATGATGGTTTTAAATATCTCATTCTTGATAACTCGTGAATCATGAAACATGAAGGAATTGTCAAGAATGACATAACACCATCTGAAAGATAAGGTAGAAAGGATTGCAATTGGAAAGCATGATGAAGAATGCTTGAGCTCCAACAAGAATCTTGATGAAGACTTCGAGGATGAATTAAATGATGATGAACCACCATGAAGAACTCCGGTAATGAAAGCATGAGAAGTGAAAGATGAAAAGAATAAGATTCAAGGCCTGCGATGAATTAGATGGAGGTTTGAAATGATAATTGACATAACTTGGAGCTCCGGAAAACAAGATGAACAACTTAGAACCAAGGATATGATATGATGAACAAGCTCTGGAAAAAAAAGATTATTCACTTCGAGGAAAATAAGAATAAGATTTACTGTATACGTATCCTTCATCAAATTAAATTGATGACAAGCAACGGATTTGGCCTACTACTTATTCTTCTTGAAAAGGATTGGAGAGATATGTAGCCAAACTTGAGAATAATCTTGAACGACTCACCGGTAGGATTATGAAAAGAACAAATGAATTTATACGATAATACCGGAAGAGTAATCTTGAATGAACCACCGTAAGAATATGGAGACGAACGAAGACGCATCAATGAAGAATATTTGGAGGACGAAGTTGCAAACTGAGAACGAAGAAATCTTCTGAAATGATGGCCTTCGGAGGATCACAATGGATAGAATTCATGAAATGCTTCGGCTGGGTGTAAAAAGAATTCCCCACAATCGAAACAATAATGAGGATGTCATGAAGCTAGAACCATGAATCTTTAGAAGAACGGGTAGGATTTGAGAGAAACTCTTCTCCGATCCTCAAATATTGAGAATGACAAGGAGAAACACCTTGAAGAATTGCTAGATGCTCCGGAAGAATAAAAAAATGGAAGGTTTAACCAAACATGAAAAGAATTTGAAAACAATCTTGGAGAAGGCATATGACTGATGGAAACCATACTTACGTCACACTTTGAAAAGAATTTGAGTATAACTCCAGAAAAATTAAAAGAGTCAGGTAAGATCCTGGAAAAAGACCTGTGGGTTAGGGCCCACTCAAACGAAATCACCGTTGAAAAAGATTGCTTAAGAGATATTGCACCGGTTGAATTGCATGGCTTGAATAAGATGACAATCCTCAAAATAGTTTGAACGGATTAAGAATGGAATTATGAATCTTCTGAGATATCTTCAGCACTCCGGAGAAGATTTAGAGAGTTGAATAAGCAAGAGAGACTTCGGGTAAGAAATTCAACATGGGAAAAAAACATGTGAAACAAGAGGAAGGATATGATCAACACCAAGGCTTGAATTTAGTCCACCGGAGAAGAATATTGAAGGAAATGAATGAAGAAACATCACATGAATAAAATGGATATTTGATTAAGAATTCTAGCTCCATAAGAAAAAGGGTGGGAGGGTGGTGAAAACAAGACAACTTGGGATGAAAGAAACAGACACCGTTGAGAAAAACCAAGATTTGATCTTGCAAATGATGAAGAGATCGGATTAACCTGAAGAGAAGCACGCCGGTTGAAAAGAATTTAACATAGCAATCTCGATGATCAAGAAGGATTAGCACTCCCATAAAAATATGAGAATAGCGATTAAGAAAGGTATGGGATCAACATTTGACATCGAAGCAACTCGAATACCAGAATAAAAACGAAAACAATGGATAGATATGTTGCAACATAATCTTCACAATATCATTCGAACGGAGAATTGAACGAATGAATTCCGTAGGTTCATCAACTTGTCGAGAAGCCACTCGGGAGAATAAAAGGTAAATAAAAACAACAAGGAGCAGATAGAACAAATACAAGATAGAAGCTTCGTTCCACATATTCGTGCTAAAAGTTTATGGAACGTGTTACAAAAGGGTTTTGCAATCCCCAGATCAGCATAGCCAAGGACCCTTTAAGATGCAACTCCCGATCGGAACAACACCCATACAACTACTTCACTCAATGTAGAACCCTGAACTCCATATCATGCATTCGTTGGAAGAATGCCTATGAGCTACTAGATGAACCCACCTATTAATTTCCGAAAGTTTCCAGTTATGCAATCAGGTGTTGGGGATACAGGGGAAGCACCGCGCACTCAACTCTAATCCTATATCCAGCTGTATCCATCCTTCAACACATAACCATTTGTTTCCGGAAACCGTTTACCTCGGACCTTCGAAACGCATCTGCTATACAAGCTATGGCAATACTCCCGAACTACCTCCCCAGTACTGGGTGATGTCGGGGTTATCTTGCCACTAACCGCATAGGATAGTTTTTGATGTCGGACGTCTTAAGTATTCCAGAACTGCTGCGATATATTTGTGACGACAACACCTCAGAGCTCAACTCCCCGGGACACTGCCACAACCCCTAAATGACAGGAGGCATTGAGAACAATGTTCTCGTCACAAAGACATCAGAACAATCCAAACAATACTCGTGTGACCCTAAAAAACAATTTGGTGAATTTTTTTAGAGTAGAAGAGATAAGTAATCGTCAGGAGTCCTCACCAAAGTGAAAAGGGATGAGGAGAACAAGAAATCCTACTCTCCGATATATATAGGACTCAAAACATTTTCATGTGTGTGCCTAGATTCAACCGTCAACGATTCGACCAATCAGTGGGGGCTCCTAGGTCGGAGAAGGCTCTGAATACCAACTTGCAATGCCCAGTATGAGATTATACCTCCTACGTGTCGAGGCACGACTTAAAGGCATAAGCTCATACTAGAATGATCTCAAGTATGGTATCTTTGCACGACTCATGTAAAAGAGGGATAAACTTGCAAAAGAGATAGTTGGCTTACACTCGCCACGTCACACAATACATTACATAAGCAAATCATCGTCCAAATAACATCACAACCCGACTACGGGCGAAGATCCAAAAAGAAAGATACCAAATACATAAAGCCACAGGTCCGAATCGCCCCTAGTAGAAACCACTACGGATCGTCGAAAACGTCACATACATACGGCTACCCTCTTCATCGAACTCCCACTGAAGTTCTGATCCATCTCTTGCATCGTACTCAGCTGTACCTGCATCTGGTGTTGTAGTATTTGTGAGCCACGAGGACTCAGCAATCCCATAACCATGGGTATCAAGACTAGCAAAGCTTTATGGGTATGGAGAAGGGTAGTGGTGAGGTTGCAGCAGCGGCTAAGCATAATATGGTGGCTAACTTACGAGTACAAGAATAAGATGAGCATCTACGCAAACGGTCGCAAACTAGTAATGATCGCTAAAGATCCTGAAACTACCTACGAGTCAAACATAACCCCATCGTGTTCTCTTGTCAAAGTGAAAAGAAACAGTCACGGTTACTCACGCAGTTGTGTGTTTTACTTCGGATCCTCTGTCAAGTTTTCTACAACCGGACATTAACAAATTCCAATCTGCCACATAACCGCGGGCACGGCTTTCGAAAGATCATAACCCTGCAGGGGTGTCCCAACTTAGCCCATCACAAGCTCTCACGATCAGCTGAAGTGATAAATATAATATTATCACCCCTTATCTTAGGGAAATCCGATCAGGCTCGGTATCCTGGTGCACAAGACATTTCGACAATGGTAAAACAAGTCCAGCAAGACCTCCCGACGTGCCGACACCCTGATAGTAGCCGCGCGTATCTCGTCTCAGGCCACGACCGGATGGGACAGCCTACGGGAGCCAATCCTCGAGTTTCCCCGTGGTGGCCCCGTAGTCAGCCCGTTTGGGACCAACACCATCAGCACTGCCCCCCTGCTATGTAGAAAGAATACTCGGGGATGCGACCCCCTATGCAATTTTATTTAATTAATTAAGTTGTTATTATGAGGCAAATTAAAACCAATGTTGGGCCTTGCTGGAGGAGTTTTATTCAAAGACGAAGTGTTAAGGGGTCCCCATATACCCAACCGTGTTAGGAACGCAACATCAAGGAACATAATGCCGGTTTATTGGCGCCTAAGGTGGCATGAGTGGAACAAAACACCGAGCAAAAGGCCAAGCCTTCCACCCGTGCCCAGTATATAGGTGTGTTAATAATAATTATAGATATTGTGATATTCCAACAACAAGTTCCAACATGGAACGGTCTTCATCTTCACCTGCAACTAACAATGCTATAAGAGGGGCTGAGCAAGCGGGTAACATAGACAAACAATGGTTTGCTAGGAAGGTGTCAAAGGTTAGAGGTTTCATGGCAACAAGGAGAGGGGCTGACAATAATGATGGGTAGCGCGACATATAACGATAGCATCGAGACAACTAAGCATGGCAATGGTAGTAAAGGTATCCAAGGGTATGATCATCTTGCCTGGGATTCCGCAAGGAAGAAGAAAGGATCCGTGAAGAAGACGAAGAAGAAGTATTGAAGACGAACCACGAGAAGACGAACGAATCCTCACGATCGCAACAAAACAAGCACTAACGAGAAGAAGCAAGCAATACAGTAAACACACAACACAAGAACATGACAATATGCTCAACCAAGTATGATGCAAAACAAGTCTACATATGATACACAGCAAGTCTGTATATGATGCAATACATGGCAAGTTAGAAAGCACACAAGAACAACACAAGTCTATATATGATGCAATACATGGCAAGGTATGATGCAAGACAAGTCTATACATGAAGCAATACATGGCAAGGTAGGAAGCACAGGAAAACAACACAAGAACATGACAATATGCTCAAGCAAGTATGATGCAAGACAAAGTCTATATATGATGCAATACATGGCAAGGTATGATGCACAGCAAAACTACACTATCTAGTCATTTTAAATGAGGCCGGAAATAACAACAACAATTCCGGAAATCCCCATGACCAATTTAGCAATTATTAAAGCAACAACAATTTAACATACAAAGGTTGTTATCATGATGCGGATGACATGATCAAGTTTTATGCAATTTTTAGTTAAAGGTTAACATGAAGAGATATGAAGTATTTGTCACCGTGGTGGAAAGAAAGGGGCCACGGCGATGAATCTGAAATGATGCCACGCAACATATCGGTTCTGGTAACTCGTTGAGAGTCCGGAGAAAAAGATGACGGAGAGTGTGAGCGTGTCATGCAAAGACGGTGGGGTGCTCCCGTTTACCTGGTTCCCACGAGTCGGCGATAAAAGACGGGCACAACGGACACGGTGCAACAAGGGAAACATCTCAAGCGACGATTCGGGCACGATGCACAAAAGTACTTCCTCTCATACATCACACATTCGCATGCATTCACCCATGGGGTCGTCTCGGTGGTATACCTTCGAAGCGTGCGTTTTGGGGCGGTTCGAGTTCGACGAGGAAAGTAGTGGTACACGGGTCGTAGAGGAAGTAGTTGTTCACGAGTCTTCAGCGAAGGTAGTCGTTCGGGCGTACACGCTTGCCATTGTGGTACTTGGGGTCTTCGGACTTGTCGGTCTCGTTTTGCGATGGTAGTCGAACTTGACGAATTCGAACCCTTCAAGATCCGTCGTGGTACTCGGGGTCTCGACGACGATAGTCGTTGACGGGGCGGTGGTTTAACTTGCCGCTTGTTATACGCAGATCTTCGGCGACGGTAGATGTACTTGACGTGTCGCCTTGTAGCCGTTCCTGTTTCGAAGATGAACTTGACGTAACCATGTGTAGGGGTACTTGGTAGGTTCCACGCGGAGATGCATCGATAGCGCTCGGAGGCAGCACCGGGTGGCAACCAAAACAAGCAAGGGCGCAGGAGGTGCTCGGAGCTATGGTGGGGAAGAGGAGAAACGTGGCTACCGGCAGGAGCTTCAAGCTTCGGGGCGGGCCGCGACCATGGTGTGGCTGCAGGCAGCGCGGGACGACGATGCTGAAGAAATGGAGCGGCGGAACTTGGGCGGAGGCGACCTTGGACGGCGCAGCCACCTGGCGAGGGGAGGCAGGGGAGCTTGGCGAGGCCATCCATGGCAGCAACGGGTGAAGCCCTGGGCGGTGGGGTCGAGCGCCTCAGGCGCGGCGGCAATGGGCTTGAGGCCGGCGCAGGAAGTGGCCGACGCGGACGGAGCAGAACAGCAGTCGGAGTGCGGTGCCGGTGCAGAGGTCCTCGATGGCCGCGGTGCCTGGCGGCGCGAGCAGCGCTCCGAGAGGCCACGGCGAGGCACGCGGAGGAGGACGAGGCGCGAGGCAGACGGATCTGGGCGCGTCGGGGCTCGGGCACCCGCAGGCGAGGGTCCGCGAGGCGCCGACAAAGCGAGGGAGAGGGAGAGAGGATCAGGCGCTGTGAGGATCGGCCCTGACTGTGCGTGCGTGGGTGCGGTGGCGGAGGGAAGAGGGAGCGAGGGGAGAGGGATCGGGGAGCCTCTTGGGCCAGATAGGTCAGGCCGCAGGCGGGCCTCATGCAGGCTGCAGGGAGGCTCTGCGGGCTGGGTTGGAGCCAGTTCGGTTGGGCTCCTATTCCTTTCTTTTTTTAGCAGAAAACAATAAAAGAGAAGAAAGAAAGAAAGAGGGGGGTTAGGGAAAGAGTTTGGGCATGAGGGCAAATATCTTGGACTAGCAAAAAATGAGGGTGACCCAAGAAAAAAAAATAAAGTGAAGTGCCCATAAATGTTTGAGAATTTAATTCAAAAGGTTTGAACAAAGACTCGGATTTCGAAGTGCCCATAAATGTTGAGAATTTTGGTGGAGCTCGAGGAAAAGATGAAAGAATTTATGGACAAAGTTTGGGGACCAAACTTGAAGCGGAAAGGCACGGAATTATTTTGCAAGTGTGTTTGGGTTAATTCCAAACAAATGGAATATTTATTTATAATAGCTCCATAAGATTAGGAGGGTATGTTATAAAGAGAAGTCACTCTTCCCTCGATTTAAATAGATCAAAAGATCTATGCCATTTATTTAGTTGAGAAGCAAAGATTAATGACATGATGGCATGATGACATGATGCAATGCAAAAATAAATAAAGGAAGCACAAAAGAAACACACGGGAAAACCCGGAACATCTTCTGGAGCGTCGGTCTTGGGGCGCTACACCTGCTTTATTCTCCAGGTCCTGTCGTGGGTCGTATGTGTATCCCCGAGCTGTTGTTCCTCTGCCTTTACGGTGAGGTGGTGTAGGCCGGTATTCTGCGTGAGTTGCCATTCTATCCCGGCGGTCGGTCAGGTTCGTCAGCCGCATTACGCGCGGGTGGCGCTTCGTCGTCAAATTGGGGTAGCAGCTTACGCCTCGGATAGCTTTTTGTTGGGCGTTCAAGGTCGTACTCCTCGGCTGCCCGGACATCGGTCCATTTGTCGTTGAACAGTTCTTTGTCCGCTCAAAGCTGCTGCTGCTTCTTTTTGAGGTTTCTTGCCATGGCTATTATCCGGCGCTTAAGGCGATCTTGTTCAAGGGGTTCCTCTAACACGATAAAGTCTTTGTTGCTGAAGCTCACGTCATCCTTGAAGAGTGGCAGATATCTACTGTCTTCCGAGTCTTCTCTCCCTGCTTGCTCGTCAGGGTCGACTTGCCCGTCCTCCCGATCATCCTATTCGAATGTTGGTTCGATGGGGTCTTCTTGTTCTTCGGCATGTTCCGGAGTATCATTTTCTCCCGTGCCGGTATCACTGTCTTTTCTGCTGCGCGATTTAGGGCGGTGCCGCCGATGTCGGCGCTTCGGCGGTATCTCGGGAGGTTCTTCCTCGACTGGATCCTTCTTATCATCGCCGTTGTCTTCTTTAGGTGTGTCCACCATGTATACGTCGTATGAGCAAGTGGTCGTCCAGCGCCTGGTAAACGGTGGGTTTGGGGCATGTTCCTCTTCGGCATGGTCGTTTATACCGTCGATGTCTTTGGAGGTGTAGTCGAGCATGTCGGTTAGATCCTCGACAGTGGCTATGAAGTGGGTGGTGGGTGGGAAGTAAAGTTCCCTATTTTCAGCCCCTAGTCCGGGCTGGGCGTAATTCGGAAGCGATTCCTCTGTGATGGCAAGGGACCGCATCAAATCCAAAGCCTCGTTTAAGAGCGAGGTTTGGATGGGGACCGGAGTTCCTTGGCCGAGCTCACAAGACACGGACTTCGAGGGTTTGGAACTAGTGTCCGGAGGGGAGTTTGGCTTGGCAATAACTACTAGCGGAGCTACCGTCTCTGGTTCTCTAGAGTTGGGCTTTATGGCTGCAGATAGTCTGGCGGGTTCGAGACTCCCGTCTTTGGACTGAGTGACGCGCTCCGGATCTACGGCTGAAGTGGTGGTTGGAGCTATGAACCCTTGGAAGATCAAATCTCCTCGGATGTCAGCGACATAGTTTAGATTTCTGAAACTGGTCTGGTGACTGGGGGCGTAGCTATTGGTCTGCTCCAGGCGGCCAAACGAGTTGGCACGCATCGCAAAGCCGCTGAACACGAAGATCTGACCGGGGAGAAAAATGTCCTCCCCAGCGGCGTTGTTGTAGATGATCGATGAAGCCATCGAGCCTTTTGACGGTGGCACAGTGGAACTCTTAATGAAAGCACCAATGTCAGTGTCAAAACTGGAAGATCTCAGGTAGGGGGTCCCGAACTGTACGTCGAAGGATCGAAGGTAACAGGAGGCAGGGGACACTTTGTTTACCCAGGTTCGGGCCCTCTTGATGGAGGTAAAACCCTACTTCCTGCTAGATTGACTTTGATGAGTATAGGGGTTACAAGAGTTGATCTACCTCGAGATCGAGATGACTATACCCTAGATGTCTAGTCTGTACGATTATGAATGCCTCTACGGACTAACCCTCCGGTTTATATAGACACCGAAGGGGGCTAGGGTTGTACATAGTCGGTTTACAGAGAAAGGAATCTTCATATCCACATGCCAAGCTTTCCTTACACGCAAAGGAGAGTCTCATCCGGACACGAGGGGGAGTCTTCTATCTTGTACCTTCATGGCCCATTAGTCCGGCCCATATTACATAGCCCGGACGCCTGAGGACCCCGTAGTCCAGGACTCCCTCAGCAAGCACGGACGCCCCTTTGCGCTTCATGTCTTTAGCCTTGGCTTTCTTGTCTTCTGGGTCAGTAGCTGGGAGGTCAACGAGGGAAAGGCGCCCTTCCTCAGCTCTCGCGCACTTGGTCGCTATGTTGAACAACAACAAAGTTGTGCACATGTCCTCATGGATGGAGAGCTCCTCCTACATATTGACGTCGCGGACGCCGTCAGAGAACGCTGAGATGATGGCCTCGTCCATCACCTTGGGAATCTTGAGGCGGACGCTGTTGAAGCACTGGATGTACATCTGCAGGGTCTCCCCTGGCTGCTGCTTGACGCGTTGCAGGTCACCCGCGGCTAGCGGGCGGTCGCGAGTTGTCAGATTCGGGGCTCTGCAAAACCCAAGAAGTTCGAACATAGGGGCGTGAACGAAGATCTCTCCCACTCACGTCTAGCTAGCGCCTCGCTCTCGTCTGGTGAAGAGATTCAAGCAAACAACAGATAGAGCACGCAAGAGTTTACCCAGGTTCGGGCCACTGTGTGGTGTAAAACCCTACTTCCTGCTTTGGTGGATTAGCCTCGGGAGGGCTGGATTATGAGCTAGTACAGTGCTTCCTGAGCTCAGGAGGCGAGCTCAGGAGTGTCCGGAGGCAAGTGTTCTTGCTCCTTTGTGTGGTGACAAAGTTTATGGATCTGCTCTACTTGGCTGGGCTTGGTTCCACTTCTCCCTCCACAGTGGGGGTCCTAGGTACTTATATAGGCGGCCAGGGTCCTCTTCCCCCGAAATGTTTAGGCGGGAAGGGATCCCACAACGGCCATTTTTGAGTGGGAACAGAAGGACGTTCCTATCCGGACAAAAGCAGTCTTCGCCTGCAAAAGGATCATGCTGTGACGCGGTGGTGGGCTCAACGGTGACATCCTCCTTGTCGTCCTTGCGGTCTTCGGTCCTGTTGCACCAAAGGGGAAACCTTTGTCCCGCTCCTGGGGAACCTGCAGCTGCGCTGTCCCCCTTCCACCGAAACGGCAACTGCGCCGCTGGCGGGCACTGGCACCCGCTGGCGCGGTGCGTCACTGCTGACGTCTCTGTCTCCTCCTGAGGCAGACTTGGCCTTGGACTCTCCACCCCTCCGGAGCACCTTGCCGAGGCCGCTCCTGAGGGGGGCTTGACGTAGTTCTCCTCGCGAGGCTTAGCCCCCTCGCGAGGGTCTTGGATAGCTAGTCGATCAGCTGGGCCGTACTAGGCCGCTGTAGGAGCGCATCGCGACCCGCAGACAGGAAAGTCTAGGTACCCTGATTCCCAGGATGCCGACAGTAGCCCCCGAGCCCAAGGCACGCGCGGAGTTGGCTTCGGGGCGAAGCCTGAGCCGAGGACGAAGCGCCGCGGGCCCCAAAAATGCTGCGGGCCAGGCCGGCACATGACGGTTGGATGGGACGTGGGCGGCTCCGCTTCCCATGCAGTCTTGGCAATCGTGCGACTTGAAAACTCCTTGGCACGAGCGGCGGAGCCATTATGACCGCGCGTGAGTGGCCGCCGGTTGATCTTCCTGGTCTATAAACAGGGGGTGAGGCACCACGCCTCTCACTTGACAGTTGTAGGTCGATCCCTACTGCTCCCACTACTCCAAGGCTTCCATGGCGCCGATACGCATGTTCTCGGCCGAGGAGAAGGGGAACAGCCCGATGGTGGAGCCTGAGCAGCTCCCCCCGAAGAAGAGGCGCCATTGTTCTCCAAGTGCAACCCTGAGGCCGGCAGACGCCCGCACATGGTGCACGCGGGCGCCGCCAGGGTTTCCGCTTCCCTTGTATGCTCCAGCGGCAGGCGTACGAAGCGGGGACGGCGACAGGGGTGGTGCCATTAGCCGCCCAGAGAGACGGGCGACTCTTTGCGCCCCGCTGCCGCCCCATTCTGAGGATGATGCCCGCGAGTTCATCGTATGGGCGGGGGCCCCTCCGCATTCGTGGATCCTTATTCCTTCATTCCCGAGGGAGGTGCTCCCGGCTCGCGGCCGGGTGACGATGCAGCTGAGGCACGAGGGGTGTCGCCTTCCTCCTTCGTATGCCGACGTTGAAGTGATCTCCTCTGGCCAGGTCTTCATGACTTGGGGTTGGGGTGTGGTGCGCCGCGCCTGTGCCCCCGCCAGGAGGCACATTCTTCATTTCGCGCTGGATAGGATGGGCACGATGACCTTCAAGGTGTTCGGGGTGGACGGCCGTCGACTGTCGTGTGGCGCGGGGGATGGGCTCGACGGCGACCATTCCCCATGCCGTCAGGGAAGCGAGGCGCTTGCCATTGGTTGTGCCTCCGACTCCTTTGGTAGAAGTTACGCTACCCCTCAGACGGCCTCGAGCTCCGACGAGAGTTACGAGCCGCCAAGTCTCCGCTCCTATCGCCGGAGGGAAACAGTGTCCTCCCGGCGCCGTCGTCGTTGAAGGAGTTCAAGCCGCATTCCTCGAGAGCGAACTTCTTAGCTTAGTTCATGCGGGACATCATGGAAGGCTTCATGAAGGCTTGTAAATTCTTGTAATACTTTTGCTATAGCCTGGCGTTATAAACTTATGTAGTTCATGAGACCCTCTGCTAGAGCATGACTTTCCCTTCCTTCTGTCCCCGCGGTAGTTTAGGGCCCTACGCCTGCGAGACCCGGTCCCCAGACAAGCCTCAGCCTACGCTGGTATGACAGGTCGTGATGCCGTGGTCAAGGCCAGGAGGTGAGTGATCCAAGGTCCGGTAGGAGCCCCCGAGGCGCGATGCTCAGGAAGTCCCTCCTGGCGTGCAGGCAAGCGCCCACCGGTCCGTCGAGAAGTGTTTTCATGTCCTAGCGGATTCGTGATTATAGTGGATGAAGGTGTAGGTATGCGAGTAGATGCGGCGTTGAAAACTTATCTTAGTGATCCCCTGTGGTCAGGTGGCGGTGGCTCTTGATTCTTTATTACCCTTCCCCCGGGGCAAGATTCTGTGTCCGGGCTGTCTTCACGAGGAGGTAACAGTAGTCGCTCCGAGGCCCTGGGGACAAAGGTCATGGAGCTGGTGGAGGCGTTCCTCCAGGCCGCTGCTACTGCAGCCGGAGAGGAGACCGGTGATGACATGCTTGGTGATGCCTAATCTGTTCCTGTCCAGAGAGGGAAGTGCGAGTGCCTCGGGGAGGCGTGAGAACTTTGTTTGAATTCGAAAAACTTGGTATTATTGTAATAGCTAGATGATTTCCATGCTTGCTTTCTTTCATGTTTGCTTAGGTGCTCTCCGTCGGTAGGGCCCAACCCCGTGCATACCTTGATCGCCATTGAGCCCTCCGGGTGACCGTGGTTATCGTAATAACTAGACTCAAGGGATGAGGGGCTACGTCGCTAGTGAGGCCCCTGGGTCGCGATGCCCAGGCCCCACCCCTTGACGTTCAAGCGATCCCGTTTGCGTTCTGCGTCGGCAGGGCCCAACCCCGCGCATACCTCAATCGCCATTGAGCCCTCCGGGTGACCGGGGTTATCGTCAGAAATAGACTCAAGAGATGCGGAGATACGTGGCTAGTTAGGCCCCTGGGTCGCGATGCCCAGGGGTCCCCTTTGACGTACGAACGACTCTCATGAAGGAGAAAAAGCACCATACCTTGCCCATGAGCCTTCGCCTGGGATGGGGGCGCGAGAAGGCCAGGTGTCTGGGCACCTGGTAGGGCGGCGTCTGCCAGGCGTGACCTGAGCATAGCCCCTGTGCCTAGCCCCCTCGCGACACCCATCCAAGGAGAAGCTGTGAGCGTCGTGAGATGAAAAGCTCCCTAAGGTTGGTGCGACCACTGGGGGCTGCCCTCTGTTGTTTATAACTAGCGCGAAGCATAGAGCTACCACACTTGCGCGGAGTGTGGGCATAACCGCGCTTCGGTCGTAGCGGCCAGCGCAGAGCTTGGTGCTTCCACTGGTTCGTGGGCATAACCGCTCCTCGGTTGGATCTGCCAGCGCGGAGCTTGGTACTTCCACTGGACCGTGGGAGGGAGCCTCTCACCGGGAGAGACTCCGGGGCGTGTACAACCCCGTCCTGACACGTGGCTTGCACGGTAGGACAACCAAGGTGTATATGGTCCCTCCTCGGGACGAGCTGAATGACTCTGAGGAAGTTCTCGTGAGCTTACGCAGCACTCACGAGACCCTATCCTGAGGCGGGTTGCGCCTGAGTCTTGCGTACTGAACTTCCTCGATTTGATACTTGAAGCGAATGGAAAGAAACAACTAGCCTTGATCATGCAAAAAGGGCGACAACTGCGGGGGAACAGCCCCCAACAGTCCGAGGATTATGCAGCCCGAGGGGCGCCCTCGATTGGATACCTGAAGCGTCACATGATACTTGTCAAAGAAGAGTTGGGGTAGCTAAAGACGCGAGCCATGCGGGTCGCTCCTGAGGATTGTCGGGCTCCTGAGGCCCAGGGGCTCCGAAGGCTCTCAGTGGTCGCGCGGGTCCGGCTCTTGCTCCGTCCGGACCGCCTGGCACTGAGCCTCCCAAGCCCCCAAGGCATGCTATGCGAGATGCTGGAACGCGGCAGCTACGTTGCGGAAGCCGAAGAGTGTGCAGACGTAGCTGCAGGGGAGGGCCCTCCTCCGGCCGACCGCCGTTGGATAGAAGGGCTCCTGAGAAGTGGCTCGGTGGCTCAGTTGAGACCCGTGATGTCAACACATATGCGGAAACGGTCGCTCGGGCTTGGAGCAGGTGAGCTTGGGGTCATGCGGTTACGCCCACTGCAGATGAGTCTTGCGTACTGAACTTCCTCGGTAACTTGGTTGATGAAGTCTTGAGCCCCCAGCGCTGAGCGGTTCACGCTGGGCTCACAAAAACGCACTTCAAGACACACTTCCATGTGGTGCCCGAACACCTCCCTCGAGACGCCGATCAGTCCGGAGACACTCCAGAGGAGAGCCCCCGAGCCTGTCACGAGAGGGGCGTCGGACGTGCCCCCCTATGCGAGGGTGGAGGGCGCCTCGTCAGTAGGCGCGAGTCCTGAGGCCGGGCCGTCAGGAGCCCCTGCGTCCTGAGGTCCGTTGACGGGCAGTTTCTTCTTCTTCTTGGGGACGGTCTGCAGGTCGAGGACGGCTCCATCCTCATCGGAGCATTCGACCGTCGCGGTCTGGTAGGCGCGTTCCAAGGAACGCACTGCTTCCTTCTCGTCGGAGGCGATCGTGATGACTCCGCCGCTCCCAGGCATCTTGAGGAAGTTGTAGCCGTGATGGGTCGCCGCCATGAACTTGGCGAGGGCAGGATACCCAAGGATGGCATTCTACGGGAGGTGGATGTTGGCGACGTCGAAGTCGATGAGCTCGGTGTGGTAGTTGTCGTGTTCACCAATGATGACGGGAAGGCGGACCCGCCCCATCGGGAGTGTGGAGCCATCCGTGACTCCGTAGAATGGCTTGGTCGGGTGGAGCTGATCGTAGGGAACCTGGAGCATCTCGAAGGTATGGACGGAGAGGATGTTGAGTCCTGCTCCGCCGTCGATGAGGGTCTTGGTCACGAGGACGTTGCTGATGGTCGGGGTGTAGAGCACCGGGAGAGCGCCTGGGGCCGAAGTGCACTCGAGCTGGTCCTTGAGGTCGAAGGCGATGACTTGCTTGGTCGACCTAAGGTTGCGCACGGCGTCAGGCCTGGGGAGCACCGCGTTCACCTCATGGCGAACTGCTTGAAGATGCGATGGGAAGCTGTAGCATGGGCTCCTCCCAAGATGCATGCAACTGCACGCGGCTCCTAGAAGCCCCCTGCTCCGTCTCCCTGGAGGTCGTCGTCATTCCTTCTTGGCAGTGGCGGCAGTGGAGGCATGCCTCCATTGCCCTCAGGGCGACCCTCACGAGGTTGGTCGCGCTAGGGGGCGTCACGAGGCTGCTCCTGCCAGTGGTCTTCATGAGGTTGTTCGCGCCACCCCTGGCGTGAGTTCCTGCCGTCCCAACGTCCTCCACCTTGGCCTCCTCCACGGCCGTAGCCACGGTTGTCGCGCTCAGGGCGCTGCCCGCCGCGCATCGCCCTGAGCTCCTGGCAGTCGTTAGTGTTGTGGCTGTGGACGTTGTGGAAGACGCAGTATGGTCGGTTGTCTTTGGGGAGGTCATCATAGCCACAGCCACGCTTCACTTCTGGCTCCACAACTAGCACGGCGGGTCCCTTGCGCTTTGCTTCTTTGGCCTTGGCCTTCTTGTCGTCCGCCTTCGCCTCAGGCAGGTCCTGGAGGGAGAGGCGTCCTTCCTCCACCCTAGCGCACTTTGCCGCGAGCTTGAACATCTCGAGGGCTGTGCACAAGTCCTCGTGGATGGCGAGCTCCTCCCTCATCCCGACGTCACGGACGCCGTCGGAGAACGCCAAGATGATGGCCTCGTGCGAGACCCTAGGGATCCGGAGGCGCATGGTGTTGAAGTGTTGGATGTACTTTTGCAAGGTCTCTCCCGACTGCTGCCTCACGCGGCGCAGATTAGCAACTGCCGGGGCTCGGTCGCGGGTGCCTTGGAAGTTGGTGACGAAACGCTCGCGAAGCTCTTCCCAGGAGGAGATGGATCCACGGGGAGGTTCAGGAGCCAGGAGCGTGCGTCATCTTTGAGAGCCACGGGGAACCAGTTGGCCATGACCTGCTCGGTGCCGTTGGACGCCTCGATGCTCAGCTCGTAGAGTTGGAGGAACTCCGTGTGGTCGGTGGTGCCGTCGTAACGCGGAGGCAGGTCCGGCTTGAACTTATCGGGCTAGACGAGGCGCCGTAGCTCAGGAGCCAGGGCGCGACACCCAGCCACGCTCATGATCACAGGCGCCCCCTGCGCATGTGGTGCTGGTTCTTGGGGTGCTGGCACCCCCACCTCCTTTGGCACGCAGTCTTGGCGCTGCAGGCCAGGGGGCCCGCGAGCTCCTTCATGGGGATGCTGAATCACGTGGCAGCTCTCCTCGTCGCGCACATGGGCTCTGTGGGATTGCTCACGCCGAGGAGCCTCGCGCCGGACCTCCTGGCTGGCACCGTAGAGTGGAGGTAGAGCCGGGACTCCGTGGCCTTCTTTCCCCGCCGGGGGCGACAGAGGACGGGGGGAGTGCGTTGGTGCAGGTGCTTCTCCAGCGGCGTTGACGAGCTCGATGATGCGGTGGAGCCACTCGTCGTAGAGGTCATCTGCCGAGCAGTAGCGCAAGAGCTCCCGCGCCATCAGCAGCGCAAGCTACTGGTAGACCGGCCCGTGGTGGACCAGCGAGGATGATGTCGTGGCCGGTGAGGGTGAGGGCGTCGCCGTGCGGCCATCTCGCCGCACGGACGGGGGCAGCGACGAGTCCTGCTGCTCATGGACGGCCGGGTCGGTGGCGGCGTTGGCGACCGGCAAGTTGGGGCGGAGCGGTGCACTGTTGCCCGCGGGCGCCGTCTGAGCGACGTTTGCGGCGCGATGGGCGGAGTGAGCTCGGCGTGTGTCCACCATGGCTGTGGAGCGAAGTCGACGACGAGAGCAGGACGAGGTCGTTGGAGAGGCGATATTTCGACACGCTCCCTACCTGGCGCGCGAAATGTCGGATTCGGGGCTCCGCAAGACCCAAGTAGTTCGAACACAGGGGAGTGAAGGAAGATCTCTCCCACTCACGTTACCTAGCGTCTCGCTCTTGTCTGGTGAAGAGATTCAAGCAAACAACAGATAGAGCACGCAAGAGTGTACCCAGGTTCAGGCCACCGTGTGGTGTAAAACCCTACTTCCTGCTTTGGTGGATTAGCCTCGGGAGGGCTGGAATATGAGCTAGTACAGTGGTTCCTGAGCTCAGGAGGCGAGCTCAGGAGGGTCTGGAGGCAAGTGTTCTTGCTCCTTTGCGTGGTGACAGAGTATATGGATCTGCTCTACTTGGCTAGGCTTGATTCCACTTCTCCCTCCACGGTGGGGGTCCTAGCTACTTATATAGGCAGCCAGGGTCCTCCTCCCCCGAAATGTTTAGGCGGGAAGGGATCCCACAATGGCCATTTTTTATCGGGAACACAAGGATGTTCCTATCCTGACAAAAGCAGTCTTCGCCTGCAAAAGGATCAGGTTGTGACACGGTGGTGGACTCGATGGTGACATCCTCCTTGTCGTCCTTGCGGTCTTCGGTCCTATCGCACCAAAGGGGAAACCTTTGTCCCGCTCCTCGGGAACCTGCGGTTGCGCTGTCCCCCTTGCACCGAAACGACAACTACGCCGCTGGCGGGCACTGGCACCCGCTGGCGCGGTGCGTCACTGCTGACGTCTCTGCCAACTCGTGAGGCAGACTTGGCCCTGGACTGTTCGCCCCTCCGGAGCACCTTGCTGAGGCCACTCCTGAGGGGGGCTTGACGTAGTTCTCCTCGCGAGGCTTTGCACCCTCGCGAGGGTCTTGGACAGCTGGTCGATCAGCTGGGCCGTACCAGGCCGCTGTAGGAGCGTGTTGCAGCCCACAGACAGGCAAGTCTGGGTACCCTGGTTCCCAGGACGCCGACACGAGTGCCCTGGAAATTGGCGATGAAACGCTCGCGCATCTCACCCTAGGAGGAGATCGGTCCCGCGGGTAGGTTCAGGAGCCACGAGCGCGCGCCGTCTTCGAGATCCATGGGGAACCAGTTCGCCATAGTTTTCTCATCGTCGTTGGCCGCCTCGATGCTCAACTCATAAACTACAGGAACTCAGCAGGGTCAGGGGTGCCGTCGTAGCGTGGAGGCAGGTCGGGTTGAACTTCCCGGTCCAGAAGACGCTGCGTAACTCAGGTGTGAAGGCTCGGCAGCCTGCTGTGGCCATTAGAGCCCGTCGTGGAGGTGGAGCTTGGTCTTCGTTCTCATGTGCTGCCACCGCAGGGGGCGCACGGTCTCGAGGTGGTGGTGGTGGGAGCGCAGGAACTCCTCCTTCCGGCTGCTGGACCTCTTGACAGCTTCCTTCTTCGTGCGCGGGCGCCCCACGCGGTGGGTTGCTCCGCTGGGCCGCACGCCATGTAGCAAGGGCGACGTCTTGATGCGGTGGTGGCGGAGGTGCTTCATGGGCCACGTCGCCCGCAAAGGCAGGCGGGCGAGGTAGAGAGAGGGATGGTGCAGGAGAGCCCCAAACGGCGCTGATGAGTTTGACGATGCGGCCTAGCCAGTCCTCGTAGAAGTCGTCGATGAGGCGGTAGTGCAAGAGCTCGCACGCCATGAGCAGTGTAGCCTCTGCGTCCGCGGGTCCGCAACGACCGTGGGACGAAGAGCCGGCTGGAGTCAGCAACGGGGTAGTGGTGCGTCCATCCCGCCGCACCGAGGGGTGCAGCTACGAGGCATGCTACTCATGCCTCGCCGGGCCGGTGGCTGCGTTGGCGGCAGGTGAGGGAGAACAGCGGGGGAGCCCGCTGGCGGGAGCCGTCTGAGCGACGCGGGCGGCGAGGGCGCCCGTCGCTCAGCACGAGATCGACGAGGGTCAGCAATGGAAGCGGTGGAGTGGTGATGCGTCGACCGACGAAAGAGAGGTTTTGGTGCACCCCTACCTGGCGCGCCGAATGTCCAATTTTAGGTTCCGCGAACCCGAGAGAGGTTCGAACTCTAAGGTGCGCATGAAGAACACTCTCGCCCCAGCGCACTTGCCATATGATTCCACGGCCTAGCTCGACGAATTCAAGGAACAAGAGACACAGATGTTTATACTGGTTCGGGCCACCTTTCGGTGCAATACCCTACTCCAGTGTGTGTGGTGGATTGCCTCGTGGGGCTGAGGATGAACTAGTACAATGGATGAACAGCCTCAGGAGGAGAGGTGTTCTTGGGCTCGGATGAGCTCGTGGTATGGTCGGGGTGGAATGGATCCGACCCCTCCTATCATGGAATGCTCTCTCTCTCTCTCTCTCTCTCTCTCTCTCTCTCTCTTTCTCTCTGGTCGCATTCCCCTCCCAGAATGCCCCTCTATGGTGGTGGCTAGGTCCTATTTATAGTGGCCTTGGTCCTCTTCCCAAATGTAGGTGGGAAGGGATACCACAACGACTAAATTTGAAGGGGAACAACTAGTACAAGCTATCCTGACAAAAGCGGTCTTCGCCTACCAAAGGCTCTGGTGGTGATGCCGCACCGGGCTCCACGATGACCTCCATCCTACCGTCCTGACGGTCCTTGGTCTTGTTGCACTGATATGGAAATCTTTTCTTAATCCCTCGGAACTCCGCACCTGCTTGCCCCCTTAGCACCAAAGGGGAAACTGGTACAGTACGCCCGCTGGCGCCCGCCTGTCCTTGGTTGTCATGGCTCACGTCACGTGAACCTGGCGAGGAGCACCTTGCATAGATATCTCTGCTCCTCGGGTGCCAACCTTAAGAGGCTGCCCCCAGGGAGGTCTTGCCGTCGTCCGCCTCCAAAGGCTTGGCCCCTCGCGAGGGTCTTGAGCTGTGGTTTCTGAAGCTGGGCCGTACGAGGCCGCCGATGGAGCCACGCCACGGGCCGCAGGCAGGCAGGTCTGGGTACCACCGTTCCCAGGACACCGACAGTGCCACATACCAACGCATGATTCAAACATGCTTAGAAAAACAAATTGGCAAGAAAATGGAGGCATACGTTGATGACGTAGTCGTCAAGACCAAACACGTCAAAACATCGGTGGACGATATCCATCTCACATTCAATAACCTCCGGGCGTATGACATACGGCTCAAACCGGAAAAATGCATCTTCGGCATTCCGGTCGGAAATCTATTAGGGTTTATCGTATCCCATAGAGGAATTGAGGCAAACCCGGCTAAAATCCGAGCCTTGTCACAGCTGGCTACGCCAACCGACCTGAAACAAGTCCAAAAGCTAGTAGGGTGCGTGATGTCTACAACACAACCTTCTTCTTGTAGACGTTGCTGGGCCTCCAAGTGCAGAGGTTTGTAGGCCAGTAGCAAATTTCAGTCAAGTGGATGACCTAAGGTTTATCATTCCGTGGGGGCGTAGGATGAAGATGGTCTCTCTCAAACAACCCTGCAACCAAATAACAAAGAGTCTCTTAGTTCCCCAACACACCTAACACAATGGTAAATTGTATAGGTGCACTAGTTCGGCGAAGAGATGGTGATAAAAGTGCAATATGGATGGTAGATACAGGTTTTTGTAAACTGAAAATATAAAAACAGCAAGGTAGCAAGTGGTAAACGCGAGCATAAACGGTGTTGCAATGATAGGAAACAAGGCCTAGGGTTCATACTTTCACTAGTGGAAGTTCTCTCAAAAAGAATAACATAATTGGATCATATTACTAGCCCTCAACATGCAACAAAGAGCCACTCCAAAGTAACTAATAGCGGAGAACAAACAAAGAGATTATGGTAGGGTACGAAACCACGTGAAAGTTATTCTTTCTGATTGATCTATTCAAGAGTCCGTAGTAACGTTCAATATATCATAGAGTTCGTACTAGAATAATATCTTAAGACACAAATCAACCAAAACCCTAATGTCACCTAGATACTCCATTGTCACCTCAAGTATCCGTGGGCATGATTATATGATATGCATCATACAATCTCTGATTCATCTATTCAACCAACACAAAGTACTTCAATGAGTGCCCCAAAGTTTCTACCGGAAAGTCAAGACGAAAACGTGTGCCAACCCCTATGCATAGATTCCCAAGGTCACGGAACCCGCAAGTTGATCACCAAAACATACATCAAGTGAATCAATAGAATACCCCATTGTCACCACACGTATCCCACGCAAGACATACATCAAGTGTTCTCAAATCCTTAAAGACTCAATCCGATAAGATAACTTCAAAGGGAAAACTCAATCCATTACAAGAGAGTAGAGGGGGAGAAACATCATAAGATCCAAATATAATAGCAAAGCTCGCGATACATCAAGATCGTGCCATCTCAAGAACACGAGAGAGAGAGAGAGATCAAACACATAGCTACTATTACATACCCTCAGCCCCGAGGGTGGACTACTCCCTCCTCGTCATGGAGAGCGTCGGGATGATGAAGATGGCCACCGGCGAGGGTTCCCACCCTCCGGCAGGGTGCCGGAACAGGGTCTAGATTGGTTTTTATTGCCAACAGAGGCTTTAGGCGGCGGAACTCCCGATCTAGGTTACTTTCCGGAGGTTTCAGTATATATATGAGGTGTTGGAGTCGGGGCCAAGCAAAGGTGGTCTACGGGCTGTCAACGAGGCAGGGGGCGCTCCCAGTAGGGGGGCCACCCTCGTGGAAAGCCCGTGGGTCTTCTCATCCCCCTCCGACACTTCCAGGGCTTCTTCTGGTCCAAAAACAACCTCCGTTAAATTTCAGGTGAATTGGGCTCTGTTTGAAAATCCTTTTCTGCGAAACCCTAACACAGGAGAAAAACAGAAACTGGCACTGGGCTCTGGGTTAATAGGTTAGTCCCAAAAATAATAGAAAAGTGTATAACAAAGCCCATTAAACATCCAAAACATCATAACTAATAGCATGGAACAATAAAAAATTATAGATACGTTGGAGACGTATCAGCATCCCCAAGCTTAATTCCTGCTCGTCCTCGAGTAGGTAAATGATAAAAACAGAATTTTTGATGTGGAATGCTAATCAACATAAATTTCAATGTAGTTCTCTTTATTGTGGCATGAATGTTCAGATCTGAAAGATTCAAGACAAAAGTCTATATTGACATAAGAAATAATAATACTTCAAGCATACTAACAAAACAATCATGCCTTCTCAAAATACTATGGCTAAAGAAAGTTATCCCTACAAAATCATATAGTCTGGCTATGCTCCCTCTTCATCACACAAAATATTCATCTCATGCACAACCCCGGTTTCAGCCAAACACTTGTTTTCATACTCAATTCTTTCAAACCTTTCAACTTTCACCCAATACATGAGCGTGAGCCATGGACATAGCACTATAGGTGGAATAGAGAGGTGGTTGTGGAGAAGACAAAAAGGAGGGAGATAATCTCACATCGACTAGGCGTATCAATGGGCTGTGGAGATGCCCATCAATAGATATCAATGTGAGTGAGTAGGGATTTCCATGCAACGGATGCACTAGAGCTAAAAATGTATGAAATCTCAACAAAAGAAACTAAGTGGGTGTGCATCCAACTTGCTTGCTCATGAAGACCTAGGGCGTTTGAGGAAGCCGATCGTTGGAATATACAAGCCAAGTTATATAATGAAAATTCCCACTAGTATATGAAAGTGACTAAACATGAGACTCTCTATAATGAAGAACATGGTGCTACTTTGAAGCACAAGTGTGGAAAAATACAGTAGCAATTGTCCCTTTTTCCCCCTTTTTTGGGCCTTTTCTTTTTTTCTTTGGCCTTTCTCTTTTTTTGGAGGGGCTTTCTTTATTTAGCCTTTCCTCACAAGGGACAATGCTCTAATAATGATGATCATCACACTTATATTGAATTACAAATCGATACTAGAACAAAGTATGACTCTATATGAATGCCTCCGGCGGTGTACCGGGATGTGCAATGAATCAAGAGTGACATGTATGAAAAATTATGCATGGTGGCCTAGCCACAAATACGATGTCAACTACATGATCATGCATGGAAATATGACAATGATGAAGCGTGTCATAGCAAATGAAATGATGGAAAGTTGCATGGCAATATATCTCGGAATGGCTATGGAAATTCCATGATAGGTAGGTATGGTGGCTATTTTGAGGAAGGTACATAGTGGGTGTATGGTACCGAAAAAAGTTGTGTGGTACAAGAGAGGCTAGCAATGGTGGAAGGGTGAGAGTGCGTATAATCGATGGACTCAACATTAGTCATAAGAAATCATATACTTATTGCAAAAATTTATGAGTCATCAAAACAAAGCAATCAACGCATGCTCATAGGGGGGAGGTTGGTAGGAGTTAACCATCGCGCGCCCCGACCTCCACACAAAGGATGACACTCTACAAATACCTCATGCTCTAACTTCGTCACATAGCGGTTCACCATACGTGCATGCTACGGGAATCACAAACTTTAACACATGTATTTCTCAATTTCATAATAACTCCACTAGCATGACTCTAATATCACTATCCTCATATCTCAAAACAATTATCAAGCATCCAACTTCTCTTCATATTCAATGCACTTAATATGAAAGTTTTTACTACATTGATCTTGGGTGCCTATCATGTGAAGGCTAGTTTTATAGCCAAAGCACATTGCCATGCTATTCTAATAGACTCTCAAAAGGATATAAGTGAAGCATGAGAGTTAATCTATTTCTTCAAAATAAAACAACCGCCATGCTCTAAAAGATATAAGTGAAGCACTAGAGCAAAAGAGAAACTACTCCAAACGATATAAGTGAAGGTAAATGAGTAGTTGAATAATTATGTAAATATGTGAAGACTCTCTAATATTTAAGAATTTCAGATCTTGGGATATTATTCAAACAACAAGCAAAACAAACTAAAATAGAATGACGCTCCAAGAAAAACACATATCATGTGGTGAATAAAAATATAGTCCCGAGTATAGTTACCGATAGATGAAGACGAAAGAGGGGATGCCTTCCCGGGGCATCCCCAAGCTTAGGCTTTTTGGTTGTCCTTGAATTTTACCTTGGGGGTGCCTTGGGCATCCCCAAGCTTAGGCTCTTGCCACTCTTTGTTCCATAGTCCATCAAAGTAATACTCAAAACTTGAAAACTTCACAACACAAAACTTAGACAAAAATCTCATGAGCTCCGTTAGTATAAGAAAACAAACCACTACTCAGAGGTACTGTAGTTAACGCATTCTTTGTTTATATTGGTGTTAAACCTACTGTATTCCAACTTCTCTATGGTTCATACCCCCCAATACTACTCATAGATGCATTGAAATAAGCAATCAACACACGAAAAACAGAACCGTCTGTAGTAATCTGTAACTTTCGCATACTTCTGTAACTCCAAAAAATTGAAATAAATTGGTAAATGTGAGGAATTTGTCTATGAATCATCTGCAAAAAGAATCAACTAAATAGCACACTCCAGCAAAATCTGGTGACCATTCTAGGCAGCGCTAACGATTCTGCTTTTCACAGCAAGAGCATATAAACTTCACCCAAGTCTTCCCAAAGTTTCTACTTGGCACAAACACTAATTAAAACATAAAACCACATATAAACAAAAGCTAGATGCAATATTTATTCCTATACAGAAGAAAAAAGCAAAGAACAAAAATAAAGTTGGGTTGCCTCCCAACAGGCGCTATCGTTTAACGCCCCTAGCTAGGCATAATGATTTCAATGATGCTCGCGTAAAAGATAAGAATTGAAACATAAAGGGGGCATCATGAAGAATATGACTAGCACATAAAAGCCTAACCCACTTCCGATGCATAGGGGTTTTGTGAGCAAACAACTTATGGGAACGAAAAACAATTAGCATAGGAAGGGAAAACAAGCATAACTTCAAAACATTAAGCACATAGAGAGGAAACTTGATATTATTGCAATTCCTACAAGCATATGTTCCTCCCTCATAATAATTTTCAGTAGCATCATGAATGAATTCAACAATATAACCAGCACATAAAGCATTTTTGTCATGATCCCCAAGCATATAAATTTTATTACTCTCCACATAAGCAAATTCTTCTCATTCGGAATAGTGGGAGTATCAAAAGAGGCTTGAATACTATAGATTGTCTCCACATTAAAAGAGTAATGTTCAGAAAAAGGGTAATCATAATCATAACAAGTTTGATAAATATAATCATCACTACTTTTATAGCATAAGTGTCATCACAATAATCATCATAAATAGGAGGCATGCTTTCATCATAATAGATTTGCATATCAAGACTTGGGAGGCTAAAAATGTCATCTTCATCAAGCGTAGCATCCCCAAGCTTGGGACAAAAATTAATTGCAGCAAATAAATTCTCGAATATATCATTCTCATCAAACATAGCATCCCCAAGCTTGGGCGTTTTCATACCATAGGCATAATCACTCTCATCATTAATAGTATGGATAGCACCGATAGTATAACAATTATCATCACAATGAGTAATGGAAGCAACATCATTTGGAAGGGATACCTTTTCATCTTTGCTTCTCCGTCTTTTCTTTTTATTCTTCACATTAAGTATGGGTTTAATCTTCTTTTTTGAGCTCCTTATTAATGAGATTGGTAGAATAGAAGGCTCCTCCTCGTTACCTGATTCATCATAAGAAATAATAGGAGGATATTGGGAAATCTCTTCCCTTTCAATAGTATTCTCTTCATCTCCTATTTTTTTTCTTGACTTAAGGTAATTGGCAATATAAGGATTTTCAATGCAATTCACCGCACAATACATACAAATTTCCTCTAGATTAAAATCAAGAAGTTTATCAAGGGCAAATCCTGGAAGATGATTAGTTCTACATTTATTTTCTTCGTAACCCAAAAGCAAGATAAGTTCATTATGATGTGCAAGGTAAATCAAGTCATCACAGTTTTTGGACAAGATTCGATCATGAAACAATTCGCATTGGGTAATGAAATGACCACGTTCATTGCAAAGTTCACAAGTACGGCTAAGAAATTTTAAATTTTCTGCACAATCATCTAGCCTTTCTAGCAACCATTTAGTTTCTAAATACTTATGCCTTTTGCAAAATCTATCTTCCCTATATTTGGTATGTACTTGCAAACTCTACGCACTCCACAAAAATCGACATGCTTATAATAGATATTTTCATCATGACTAGTGCAATCATCATTAGTACTATGGATATTCGAAGAATTCACACTAACAATATTGCAAGCATGCTCATCATTCAAGTCTTTAGTGCCAAGCATTCTATGTAATTCTTCTTCTAGTACATGAGCACAATTTTCCTTCCCATCATTTTCACGAAAGATATTAAAAAGATGGAGCATATGAGGTAACCTTAATTCCATTTTTATGTAGTTTTCTTTTATAAACTAAAATAGTGATAAAACAAGAAACTAAAAGATTCGATTGCAAGATCTAAAGATATACCTTCAAGCACTCACCTCCCCGGCAACGGCGCCAGAAAAGAGCTTGATGTCTACTACACAACCTTCTTCTTGTAGACGTTGTTGGGCCTCCAAGTGCAGAGGTTTGTAGGACAGTAGAAAATTTCCCTCAAGTAGATGAGCTAAGGTTTATCAATCCGTGGGGGGCGTAGGATGAAGATGGTCTCTCTCAAACAACCCTGCAACTAAATAACAAAGAGTCTCTTGTGTCCCCAACACACCCAATACAATGGTAAATTGTATAGGTGCACTAGTTCGGCGAAGAGATGGTGATACAAGTGCAATATGGATGGTAGATATAGGTTTTTGTAAGCTGAAAATATAAAAACAGCAAGGTAGCAAGTGGTAAACGTGAGCATAAACGGTGTTGCAATGATAGGAAATAAGGCCTAGGGTTCATACTATCACTAGTGGAAGTTCTCTCATCAAGGATAACATAATTGGATCATATTACTAGCCCTCAACATGCAACAAAGAGTCACTCCAAAGTAACTAATAGCGGAGAACAAACGAAGAGATTATGGTAGGGTACGAAACCACCTCAAATGTATTCTTTCCGATCGATCTATTCAAGAGTCCGTAGTAACGTTCAATCTATCATAGAGTTCGTAGTAGAATAACACCTTAAGACACTAATCAACCAAAACCCTGTTGGGGAACGTTGCATGGGAAACAAAAAATTTTCCTACGCTCACCAAGATCAATCTAGGAGATGCATCTACGAGGGGAGAGTTGGATCCACATACCCTTGTAGATCGCTAAGCGGAAGCGTTCAAGAACGCGGTTGATGGAGTCGTACTCGCCACGATTCAGATCGCCGAAGATCCTAGCACCGAAGGGACGGTGCCTCCACGTTCTTCACACGTACAGCTCGGGGACGTCTCCTCCTTCTTGATCCAGCAAGGGGGAAGGAGAGGTTGATGGAGAAACCGGCAGCACGACGGCGTGGTGGAGATGGTGGTGGAGGATTCCAGCAGGGCTTCGCCAAGCACCGCGGAATTGACGAAGATGGTTGTGGGAGAGGGAGGGCAGCGCCGAGGCACGAACGTGTGTGGCTGCCCTCCCTCTGCCTCTCTTTATATAGGGGGGAGAGAGGGGAGGGGGCGCCCTAGGGTTTACCCCTAGGGGCGGCGGCCAAGGGGAGATGGGGGGGGCGGCGGCCAGGGCTGCGGCCAGGGCTAGGGTTCCCCCCCCCCCAGGCGCCTTGCCCCCCAAGACTAGGGGTGCGGCAGCCCTAGGGGGGCCCAGCCCCTTGGCGCAGGTGGAGAGGGCCCTAGGGGGGGCGCACAGCCCTATGAGGGCTGTTGCGTCTCCCACTTGTGGCCCATGAGGCCCGCAACACTTGCCGGGACCCCCGAAACCCCTTTCGGTCATCCGACGACTCCCCGATACTCCCCGGAACACTTCCGGACTCCGATCACTCTCATCCTATATATCAATCTTCGTCCCCGGACCATTCCGGAGACCCTCGTCACGTCCGGGATCTCATCCGGGACTCCGAACAACCTTCGGTAACCATGCACTGTTCTCACTAACAACCCTAGCGTCACCGAACCTTAAGTGTGTAGACCCTGCGGGTTCGGAAACCATGCAGACATGACCGAGACACTCCCAGGTCAATAACCAATAGCGGGATCTGGATACCCATATTGGTTCCCACACGTTCCTCGATGATCTCATCGGATGAACCACGATGTCAAGGATTCAGGCAATCCCGTATACAGTTCCCTTTGTCTCGTCGGTATGTTACTTGCCCGAGATTCGATCGTCGGTATCTCTATACCTAGTTCAATCTCATTACCGGCAAGTCTCTTTACTCGTTCCGTAATACACAATCCCGTGACTAACTACTTAGCCACTTTGAGCTCATTGAGATGACGTATTACCGAGTGGGCCCGGAGATACCTCTCCGTCACACGGAGTGACAAATCCCAGTCTCGATCCATGTCAACT
>LR738714.1:129491166-129505136 GCA_902687465.1 Secale cereale
TTTATAGTCACCCAGTTACGTTGCGACGTTTGGCACACACAAAGCACTCTTACGGTGTCAGTGAGTTACACGATCTCATGGTCATAGGAACTTATACTTGACATGCAGAAAACTATAGCGATAACTGATACGATCAAAAGCTATGTTTAACGTTTGGGTCTCGTCCATCACATCATTCTCCTAATGATGTGATCCCGTTATCAAATGACAACTCATGTCTATGACCTGGAAACCGCGGTCATCTTTGATCAACGAGCTAGTCCTGAAGAGGCTTACTAGGGACACAAAGTTTGTCTATTTATCCACACATGTATTTGAGTTTCCAATCAATACAGTTATAGCATGGATAATAAACGATTATCATGAACAAGGAAATATAATAATAACTCTTTTATTATTGCCTCTAGGGCATATTTCCAACAGTCTCCCACTTGCACTAGAGTCAATAATCTAGCATTACAAGGTAATGAATCTAACACCCATAGAGTCTTGGTGTTGATCATGCTTAGCCCGTGGAAGAGGCTTAGTCATTGGATCTGCAACATTCAAATCCGTGTGTACTTTGCAAATGCTTATGTCCTCCTCCTTGACTGAATCGCGGATGGAATTGAAGCGTCGCTTTATGTGTCTGGTCCTCTTGTGAAACCTTGGTTCCTTGGCTAGAGCAATGGCACCAGTGTTGTCACAAAACAGAGTCATTGGGTTCAATGCACTAGGCACAACTCCAAGATCTGTCATGAACTCCTTCATCCAGACACCTTCCTTTGCCGCCTCCGAGGCAGCTATGTACTCCGCTTCGCATGTAGAACCGGCTACCACGCTTTGCTTGGAACTGCACCAGCTTACCGCTCCCCCGTTGAGAATATATACGTATCCGGTTTGAGACTTAGAGTCATCCGGATCAGTGTCAAAGCTTGCATCGACGTAACCCTTTACGACGAGCTCTCGATCACCTCCATAAACGAGAAACATCTCCTTAGTCCTTTTCAGGTACTTTAGGATATTCTTGACCGCCGTCCAGTGATCCATACCAGGATTACTTTGAAACCTTCCGGCCATACTTATGGCAAGGCTGACATCTGGTCTTGTGCACAGCATTGCATACATGATAGAGCCTATGGCTGAAGCATAGGGGACGACACTCATCTTTTCTCTATCTTCCGCAGTCACTGGGCATTGAGTCTTACTCAACTTTGTACCTTGCAATACCGGCAAGAACCCCTTCTTGGATTGATCCATTTTGAATTTCTTCAAAACTTTATCAAGGTATGTACTTTGTGAAAGTCCTATCAAGCGTCTCGATCTATCTCTATAGATCTTGATGCCCAATATGAAAGCAGCTTCACCGAGGTCCTTCATCGAAAAACTCTTGTTCAAATACCCCTTCACGCTATCCAAAAATTCTATATTGTTTCCAATTAGCAATATGTCATCCACATATAATATTAGAAACGCTATAGAGCTCCCACTCACTTTCTTGTAAATACAAGCTTCTCCGTAAACTTGTACAAACCCAAACGCTTTGATCACCTCATCAAAGCGAAGATTCCAACTCCGAGACGCTTGCACCAGCCCATAAATGGAACGCTGGAGTTTGCAAACTTTGTCAGCATTCTCTGGATCGACAAAACCTTCCGGTTGTATCATATACAACTCTTCCTTAAGAAAACCGTTAAGGAACGCTGTTTTGACATCCATCTGCCAAATTTCATAATCGAAATATGCAGCTATTGCTAACATGATTCGGACGGATTTAAGCATCGCTACGGGTGAGAAAGTCTCATCGTAGTCAATTCCTTGAACTTGTGAAAAACCCTTTGCCACAAGTCGAGCTTTATACACGGTGATATTACCGTCAGCGTCCGTCTTCCTCTTAAAAATCCATTTATTCTGAATGGCCTTCCGCCCTTCAGGTAATACTTCCAAAGTCCATACTTTGTTTTCATACATGGATCCCATCTCGGATTTCATGGCCTCTAACCATTTGTCGGAATCCGGGCCCACCATCGCTTCTCCATAGCTCGTAGGTTCACTGTTGTCCAACAACATGACCTCCAAGACAGGGTTACCATACCACTCAGGTGCAGTGCGTACCCTTGTCGACCTACGAGGTTCGGTAGTAACTTGATCAGAAGCTTCTTGATCATCATCATTGGCTTCCTCTTCAACCGTTGTAGGCTCCACAAAAACATCTTTCTGTGCTGCGCCACTCTCTGGTTGAAGTAGAGGTTCAATAACCTCATCAAGTTCTACCTTCCTCCCACTCAATTCTTTCGAGAGAAACTCTTTCTCGAGAAAGGACCCGTTCTTAGCGACAAACACTTTGCCCTCGGATTTGAGATAGAAGGTGTACCCAACCGTATCCTTTGGGTATCCTATGAAGACACATTTGTCCGCTTTGGGTTCGAGCTTTTCTGGCTGAAGCCTTTTGACATAAGCATCGCAACCCCAAACTTTGAGAAAAGACAACTTAGGTTTCTTACCAAACCATAGTTCATACGGTGTTGTCTCAACGGACTTAGATGGAGCCCTATTTAAAGTGAATGCAGCTGTCTCTAACGCATATCCCCAGAACGATAGTGGCAAATCGGCAAGAGACATCATAGAACGCACCATATCTAATAGGGTTCGATTACGACGTTCGGACACACCATTACGCTGTGGTGTTCCAGGTGGCGTCAACTGTGAAACAATTCCACATTTTCTTAAGTGATTGCCAAACTCATAACTCAGATACTCTCCCCCTCGATCAGATCGTAGGAACTTGATCTTCTTGTTACGATGATTCTCAACTTCACTCTGAAATTGCTTGAACTTTTCAAAAGTTTCAGACTTATGCTTCATCAAGTAAATATACCCATATCTACTTAAGTCGTCAGTGAAGGTGAGAAAATAACGATATCCACCGCGCGCCATGACACTCATCGGGCCACACACATCAGTATGTATGATTTCCAATAAGTCACTTGCCCGTTCCATTGTTCCTGAAAACGGGGTCTTAGTCATCTTGCCCATGAGGCACGGCTCGCATGTGTCAAGTGATTCAAAATCAAGAGACTCCAAAAGTCCATCAGCATGGAGCTTCCTCATGCGTTTCACGCCGATATGACCCAGACGGCAGTGCCACAAGAAAGTGGTACTATTGTTATCAATTCTACATCTTTTGGCATCAATGTTATGAACATGTGTATCATCATTATCGAGATTCAATAAGAATAAACCCCCTACTTCGGGTGCATGACCATAAAAGATATTACCCATATAAATAGAACAACCTTTATTCTCTGATTTAAATGAGTAACCGTCTCGCAATAAACAAGATCCAGATATAATGTTCATGCTCAACGCAGGCACTAAATAACAATTATTCAGGTTCATAACTAATCCCGATGGTAATCGAAGAGCGAGCGTGCCGACGGCGATCACATCAACCTTGGAACCATTCCCCACGCGCATCGTTACTTCGTCCTTCGCCAGCCTCCGTTTATTCCGTAGTTCCTGTTTAGAGTTGCAAATGTGAGCAACCGAACCGGTATCAAATACCCAGGCACTACAACGAGAGTTGGTAAGGTACACATCAATAACATGTATATCACATATACCTTGCTTGTTGTTGTTGTTGGCCCCCTTCTTGTCTGCCAGATACTTGGGGCAGTTCCGCTTCCAGTGGCCGTTCCCCTTGCAATAGAAACACTCAGTCTCTGGCTTGGGCCCAGCCTTGGGTTTCTTCACTGGATGAGCAACTGCTTTGCCACCCTTCTTAGAGTTACCCTTCTTGCCCTTGCCATTTTTCTTGAAACTGGTAGTTTTATTGACCATCAACACTTGATACTCCTTCTGGATGTCTGCCTCAGCGACTTTCAGCATTGAAAACAGCTCGGCGATGGATTTGTTCATCCCTTGCATGTTATACTGCTGCACGAAGCTCTTGTAGCTAGGTGGGAGTGACTGGAGAATTCTGTCAATGATAGCCTCCTCCGGGAACACAAGTCCCAGATCAGCTATGCGGGTATAGTACCCAGACATCTTCAGCAAGTGCTCACTGACAGACGAATTCTCCTCCATCTTGCAAGCAAAGAATTTATCGGTGGTCTCATACCTCTCGATCTTGGCATTCTTTTCAAAGATGAACTTCAACTCCTAGAACATCTCATATGCTCCATGACGTTCAAAACGCCTTTGAAGTCCTCCTTCCAAGCTATACAACATGGCACACTGCACTACTGAGTAGTCATCCGAACGCGTCTGCCAGGCGTTCATAACGTCCACAGAGGCCGGAGCGGGGGGTTCACCTAGCGGTGCACTTAGGACATAAACCTTTTGGGCAGCTGTGAGGATGATCTTCAGATTGCGGAGCCAGTCCACAAAGTTGCTCCCATCATCTTTCAGTTTAGCTTTCTCTAGGAACGCATTAAAATTCAGGGGAGCTACTGCGCGAGCCATCTACAACAAAAGATTTGCAAAGACATCTTAGACTATTGTTCATGATAAGTGAGTTTTTAACTAATCAAATTACTTATAACTCCCACTCAAATTGACATCCCTCTGGTCATTCGAGCGTGACATGATCCAGATCCACCAACCCAAGTCCGATCATCACGTGAGATGAGGTGGTGTCAATGGTGAACATCTACATGTTGATCATATCTACTATATGACTCATGCTCGACCTTTCGGTCTTCCGTGTTCCGAGGCCATGTTTGTACATGCTAGGCTCGTCAAGTCTAACCCGAGTGTTCTGCATGTGCAAAACTGGCTTGCACCCGTTGTATGCGAACGTAGAGTCTATCACACCCGATCATCACGCGGTGCTTCGAAACGACGAACCTTCGCAACGGCGCACACTCGGGGGGAACACAATTTTTATCTTGAAATTTTAGTGAGGGATCATCTTATAATGCTACCGTCGTCCTAAGCAAAATAAGATGCATAAAAGGATTAACATCACATGTAAATCATAAGTGACATGATATGGCCATCAACTCGTGCTTTTGATCTCCATCTCCAAAGCACCGGCATGATCTCCATCGTCACCGGCGTAACACCATGATCCCCATCATCATGATCTCCATCATCATGTCGCCATCGGGGTTGTCGCGCGCCCACCATGCTCTTACTACTATTGCTACCGTTTAGCGATAAAGTAAAGCATTACATAGCGCTTAATGATTGACATGCAGGTCATACAAAAAATAAAGACAACCCTATGGCTCCTGCCGGTTGCCGTATGCATCGACATGCAAGTCGATATTAACTATTACAACATGATCATCTCATACATCAAATATATCTCATCATGTCATTGGCCATATCATATCACATACATACCCTGCAAAAACAAGTTAGACGTCCTCTAATTTGTTGTTGCATGTTTTACGTGGCTGCTATGGGTATCTAGCAAGAACGCTTCTTACCTACGCAAAGCCACAACGGTGATATTTAAGTTGCTATTTAACCTTCTACAAGGACCGCCTTTGTCTATTCCGATTCAACTAAGATAGGAGAGACAGACACCCGCCAGCCATCTTATGCAACAAAAGTCACATGTCTGTCGATGGAACCGGTCTCATGTACGTGGACATGTAAAGTTGGTCTGGGCCGCTTCATCCCATAATACCGCTGAATCAAGAAAGACCAAGGAGGGAAGCAATCTAAACATCAACGCCCACAAAACTCCTTTGTGTTCTACTCGTGAAAGCATCTACGCAAGATCCTAGCTCATGATGCCACTGTTGGGGAACGTTGCATGGGAAACAAAAAAATTTCCTACGCTCACCAAGATCAATCTAGGAGATGCATCTACGAGGGGAGAGTTGGATCCACATACCCTTGTAGATCGCTAAGCGGAAGCGTTCAAGAACGCGGTTGATGGAGTCGTACTCGCCGCGATTCAGATCGCCGAAGATCCTAGCACCGAAGGGACGGTGCCTCCGCGTTCTTCACACGTACAGCTCGGGGACGTCTCCTCCTTCTTGATCCAGCAAGGGGGAAGGAGAGGTTGATGGAGAAACCGGCAGCACGACGGCGTGGTGGAGATGGTGGTGGAGGATTCCAGCAGGGCTTCGCCAAGCACCGCGGAATTGACGAAGATGGTTGTGGGAGAGGGAGGGCAGCGCCGAGGCACGAACGTGTGTGGCTGCCCTCCCTCTGCCTCTCTTTATATAGGGGGGAGAGAGGGGAGGGGGCGCCCTAGGGTTTACCCCTAGGGGCGGCGGCCAAGGGGAGATGGGGGGGGCGGCGGCCAGGGCTGCGGCCAGGGCTAGGGTTCCCCCCCCCCCCAAGCGCCTTGCCCCCCAAGACTAGGGGTGCGGCAGCCCTAGGGGGGGCCCAGCCCCTTGGCGCAGGTGGAGAGGGCCCTAGGGGGGCTCACAGCCCTATGAGGGCTGTTGCGTCTCCCACTTGTGGCCCATGAGGCCCGCAACACTTGCCGGGACCCCCGAAACCCCTTTCGGTCATCCGACGACTCCCCGATACTCCCCGGAACACTTCCAGACTCCGATCACTCTCATCCTATATATCAATCTTCGTCCCCGGACCATTCCGGAGACCCTCATCACGTCCGGGATCTCATCCGGGACTCCGAACAACCTTCGGTAACCATGCACTGTTCTCACTAACAACCCTAGCGTCACCGAACCTTAAGTGTGTAGACCCTGCGGGTTCGGAAACTATGCAGACATGACCGAGACACTCCCAGGTCAATAACCAATAGCGGGATCTGGATACCCATATTGGTTCCCACACGTTCCTCGATGATCTCATCGGATGAACCACGATGTCAAGGATTCAGGCAATCCCGTATACAGTTCCCTTTGTCTCGTCGGTATGTTACTTGCCCGAGATTCGATCGTCGGTATCTCTATACCTAGTTCAATCTCGTTATCGGCAAGTCTCTTTACTCGTTCCGTAATACACAATCCCGTGACTAACTACTTAGCCACTTTGAGCTCATTGAGATGACGTATTACCGAGTGGGCCCGGAGATACCTCTCCGTCACACGGAGTGACAAATCCCAGTCTCGATCCATGTCAACTCAACAGACACCTTCGGAGATACCTGTAGAGTACCTTTATAGTCACCCAGTTACGTTGCGATGTTTGGCACACACAAAGCACTCTTACGGTGTCAGTGAGTTACACGATCTCATGGTCATAGGAACTTATACTTGACATGCAGAAAACTATAGCGATAACTGATACGATCAAAAGCTATGTTTAACGTTTGGGTCTCGTCCATCACATCATTCTCCTAATGATGTGATCCCGTTATCAAATGACAACTCATGTCTATGACCTGGAAACCGCGGTCATCTTTGATCAACGAGCTAGTCCTGAAGAGGCTTACTAGGGACACAAAGTTTGTCTATTTATCCACACATGTATTTGAGTTTCCAATCAATACAGTTATAGCATGGATAATAAACGATTATCATGAACAAGGAAATATAATAATAACTCTTTTATTATTGCCTCTAGGGCATATTTCCAACAAACCCTAATGTCACCTGGATACTCCATTGTCACCTCAAGTATCCGTGGGCATGATTATACAATATGCATCACACAATCTCAGATTCATCTATTCAACCAACACAAAGTACTTCAAAGAGTGCCCCAATGTTTCTACCGGAAAGTCAAGACGAAAATGTGTACCAACCCCTATGCATAGCTTCCCAAAGTCACGGAACCCGCAAGTTGATCACCAAAAAATACATCAAGTGAATCAATAGAATACCACATTGTCACCACAGGTATCCCACGCAAGACATACATCAAGTGTTCTCAAATCCTTAAAGACTCAATCCGATAAGATAACTTCAAAGGGAAAACTCAATCCATTACAAGAGAGTAGAGGGGAGAAACATCATAAGATCCAACTATAATAGCAAAGCTCGTGATACATCAAGATCGTGCCATCTCAAGAACACGAGAGAGAGAGAGAGAGATCAAACACATAGCTACTGGTACATACCCTCAGCCCCAAGGGTGGACTACTCCCTCCTAGTCATGGAGAGCGTTAGGATGATGAAGATGGCCACCGGTGAGGGTCCCCCCCCCTTCGGCAGGGTGCCGGAATAGGGTCTAGATTGGTTTTTGGTGGCAACAGAGGCTTTCGGCGGCGGAACTCCCGATCTAGGTTACTTTGTGGAGGTTTCAGTATATATAGGAGGTGTTGGAGTCGGGGCCAAGCAAAGGGGGTCTACGGGCTGTCCACAAGGTATGGGGCATGCCTAGTAGGGGGCGCCCCCCATCCTCGTGGGCAGCCGGTGGGTCTTCTCGTACCCCTCCGGCACTTCTTGGGCTTCTTCTGGTCCAAAAACAGCCTCCGTGAAATTTCAGGTCAATTGGGCTCCGTTTGATAATCCTTTTCTGTGAAACCCTAAAACAGGAGAAAAACAAAAACTGGCACTGGGCTCTGGGTTAATAGGTTAGTCCCAAAAATAATATAAAAGTGTATAACAAAGCCCATTAAACATCCAAAACATCATAAATAATAGCATGGAACAATAAAAAATTATAGATACGTTGGAGACGTATCAGTATGTAGTAGCCTTAAGCCGCTTCATCTCCAGATTAGGAGAAAAATCATTACCACTTTATAGACTGCTGAGGCGCACGGACAACTTCGAATGGATGTATGCGACCACGACCAGATTAGAAGAGATAAAAACTCCATTAGCGGGCAACCCAATCCTAGCCGCTCCAAGTGTTGGTGAGCCAATGCTGCTTTATATCTCAGCCACTCACCAGGTAGTGAGTGATGTGGTCGTCTTCGAACGAGAGGAAGAGGGACATAAATTCCTTGTCCAAAAACCAGTATCTACGTATTATAGGTTCTCACACCGTGCAAGTAACGATACCCCCATTATCCGAAAATTGCCTATGCGATGTTCATGGCATCTCGGAAGCTTCGACAATACTTTCAAGAGTGTTCAATTGCAATGGCATCCGAAGTACCACTCAATGACATCATAAACAATAAAGACGCCACAGGAAGCATAGCTAAATGGGCAATTGAGCTCTTGCCGTTTGAAATAACATACAAACCACGCCGGACTATTAAATCTCAGGTGTTGGCCGACTTTGTCGTAGAATGGACTGAGGCCGAACTCCCTAAGGGGTACGGAGCCTACTCCCACTGGACCATGTATTTCGACGGCTCCAAAATGCTAGCCGGATTGGGGGTCGGCGTCATCTTGATATCTCCCACAGGGGATACAGTCCGCTACGTACTGCAAATCATGTATACATACTCAAACAATGCGGCCGAATATGAGGCACTACTGCACGGCCTCCGCATGGCCGTATCCATGGGAATACAACGCCTCGAGGTGCACGGAGACTCAAACCTCGCAATATCTCAGATAAACAGAGAATTTGATGCGATTGATTCAAATATGGTAGCTTATAGACACGCCATATTAAAAATATCGGCTCGATTTGAGGGGCTAGAATTTCACCATGTAGCTCGGGACAGTAATCAGGCAGCGGATATACTCGCTCGCATGGGCGCCAAACACAACCCGGTCTCGCCTAACACCTTTGTAGAAAGGTTGTTTAAGCCATCAGTGACATGGCAGGATGAGAGCGGAGATGCTAATTCAGGCCCGAACACGCCCCCACGAGCCGAAATCAATACAAATGTCATTAGGGATTCGGATATGGAAATAACATCTTTGTCTCATGAGATCATGGCTGTCATAGCCCCCTGGACCGAACCCTTCCTAGCACCTTAATAGACGGGAGTTCCCCGATGACCAAAATGAGGCCAGTCATATAATTCGGCATTCTAAATCCTATAAAATTCACGAAGGTGAATTATACAAGAAAAGAACTACTAGTGTCCTCCAAAGGTGCATCTACGAAGAGGAGGGACGGCAACTTCTAGCCGAAATACACGCTGGCATGGGCGGCCATCATGCCGTAGCTCGGGCTCTCGTAAGCAAGGCTTTCCGAACAGGTTTCTTCTGGACAACTACCCGAGAAGATGCTCAAACCCTAGTCCAACATTGTGTTGGATGCCAGCTTTTCGCAAATCAAAGTCATATGCCTCCCACCGCTCTGAGAACCATCCCTATTACTTGGCCCTTTGCGGTCCAGGGGCTGGATATGGTCGGACCCCTTAAAGGGGGAAGCTACAAAAAGAAATATTTGCTGGTCATGGTGGACAAATTCACTAAATGGATAGAAGCCAAACCAACCAGAACAGCTGAAGCAGGGCGAGTGATACATTTTATATATGGTATAGTACACCGTTATTGTGTCCCACACAGTATTATCACGGATAATGGCTCCAACTTTACAGCCGACGAGGTGAAAAACTGGTGTGCCAAGTTAGGCATTAAAATTGATTACGCCTCCGCGTACCACCCTCAAACAAATGGTCAAGTCGAATGGGCCAATGGCTTAATAATGAGCAGCATTAAACCCCGACTAGTGCGCTCCCTATGGGAGTCAGATAAGCACTGGGTTGAGGAGCTCGACCCCGTACTCTGGGGGCTGTGGACCACACCTAACCGGACAACCGGATATACTCCTTTTTCATAGTGTACGAAGCAGAGGCTGTTTTGCCCCGCGACATTATTCATGACTCACCTCACGTGTGTATGTATGAAGAGCGTGAGGCCGAGCTCGATCGACAGGACGACCTAGACGGCCTTGAAGAGGAGAGTGATATCGCGTCGGCTCGTTCCATATTATATCAACAATAGGCTAGGTGATACCAAAGCAGAGAAGTGCGGGCCAAAACATACAATGTTGGCGAACTCGTTTTGCGCCTCCCGGAGAAGAAAAAGGATAAGCTCAAACCAAGATGGGAGGGCCCCTTCATTATTGACGAAGTACTCACCGGAGGAGCCTATCGCCTTCGAAACACATCAAACAATCGCCTAGCGCCAAATCCATGGAACGCTGCCAGGCTTTGACGATTCTACGGATAGTTCGGTAGCATATTTTATCTCTCTTTCTGTTTAGGTCTCCTCCCTTGTTTTTTCTTTTTTCCTCTTCATTTTTTGCTTTTTCCTTCCCGGAAATTGTTCGGCTAAACTGAACTGTTAGCGGTGAACATTTTCAAATGTATATAGCTCAAAATACCTAGGGGCTTCTATAACGAAGCTCACTATTACAAGCTTATTGCTTACAGTAATCATGTCGTCTCTTTCATTCAGTCTCTTCACCATTATATGGACCTTTCTGACTTAAGTTTTTGCCAAGCTAGGTTTCCTAGCTTCTGTGTTTATACCCTACGTTGCCGATTGTTCGGCTAGGGTGTAAAGGGAGCACCTCTGCGATTGTTATAACCGGGTAATCCGGACCTGTACCTCAGGAGGGTTGAACCGAATGCTAGCGTTCTTAAGGGAATCTTTGGTCGGCGGACAAACGACGAATTGCCTTCGTGGCAAAATAAACTCTCACAGGATAAAGCTTCATGTGATCCTATTATTTTTAGGACCAAAGCACAAGCATGCATATATATGCATGCTGACCCAGGGAAAGGAACCCTTAACGGAACTATTCTCCCTTGAAGATGTTTCTTATGATAAATAGTAATATAGCATAACTCCCCGAACACAGCTTGTCTATTCAAGCAATAATGACCGGATTGCCTGGTTTCCGAACATACTAAGTGTTTACCACAGGTATAGTATTCGGAAACACTCCAGACCTTGAGTTTCGGAGGTTGAATCGGAAGGTTTGCCATGACAATCTTCTAACAATTTTAATCAGAGATAAGTTTGATGATAAAGTACATTGTTAAATGGAATCAAATGCCTACTCTTCATCTATACCATCTATAAGACTGTCTAACTTACAGTCTTCTTGTGCAAATTTGGCGGTTGTGCTTACTTGGTCATATACCAAGCTAATGAGAATTTCTTGCCCGTCTGATCCCCGAGGTCCAACCAGGACCATATGATTCGGATCAAGTCCGGTGTAGTGTGTCTGTCGGATCGTGGGTTCCGGCAAAACTCTTGAGGTTCGAACATTGGGGTGCGCACCGATTCCTAGGTCTAGCTCGTCAAACCCAAAGAACAAGAGACACGAGGATTTATACTGGTTCGGCCCACCGTTGTGGTGTAATACCCTACTCGGGTGTGGTGTGGTGGATTGCCTTGTAGGCTGAGGATGAACAAGTAGACGGGAAGAATAGCGTCCTGAGGAGAGGTGTTCTTGTGCTTGGTGAGCTGGTGGGTGTAAGGGTGGTCTGAATGATCCCCCCTTCTATGGTGGTGGCTAGTCCTACTTATAGAGGCACGGGTCCTCCTCCCAAATATTGAGCGGGAAGGGATCCCACAACGGCCAAGTTTGAAGGGGGACATCTAGTACAAGCTATCCTGACAAAAGGTGGTCTGCGCCTGCCAAAGGCTCTGGTGGTGACGTCGTCGTGGGCTCCATGGTGACCTTCGCCCTACCGTCCTGCTGGTCTTGGTCTCGTTGCACCGATATGGAAACCTTTGCCTGACACCTCGGGATTCCTCGCATGCGCTTGCTCCTTTAGCACCAAAGAGGAAACTGGCTTCCTGCGCCCGTTGGCGCCCGCCTGGCCTTGGTCGTCATGGCTCACGTCACGCGAACCTCGCGAGGTGCCCCTTGCCTTGATATCTCCGCTCCTCGGGAGCCAGCCTAGCGACGCCGCCCAGGCGAGGTTTTGCGTCGTCCCCCTCGCGAGGGTCTTGAGCGGTTTGCTGATGAGGATGGGCCGTACCAGGCTGCTCGATGAGCCACGCTCTAGGCCGCAGGCAGGCAAGTCTGGGTACCCCCATTGCCAGGACGCCGACAGTAACCCCCATGCCCAAGACGCGCTCGGACTTGGCTTTGCGGCAAAGCCAAGGGTCAAGTGCGGAGCTCCGCGGGCCCCAAGAGCTTGTGGCCTTGGTTGACATGTAGCGACTAGCGAGACGTGGGTGTCTCCGCTTCCCCACGCTGCCTCGGCAACTACACGACTTGACGAGTCCCTGCATGCACAAAGACCATCATTACCTGCGATTATGGATGCCAGCGGTTGGCCTCCTCCTGGCTATAAATGAGGCGGCGGGCAGAGCCCTCGTTGGCCATCTCTTCCTCTATTCCGCCTGCTTTTTCTTCTTCCTCCTTGATCCTTTCTTCGCAGCGACACCCATGGGATCAGCGAGGAGGTTCTCGGCTGCAGAGAAACAGAAGGCCCGCCAGGAGGGGCCCAGCTCAAGACCGCCTAAGAGGGGACGAGGCCGCCCTCGCAAGCATGTTGCGACCCCCGCCGCGGCCCCTCGCGGGTGCGGGCGGACCTCATCGTGGCTCGGCGCCGTCCTTGGCGGCCGCGGCGGTGCCTCTTCGCGCGGTGGGGATCGCCCAGGTCGTGGCAGCCCCGTTGATGAAGGGAGGCATGTCAGGGTCGACCGGCTTTCCCGGACGCGCTTCCACTTGGTGGAGGTGCTGCCGGAGTTCGTCATGTGGTCAGAGAACCCGACTGGCACCCGGCTTCAGCTCCCGCGCTCCTTCGCCGGCGAACTGCCGGCCACGGGTCCTGGCGGTCTTTGGCTGCAGGCTGATGGCTGCTGCTGCAGGGCTTCGTGGGTCACGGTGGAGGTCTCTACCGTGGGCGACGTAGCCCTGGCCCGTGGTTGGTAGACGTTTGCTCGCGCGAGTGGCCTGAGTAGGCGGTGCGTCCTCCACTTCAAGTACGACGGCGACGCGACCCTCTTCGTGAGAGTATTCGGGGAAGACGGTCGCCGCGCCGGGTGCTGCCCCGATGACAATGACGGCGGCGAGGTGCTCGGCCTTGGCGATGGCCATGACGAGGATGAGGATGAGCTCTCCCTCGGTGCCAGCCATGGTTCATCCAGCTATGGCGGCTCCTCCCTTAGCGGCAGCTGGTGGCTACGACCAGCCGCCATGTCGTCGTGCCCACTTCGAGGGCGGTGGCGGGTCGTCTTGTCGCCACGCCCCTGTGAAGCACGAGGAGGGCTCTGGCTGAGCCCGGGGGGGGGGGG